>JANFOE010000491.1:0-600000 GCA_025667525.1 Glebionis coronaria
TCTCGAATAGTGTCACCAAGTTGTGATTTATCAAGTGCCTATAAATAAAAATAAAAATACGCATTTACTTTCATGTAGAAGTGTTTGATATCTGAAGTATTGATAGAATTAGGTAGTATTGAAGCGTTAGTTTGGATTATGTAATATCCAAACTCAACACAGTCTGGTATCAATTGACGTAGTATAAAATGTAAGGTTCTGGATTTGGAATTCAGTTTAAAACATGTTTGTTATATCAGCAGTTGCAGGTTATAAACTGCTGTATATCTAGAAAATGTGGACGTGCTATTGTCACCAAATCATTACAAGCTGTTTTAAAGCAAGCAAAAAATAACGCTGACAAGTCACTTGCTGGAGGAAATACGGAATCCCTCTTGTGTATGCAAAATATAGCTCTGGTGAACTTGTGCTTCGATTAGGAGCAAATAAACAGCTTGAGAACACGACACTTTTGGATACCGGTGAACCTGTGTATACTCCAGTTTTTCAGGTTTAATCATATTTAAGCTCTAAGTAATTAGTCATTGGAAAATCACCTTTTTTCTCTTTTGTTGATTTATTCTCATCTGTTAGTTAATAGAAAGGGCCTTTACTCACGGAAGACGTTATTAAAGAAACAAAGGAATTTGTTTTACGTACCAGAAGGTTAGTGCAACGTGTGTTCATCACAAACTTTAAAGTAAACATTGAGTTGTTACTTTTAGATATTTCAAAACTTTCGTGTCTACATGTGCGTTTTAAAACTGATCAAATTCTATTATGAATAATCAAAATAAACTGGTCAGTTTTATTAAACCAGGGATGTGGAAAATCACATGTGCTTATTTTGTAATAATATGAATGAACTATAAATTCCTGACAAGACTTAACTTTTTCAATATTTTCAGTGTTGGTGCGTGCTGCTCTCAGCTTCTCTCGATATGCAGGCTTTCAAGGTGATTTTAATAACAACAATGGGTTCTTTACATCGGATCTATATTTGGTAGCTATGTTTAATATAAAAATTCAGTATTGTTCCAAAGACGCATGTCTCTTTTTCTATTCTTCACAACAACTGCCACCTGTGACCCGCCCTCTTTCAACAACGAAATAGATTATGTACGGATACACTTTCAACAGCAAATACACAATCATATCCGTCAATACAGACATGGGAAGACAACACGTTCTGAACCGCGTAAGCATTTCCTTATCATATGCACCCAAACAACGCATCCCCATTTGCACCATTTGGTTGTTAAGAAGAGCTCCTGAAAACACAGTAGCAACGCTATGGCTTATTCAAGGACTTAAAAAAATTAATGGTACATGTTCAGAGTCTAGCAACTGCGAAGACACAACAAAACTGGTATGTTTTTTTATCATTATGAATACTTACTCATGTAGCGTTTAAGTATGAACACGTATATCAATAAGTCTAGCAGGTGACATGTTTATATAGAATGAATAGACGCTTGAATGACCTATTTTTTAGTATAACCAGTTTAGAAAAGGTAGTTCTGATAGCCATATTTTGTTTCCAAAAGGTACACTATCTGCATTTAGGTCAGACTTTAAAGATAGATGCTCTATTTGATGTTTAAAAATCTATGATTACAGGTTTGGCCACCGTGAGTTGATTTGAAGAAAAAAAATAAGTTGCATCGTTGGATGAACCAACTGCACCGTGAAAAGAAAACTGAACGGGTCTAGCAGGTGACATGTTTATATAGAATGAATAGACGCTTGAATGACCTATTTTTTAGTATAACCAGTTTAGAAAAAGTAGTTCTGATAGCCATATTTTGTTTGACATGTGGACCAGGTAATTTAATTATTTTACAAAGTAACGTTACAGGTTTGGAAGTTTATTCGGTAATTAACTTATTTTTATTGCTTAATACTATGACCCTATTTAGTGATAACGATAATTTTATGCATGTATGCTTTTTGCAAGCGTAGTATACCGTCCCTCGTGTCTTGGCAGGCCATGGACACCTCTATTGTGGTTGAAGCAATACATAGTCTTGGTTAACGCTTTCTTATTAGCAGATCCGAGCTTCACTTAAAGCAGTACATTTGTAGCTAACAGACCCAAACAGCCATAAAAATGCAGTTGCAACAACTATAACCAATTGCAGTTGACTGACCCAAACACCCCGTTAAGCTTTATGCACCGGAAAAATTGAGATATTTTTTAGCTGTAGGCTTATTTTAGTTTATAAGCTGAAGTGGATACATGTATATTGGACCATGTCGTGGAATTCTTTAGGCATGCCGCATGCGCTAATGTTTGACATCAATATTTATTTTGTTTCTAGGAAAGCTTTCGGGAGTTTCGCACAGAGTCTTCGTACATGCATGAGGTAAAAAAGCGTCTATCACTCACACGACATATTCACAAGGTTTTGAGAAAGGAATCACAGGCAAGTCTGTTTAAATTTCTTTGCGAAATTAATGCTACTTAGTAATTATGAATTCAGCTCACAGTTACCTCTTTTAGAAGGTCAATAAGAGTTGGTTTAAATGAAAGACCGAGTCTATTGACCTGATTGTTAAGGAAAATGACAGTGAGCAAGTTCTGCCAAACTAAAAAATCTGCAACAGGTTTTCGCCTACTATATTAGTTATCATTCTTACTAAAACTAATACGTGTTTTGTCCAAAACGTATTTTACTTGTTGATTTTGTCAAACTACAGGAGGCAGGAGCTCAGTTCATTGCCTTCCCGTCCCCTACAACCCAGATCATTCTCAAGTAAATTTTTGCAAGGGGTAACTATTATAACATACATCTCTCTCGATATATATTTTTTAATATTTATTTTTATTTGATATTTTCTTTATGGTTTATTAGAGGTGTCAATTTGACCTTTATTGTTAAAAGGGTTATTTTTGGTCCTCAAATTTTAAAACGGGTAAAGATGAATATATTTTACTTTAAGATAAATGGGTCAACCAGATCAACTTTCAACTTTTGAGTTTGATGTTGCAGGGTGGTAGGAGGTAAAATTGTTTACCTTCAGATACTCATCCACGTCAAGGATGCATCGATTGTAGATGCACGAAGCAAAACCTATTAACGGCCCTCAATCAAGAATTTTTACCACATCTTTTTGATCAAACTGTTATTGAGGTAAACACTACTCATCTTAGAACGAAACAAAGCGTAAATGGATTTTATTTTGTTTCAGAAGTCAGTAGGTGCTAACTACTAAAAACAGTAACTAACGTTGATGCATCGGTACTGTAATGGTCAATAGCCTCAAAAGCGATAGTGAGTATCGCTTAATTTACTAAATATTCAAAACCGAATCACAGAAAATAGGGTTATACTAATATACACCATCTCTACTAATTTGATGCAGAGCTAAAGTGATGGCGTTTACTCAGCTTGTGCTTCAGTTCGAATTCCACATAAACATAAGAAAAAGGGTTATTGTGAATACTTTCTTTCCATATTTATCATTTGAACTACTCTGTTGTGTGTTTGCCGAAAGCTACCTTATGTAACATTTTCTTGGATTCGGAGGTAAATAAAAAATATGTAAGGTTTACTAATCTTTCACTTAACCCGTCTTGGGACTGTCCCTGCACAAATGGTAAGCGAATTTAGTTCAAGAGGTCGACCTCATTGCCTTTTAGTAATTTTAAAGCGTGACCTTGTGGCACCTGGTCAACAAATATTGTCATCATTACCTAATCTGGTTAGAAAAGATGGGTCTTTAGGTGAATTTAACATCAATTCGGGGATATCCATGGCATGCCATCATTCTTCAGGGTTGGTCTCAATATTGAAAGCCGTACATCATCTATCGCAGACACCAGTAGAAATCTTATTAAGAAATCACTTGGGATGTTATTAAAGAAGCCACTCCTTTGGCCATGGGAGCAGGACGCCTTCCTCCGAACAAGGATTTAAATACTTGACTTATATTATTTAAGTATATTTACAATGTAAAATGTGTTAAAAAACTTGGGTCAAGTCGGGTTGGTCGGTTTCGGATTAATTCTGGTCGAGTCAATTCAGGTCAAAGCTAAATAACATAAACCTGAACCAGAGCCTAATTAGAACTCGGGTCAATTCGGGTCAACCCGAACACATTTTTGAACCCGACTGACCCAACCCGAATATACTTATTCGGGTTCGGGTTCAGGTCGGATCAACTTTTCCGACACCCCTATATGTAACTGGTCCCACTACACCCGACCACACCAGGCCCAAAGGGGAACAATGCTTCAAACCAAAACCAAATGTTAAAAGGATTTAAATGAGACAAAACACTTCTATTAGCTGAATCAATGCTTAAAATATCTATTAGTTTTCTTTTAACAAAAACGGGTTTTACCGTCAAAACATATATAATTAATTCACAAACGTACATTAAAAAGATTTTTTAGGTGATAAATGTTACTAACTTTGCTCGCTAAGTATTCAAAGATTAAAGTTGTAACCAAATTAAATCATAATAAAATAAATTTTCAAAAATAAGAAAAACTAAAAATTAAATCATAACCAAATTAAATCATAAAAAATAAATTTCCAAAAATAAAAAAACTAAAAATTAATTAAAATATATCAAAATAGATATTGTATTATTGAGGATACAATTTTTGAAAACATGGTATTAGATTATGAAAAAATAATTAGATAAAAAAATATTTTAGTTTTAAACTAAAGAGGCTTTTCTAAAAGGTTATTAAAAAAATGATAAATTACAAAATAAATGTTTCAATAAAAGTTTAAAACACATTAAAAATAAATGTAAAAAAATGTCGCAAAAACAACAAAACACTACAAAAAATATATAAATGAAACAATACACGTCCGCTGGTGATTAGGGCCTAAAAAAATATAAAAAAATACCTGTACTACAAATACATAAAACGAAAACACGAACATACTCTTAAAAAAGATTTACGAAACGACCCCGCCCGTTGGGCGGGTTACGACGCTAGTATATATATATATATATATATATATATATATATATATATATATATATATATATATATATATATATATATATATATATATATGTATATATATATATATATATATATATATATATATATATATATATATATATATATATATATATATCTATATATATATATATATATATATATATATATATATATATATATATATATATATATATATATATATATCTATATATATATATATATATATATATATATATATCTTTACATTATATATAAGAGGAGGGATTTGCCACGTCATCTATCAGGGCACTAATCCTACGTGTCAAACGGGCTTACACAAACTGGGCTTACTGTAATTGGAAAAATAAAAATAAGTTTCGGATTTATAATTTTTTTAAGGAAATTTCGATATTACAATTTTTTTACCAAAACCCTAAAATCATTAGTTCATTCGGTTCTTCTCAAAACATAATTGCCTCCGAATATTTTTTTTCTGTCATCTAAAAAACAAAAATTAATCATCTTTGTATGAGATATGCTCATTGTTTTGGTTTTGGTTTTTAGGTTTCATGGCACATTTGATACTGAGCTCTTAATTTACATCAGAATCCTCCTAATCCATCTCAACTTAAAGGTATTGAATAAAAGATTTATATTCCTTGATGACTTACGATTCACTTTTGTTTGTTAATTTTAATAGAACAATCCATCCTTGATCTAAGTATGCATGTTTTCAGTTTTCATCATTCACATTATGAGTTCATACATTCAACAATGAGATAACTCGTCACCTTTTTTAGCACTAATATGACCTAAAATACAGATCCTAATAATTGCGTATTAATTAAAGATTTTATACACACCACCCATATGAATTATTGTCGAAGGAAGAAAGAAGCAGAATTGAAGTGAGCCGCATTCAGTTATTCTTGGAAGATTTGCTGATGCAAAGGTACATGTTATTCTCTTATAGTTGTCAGGCTATAACCAGCTTGACCAACCTATTCATTGTTGTTCATCTTTATGGTGTTTCAAGGTATATGGATGGTGTTTACTTGATCATTCCAGTTCTTGAGGTACTTCTGGTCTACAACCCTTTGGTATTGTGTATTTGTGTATCAGCTTTAATATAAAAAATTATGAGCTCATATTAATTTTTGATTGCTATACTATATGCATATGATGATTCAGCCATAATATCACTTTGGGAAGTTCTTATATCTAAATTACACGCATAAGCAGTTTTTGGTCTTTGGATCAAGTGATTTGATTTTTATCATCTGTTCTTTCAAGCGAAAAAATCAGTTGAGTACTAGCTGCCACAAATATGGTTATTTAGGCTTCAAACCGTCTCCTTTTTTACCCAATTTTAATGATTTTTGACTCACATAGTCTATATGAGAACACTTATATTTGATATTTAACTTTTACATCCTTCCATTAACAGGATAATAATATCACCAACACCAATATATTATTGTTGAGAACTCTAAAACAATACTACTGTAGTGCAGACATGGACGCGGAAATCAGGGTCTGCCTATAATGTGTAAGTGACGTATATGTTTCAAATTTCAGCAAATAAGTGGAGGTGGACCAGATTGGTGTGCTAAACACATAAAAGCAGTAATTAGTATTGGTGGACTGTTTTAGATGTCCCAAAAGCTTTACTGAAGCCAGGATACTGCAACCACCAGGTTATAACTTAAACTTTCAACATGTTTGTGTGCGATTGCACATTAGCTTTTGTTAGGAAACCGTTCTAATGTTTACTATTCAAACACTATTTATAATTCATATACAAATACAAAAAGCTAAGCCTCTCAACTAACAGCATGATCTGGTCCATGACAAACTAAATTGATTTTGATCTGACCCGTGAGATTTTGTATTGTTATCTGACCCATGGCTAATTGTTCTAACACGTATCGACCTATTTGTTTTTGAACATCCTAGAGTTCTATTGGCACCATCTCAGTGGAAGTCAGTCACCATCCTATTCTTGAAACAAAAAAATTTTGAATTTAAGTTCTAGAAAAATGAAAATGCTATATGGAGGCGGTTCAAGAATACAAGCATTGACGATCAGTGTCAAAGACCCCTACGTATTCAGTAGATTTTGTGTTGATAACGAAAGCGTGGATTTGGAAGTGTACATAACCTGTCGTTGCGAAAGCGTGGAGTTGAAGGGTATCATATTCATCTTTTGTTAATTGGTTTCATAGGTTGATGAATAGTGGCACATTTGATGGTAGTATCGACAAAATAACATTATATTCTTGAGTGCATCGCTTAACAAGCCGTAAATATAAGCGATATGATAGTTTGTTTTTGACGCATATCCGCTTCAAGAATAAATATATATATATATATATATATATGTATATATATATATGATATATATGATATATATATATATGTAAATATAAGCGATATGATATATATGATATATATATATATATATATATATATATATATATATATATATATATATATATATATATATATATATATATGTATATATATATATATTGATGAGACTGTATTTATACATAGTCTCATCGTCCAAATTGGGCTTAAAACGCTTAAAATATCGTCAAAATACCCATATATGTGCCTATGTTTGTTCATTGTGTATTTTAGGTATGGATATCGTGAATTCACCAAAAGATCAAAGGAATCAAGCAAAAACGAACACGGGAAACGAAGCCGCACAAAGAACCGGGCCCAAGTTTTGAATTTCCAAAAATGCCCTTGAAGTTTGAAGATTTGGCAAGATTGGTCCTTCTACTTTTGAAGACTTAACATTTTATACCCTTGAAAATCTTATTATTGCATATTGGGTCCCTTAAATGTTGAGATATTGCATTATTGGTCCTTGAAGAATGCATTTATTGCATAATTAACCCTTGATACAAGTTTGAAAAACCTTGGTGCCAAAAATGACAATTGCTGAAAGTTATTATCAAAGGGGAAGGAGTTTGAAGCAATTTATTACAAAATGAAGGAATGAAGATAGATGGGGGGGGTTATTATGCCCAGACAACCAAAGCTGCCCAACCAACCAAAACCTCCCACGTCACCTCCACCTGCCACATCACTTGCCACCTCAACCCCCACTAAATACGTTTGATTTAACTAATATTTTTTTAAACCAGTTTAAGTGGCGGGTAACACCTTTTTCACCCCTAAACCCAATCAACACACACACTCACTCACACATTTATGAACAATAAACCCTAATCCCAATCTAATTCAAACCAAGGGGGTTTGACCCAATTAACTCCAGATTGGTGATTTACCCACCCACAAACAAAACCCACCACCTATCACCCTCTCCCGTGACCCCAAAGTGGACCCCCCCATACTCCCCTGCTTCACTAAAAATGGCAAAATCAGCATCTTGCAGTGCATCAACGTCTCCTATTCAAAACTTGCTCCCAAAGGACCCAATGGACGCCTCAGATTACAAAACACCAGCTGGCACATCACATGAAGAGCTATGACCAAGTTTGAATAATTTTCAAAGGGCAAATTCGGATTTTCATTAGCTAGGGTTTCCCATTTGTATTTTTTATTCAGAATTCTAGAATCATCTTAGGATTAGTATAAAAGGAGCACCAACATGTGGTTTGCCCTTTTGTTCCAGTTTGTATTTTTTGTTCAAATTAATGAAAATGAAACGAATTTAAAATATAATATTGTGTTCCTTTACTTGTTTTCTTAGCATAATATTTATCTTACTTTTGCAAATTAGTGTAAAAAGAAAGGGGTTTCAAGAAAGTTTCAGTTTTTCAGAAAGTCCTATTTTTTAGATAACCAACAATCCAGGGAAGTGAAAGTGGAACTGGGAGTTTGGTTGTCTGAAATGTTAATCTAGTTTAAAAAAGAAAAACGTTTTCAAAAGTTTTCTTTAAAAGGTTTCAAGGATTGGTTTTAATAGTTTCAGTTTTTCAAAGATTTTTCAAAGAAAAATCTGTTTTCAGTTTTTTTTAACACTTCACTGTAGCAAAAGCTACAAGCCAAGCTTGTAGCCTTTGCTACTTGTAGCTTTTCTTCCTGTATTGGTGGTGTATGTGCAGGTAGCAACAAGAAGAGATCAAGAAATCCTCACTCCATCCCCATTTTTCAAGAGATATAGCATATCCCTGGTTCTGTTGTTGAACCACAACAGGGACATTCTACAAGATTGCATAAGATCAAATTAAGTTCAAAGGTTCACCAGGGAAGGCATCAGCTAAAGGTTTTAAGGCTTGAACCCCCTTGTGCTATTTTTCTATTTATTTTGTGACTTATGTGATTTCTGTGAGAAACTTGTTATTTTGTTGATTTTGTTGTTTGATGTTGCCTATTTAGTGTTAGTATGCATGTTTGAGTAGTTATTGATCAGCTAGAATAGGATTTGAAAGCTTTTTGTTTGTTAAATCTGAATTTCTGGATTTAAGGGGGTGTTTGGGTCTGCTTGATAGGCTAGGAATTTGACAAGTCCTTGGCTTAAAAACGGCTTAAACTCACTCTATTAGGGTAGTTATATATTATAGGTTGTTTAGTTTGAGTTTTGGTAGGAGTAAAAAGCACTTGTATGCTCAAATTTGGTAACTAGCTATAAAATCAGATAGTTCCTCTTTCTGCCTTGATTTGGTGAAATTGAGCTTTCAATCCTTGTTGCCTGTTAGAGTTAGGTGTAATCTAAGTTTTGTAACTGCTCATTTGAGTCTTGGTGGCTATTTGACCAAGTTATGGTGTTGTGAATCTCACCCTATTGCCATATAGATCAGCAAACAACACCCTCAAACCCATAGCAGAATACAGTAACTGAATTGCCCCTTTGGTGTGTGATTTTGTGCTTGAACTTGTTTAATTTCTTGTATTGTTGACTCCCCACAACCAAACTGGTTGT
This sequence comes from Glebionis coronaria, assembly GCA_025667525.1. NCBI lineage: Eukaryota > Viridiplantae > Streptophyta > Magnoliopsida > Asterales > Asteraceae > Glebionis > Glebionis coronaria. The sequence continues at coordinate 9,825 of JANFOE010000491.1, forward strand.
GGGGGTGCCTTATTGCCCAAAGAAAAGCCCAAGAAAAGCTTTCCTAAGCTTTTCAATTCTTTGACAGCTTATTTACACTAGCAGTGGGAACTCACTTCCCCCTGCTAGCTTGTTTGTTGCCACTGCTACACTACAAGACAGAAACAATACAAGTGTCAACATCAGTGACTTAAAATTTTGTCTTTTGTGACCTTTTTTAAGAATTAGGGTTTGATTCTTTTTGCATTATTTTTCTTTTTAAATTTCTGATTTTCTAGTATAATTTAATTTTTTGTTACTGTTCATTAGATAATTTTTAGATTATTTAGCTAATTTAATCACTTTTAAACTTTCTGTTTTTGTTATTTAGTGTAAAAAACTTATATTTTTCACTTTTAAAATTTTTCCTAGATTTAGAATATTAATTTAAGGTTTTTGGTTTTAAAATTAGTTACTGTTCACTTTTTAATTATTTTTTATAATTAAATTAGTTTAATTAGGGTTTAATTATTAACTAGTTTTGTCTTTTAGTGAAATTTTTTACTTTTTTCAGACTTTTTCAATTTTCTACTGTTCATTAGGGTAATTTAGGATTTTTAAAATTGTTAAATTAATTTTGGCATTATTTTATTATTTTCTAGGATTATTTTAATTTAAAAATAGTTTTTAGTGATTAAAAAATAGAAAAATAGTTTTAAAAATTAAAAAAAATAGTTTTTAGTCATTAAATAATATAAGTTAGTTATTAGTTCAATAAATTAATATTTTGGGCATTTTGTTAATTATATTTAATTTTTGGGCTTTAATTAGCATTAAAAATTGAATATTTAATTAATAAAAGGTTTTAAAATATATTTGTTGGATTTTTATTCTTATTTATATTATTTAAGACTTAGTTTAAATCTTTTAATTAATTTTTAGGTTTTATTTTTAATTTCGTCACGTTTTACGTAATTACGTCATCGTTTTACGTTAATTCGTCGTAGTTTAATCGTAGCGTAGCTCGTCTTTATTTTTTCTCTTCTCAACCAAAAACGTCACTAATCCAAACATTGTTATTTTACATAATTGGCACACATAATACACACCTCCTTCGAGAACGAACTTGCATTTATTCGGTTTTACGTTTTTCCTAAAGCGTAAGACTTAATACTTGCCACTCATACGCGTTTTTCCTAAAACGTGTACGATTTACTTACATCATTTTTTGGCGCCGCTGCCGGGGAGGTGTTTGTGTGCCATTATTATTAGTATCGTGTTTGTGTGAGTAGTGCGTTTTTGCTTTTCATTTTTTGGAAAGCGTGAATATCGTACATACTCATTTTTGTTATTTTTTATCTATTATATTATAGTATCCAAATAAATCGTGTTTAATTTTCCTAAGTTAAACACACAACAATCTTTACTATATTGTAGATATATTGTTTTTTCGTTTTTTCTTGTGAATATTATTATTATTATATTGTACTACGTAAGAACAAATAAATATACAAGTACTCCAAATACGTGAGAAATCACAACCTTGATTCGGGATTTCATCACTCGATCATTGTATTCGAATCCAAAGCAAAAGTTTAAAGGCAAAATAGATAAATACTTTCGTGAGGCTTAATTTCAATTAACACAAACTATAAGGTGGGTATAAGGCGGTTGTATTTCACGACCTAAAGGAAAAAGGCTCTTAAGTGCTTCGCGCCGCCTCGTTTCCTCCGCTTGCTTGTGCGTGTTTTGAGAAAGAGGGCTAATCGAGGGTTTGCCGCCCAAGTATTATCTACGTATACTATATTTGCTTGTGTTTTCAAGATTAAACCCTCTTGAACGTTTTGGTGTTCCACCAACGTTCTAAAGTCATCGAGAACGTTCACTCCACGTGATCGTTTTCATTCTTTGAGGCTCCTTTAATCGAGAAAGTCGATTCGAGGGGAGATTTGTAGATTTTTGTCTACGTAATACATTCAAAAATCCAAAAAAATTAAAAAACCAATCAAAAACCAAAAAAAAATTGAAAAAATCAAAAAGCCGCAAAAAGAATCTTCTTTGCTACCACCCATTCTACGCTTAGTGCATGCGCACTCGATCAAAGGACTATTCCAATTCTAGTGAAGCTTCGAATCGACGCAATCGTAATCGAAGGAATCGACGACGTAGACGAGAATTAGAAACCGACGTTCCTAATATCGTTGTTGAAGAAACCGTAGAGGAGATGGCCGACAATCGTTCTATGATGGAATTGCTCCAAGCGCCCACCGAGGGTTATGGAGACGCGATCGTAATTCCCGCTATCGAGGCGGAGAATTTTGAGATCAAGGGCGGAATGCTTTCGTTGATCCAAGCTACGAAGTTTCGAGGTCGTGAAGCCGATAATCCTCACGACCATATTCGGAATTTTGATCGTCTTTTGGCCACGAGCAAGTTTAAGAACGTCGACACCGATGTCGTCAAGCTTATTAATACTTGATTTTAAGGCCTAGTATCAAAGTTCGTTATAGTTCCGAATCTTTTCGAATTGAAAACCGGTCTTAAGTGCGACTCAATCGTCTTTTGGTGAATCAAGTGGATGATTTGGTTTTGTTTGTTTTAAACTACTAGCAAGTAAATAAAGTGTCGTTTAGTAAAGTGGAAGTTAAAAGACTAATTTGAATGATGAGTAAAAATAAATGCATAAAACTTAAAGGTGACAATGGAAAAATAATAACTCACTAAATAAAACTAACACTTGGAAAATTTTCAGAAAAATAAAAGGTACTATAAGAAAGCTATATCGAAAGAAACCAAAACAAGCCAAAAAGGACCCCCGATCGGAATGTATTCCGATCTGGTGGTCGGAAAGTGGCTAAAACAGCCAATCGGAATGTTTATCAAAAGTCAGATCGGAATGTTAAAATTCCAGCCGTCGGAATACTAATGAAGCCACCAATCGGAATAAACCCAAGACTCCTCAATCGGAATATTTAAAGGGCTTGCCCGTCGGAATGTCAAAGCCCTCTTCCGATTGGGCTCAATCGGAATATGGAGAAGGGGTGCCGTCGGAATAAGGGGCCAATCGGAAAGGGTAGTAACAACCTTTCCTAAAATAATGGGAATTGGTTAGATGATGCTCCCGGTCGGAAAAACCAATCGGAAAGGGGCTTAAAACCCTTTCCGAAATCTAAGGGATTCGAACGAAAAGCTAGAAAATAAGCTATTAGGTTGAGCTTATTCCCAAAACTAAATCGAATCAACTAAATGGAATCAAATAAGCACTTTGATCAACTTATTCAACTCGAAATTAATCAACTCTTTAGATCAAACCATAAAAACATAAACTTTTTAATAAAACTTTTTAATAAGAAAAATAAGATGATCATAAAAATAAGCCAATAAGCACAAAAGTCTTAAAGCTTAATCAAATGAAATCTTATAAAATGATCAAAAGATTAACTTTTTAACATGAAATCAATTAGAACAGCACGGATCACATGATAATCACACCAAAATCAATCTTAAATCAAAGAAAAGTAGAATGAGATTAAGAAATAAAAGCTTAAAATGGAACTTTGATTAATGAAATAAGCAATACAAAAGTGTTTAATCTTGAAAGATTAAAAGAAAAAGATGAACTATTGAGAGAAAGTTTAAGACTTTCTCTCTCTAAAAACTAAAAGTGAAAAATTAACTAAAAACTCTAACTCCTCTCCTAATGACTATTAGGAGGGTATTTATAGAGAAGGTGGAAGGAGTGCATGTGTTGCATCTTCTTTCTTGCTTTCTTCACGTTTTCTCGACTCGACTTTAATTTTTCGTCTTTGTCGTCTTGGGATTTGAACTTGTCTTGTAATTTTCTTCTTCTATTAGACTTAAGTTCTTCGACTTCGTTAAACTTCCGTCTTTTGACTTTTTCTTCGATAAATCTTCAGAATAGGCCTTGGACTTTCGTTCTTTTTGCACTCTTGATCATTTGACTTCGTCTTTTCCCGTTTTCTTCAATAAAAGCCCGTGAAAGCCCGTGTTTTCTTCCTTTTTCACATTTTGGTCCTAAAACACAATAAAAACACAAACCACGCATAATTCCGACTTTTACGATATAAATCACACGTTTTGGTCTTGTTATTATTGGAAATAAGTGGTAAAAGGATAAGTGTTTTCACACTTATTAAATCCCCTACACTTGACCATTGCAATGCCCTCATGCAATGCATTAATTTTAAAGCACGGTTTACATTCTCCATCATAAATAACCCACCTTGGCCTTTATTAAATACTAAACATAAAAGATAGAAATAAGTAAAGAAATTAAAAACTTACATTGGGTTTTGGCGGCCATGAACGTTTATCATCCTCAAGTTTCACGTTCCCCATACCAAGCTTAAAAACGAGATCATTGTTATTATAAGTTAGCAAACTATCACAAACTCATGTGGGCCAATTATTCACTTAGACTCCCTTATTCCTAGGTGTATCTCTTATATTTTATTTTTGTCTTGAATGATCACGAGGATGCATTGCTTGACTTATTTCGATAGTTATTTAGTCCGAAAATAAGGTGAATGATTTAATCAATAGTTAGCTAAAGGACCAAATCTTTTAAAACTGCTTCTCGGGATATCAGAAAGTTCATATCTTGGCATAACTTGGTTCGCGATTTGAGACCTTTCTCGGGCCGATATTTGGCAGTGACTTCATACTTTGAATCTTCGAGAGACGTTCTTGAAATTATGGTCTTCTCTTCATAATAGGATTTTCTTCACTTGAAGTTTTTGAGAGATTCTTCATCTTTGGACCACGACTTCTTCATTTTTCTCCAATCTTTATTTTGGACTTTGATATACAACGATCCGCCTCCTTTTAGGACTTGGATCTATTTATCCTCATACCTTGTTAGGGTCTTTTCGGATAGACTTCTCCATGACTTTTGGGGAGTTCTTGCTTTTCGTCGTGTGTCTCGATCCTTCATATTGATTTTTGATAAATGATTCTTCACATCACTTTTGGATCTTTAGCAACAAAATGTAGCCCTCATGCCTTGTTAGGGCCTTTTCGGACTCGCCAATCTTCGCGCCCCGCTTCATAAGTTATGCCTTGGCTATGAACTCTCGTCATTACCGAGCAACTTTTAAACGATCTGGGGCTAGAAGCTAAGTAACCTTTTAAATCGTACAACCTTATTTATTAGCAGATTAATTTATTAACAGGCGGAGGGAGAATAGGCTCATAATTAACTCACATAAATTCATGAAAGAATACCGAACTTATAATTGACTCTATCATCTCTCGTTCTCCACAGTTTAAAATCTCAAGGAATGAGACTCGTGGATGCTTAGCCTATTAAATCAAAGTTTTGGGTTTTCGAGTCGCCTATAGGATCTTGCAAATTCTTAGACTTTTTCAAGTTTAGAAATCGCATTTTAAAGTTCCCTTGATAAACGACTCTCTAGGGTCAATTATAGGAACTTGCGAAAAGTTCTTGTTCTTAACCCGTGAGAGTTAAGACTTTCGCGTTTTATAGCTCCATATATAAAAGCCTAGCAAAACTTGACTTAAACATGTTAAGGATACTAGCTAGAGTAAACTTAGGTAAGTAAACTCGGGTTGAGTCAAAATGTTCACGACTAAGAAAAATCTAAAACCACTTTATTAAAAATTTATTCTAGCAAAGGAAACATAACAAAGGCAAATACAACTATACAACTAGGCCAAAATAGATTAAAAATTTTGAAAAATGTCGAAAAATCAAATTTTCCGGTTAAAATGAGGGCAAATTCATGGAAAAGACCACTTACTTCGATAGAAGTCCCCCCTACACTTGAGATAAACATTGTCCTCAATGTTTAAGCATGTGGGAGTAAACTCCCCTACACTTAGGACATTGTGCACTTTGTTTAAATCTTGCTAAGGAAAGGACAACTAAAGTGAATTCAATGTGAACATATAGAATATGAAATATTGAATCACAAGAGTTTAGGATAGAACCGGGAAGATAGGAAACACGGTATCATGGTTCGTCAAAAGTCATCAAGATGCTTTCTGAAGCTTTAATCCCTGCACAGCACACGAAACAAGACAACAAACATATGCGGGGCTCCCCTTACACTTATTATGAAAGCAGTAAAGGATAGAACACGGGTTGCCTCCCGAGAAGCGCTTGTTTTTGTTCACCGAGTCATGAGCCTGACTCGACCCAATTTTAGTTCATGGGGAACGTGGTGAGGGATGGAATCATCTCCTGAGAGATGTCCTCACCAAAGTACAGCTTCAAACGCTGGCCATTCACCTTGAAATTGGGCCCATTCGGCTGAGAAAGCTCAATGGTCCCATATGGAAAGACTTTGGCGACGGTGAATGGACCAGTCCAGCGGCTCTTCAACTTGCCAGAGAAGATCTTCAACCGAGAGTTAAAGAGTAAGACTTGATCACCAACGTGGAACTCTCGGTGCTTGATTTTAGCATCGTGGATCATCTTCGTCTTCTCCTTGTAGATCAGCGAGTTCTCATAAGCTTCATTCCTTAGTTCATTTAGCTCGTTGATTTGAACCTTGCGATGATCACCGGCTTTGATGATGTTGAAGTTAGCCCACTTCAAGGCCCAGTGCGCCTTATGTTCTAGCTCGATGGGTAGGTGGCAGGCTTTCCCGTACACAAGACGATAAGGTGTACAACCGATCGGGGTCTTGTAAGCAGTACGGAAAGCCCACAGAGCATCATCTAACTTATCGGCCCACGCGGCGCGATGCTCTCCCACAGTACGCTCCAAAATTCTCTTCAAGCCACGATTAGAAATTTCGGCTTGCCCATTGGTTTGGGGATGATAGGCGGTGGAAAGACGGTGATTGACACCATACTTTGCCATGACTCTTGCAAATTGATCGTTGCAAAAATGAGTCCCGCGGTCACTGATGATAGCACGAGGAACGCCAAATCGAGCGAAAAGCTGCTTCAAAAAGTTCACAACCACCCTCATCATTCGTAGGAAGAGCCTTAGCTTCAACCCATTTAGAGACGTAATCGACGGCGACGAGGATGTACTTGTTCCCTTTGGAGGATGGAAATGGCCCCATAAAGTCGATGCCCCATACATCAAAGATTTCACATTCCTGTATGAAATTTTGAGGCATCTCATCCTTATGTGTGATCTTGCCTTGACGTTGGCAAGCATCACAATGCTTAACCATTTCGTGAGCGTCACGATAAATGGTGGGCCAGTAGAATCCAGAATCAAACACTTTCTTAGCGGTGTAGTTGGGACCAAAGTGACCACCGGTGGGTCCTTTGTGGCAAGCTTGGAGGATGTCAAAAGCTGCCGGTCCGTCAACACATCGACGAATAATCAGATCAGCACACTGTTTGAATAGATAAGGGTCATCCCAAAAGTAAGTCTTAACATCGTTCAAGAACTTCTTCTTTTGTTGGGATGTTAACCCTTGGATGAGAATACCACCCGCTAAGTAGTTTGCAATGTCCGCAAACCACGGGGTGCCATCAAGGTTGAGATTTATAGACATTAGAGTCTCCAGGGGGAAAGAGTCATTGATCTCTTTATTCGGATGATCCCCCTGATATGGATCCTCAAGTCGACTCAGATGATCCGCGGCCAGGTTTTTGGCTCCCTTATTGTCACGAATTTCAATGTTGAATTCTTGAAGGAGCAAAACCCAGCGAAGAAGTCTTGGCTTAGAATCGTTCTTTGTCATCAAGTACTTCAACGCGGAATGGTCCGTGTATACGATGGTGGTGGATAAAACAAGATAGGGGCGAAATTTCTCAAAAGCATAGACAACAGCTAAAAGCTCTTTTTCGGTTGTCGTATAATGCAATTGAGCCCCCGTCATTGTTTTGCTAGCGTAGTGGATTGGTTGGAAGTGTTTATTCACTCTTTGGCCCAAAACCGCACCAATAGCAAAGTCGCTAGCATCGCACATCAATTCAAAAGGCAGCTCCCAATTAGGGGTAACCAAGACCGGTGCCTTAGTTAGCTTATCCTTGAGAAGATTGAAGGCTTCGAGACACTCTTTAGAAAAGATAAAAGGAGTATCTTTTTCTAAGAGGTGGGTCATCGGGCGAGCGATTTTAGAGAAATCTTGAATGAATCGACGATAGAAGCCCGCATGACCCAGAAAACTTCTCACACCCTTCACGGTTGAAGGTGGAGGTAATTTGGCTATGACATCAACTTTAGAACGGTCGACTTCAAGACCGGCTTTAGAGATTTTGTGTCCTAGCACAATGCCTTCTTTTACCATAAAATGGCATTTTTCCCAATTCAGAACAAGGCGAGTGTCTTCGCACCGCTTAAGCATACGTTCCAAATTGGCAAGGCAAGCAGAGAAGGAATCCCCGAAGACTGAAAAATCATCCATGAAGACTTCCATGGTTTGTTGAACCATATCATGGAAGATAGCCAACATGCACCTTTGGAAAGTCCCGGGGGCATTGCATAAGCCAAAAGGCATTCGTTTGTAAGCAAAGGTGCCGTAGGGACAAGTGAATGTTGTCTTCTCTTGATCTTGGGGATCGATGGGTATTTGAAAATAACCCGAGAAACCATCAAGAAAGCAGTAATATTCTTTACCAGCTAAACGTTCAAGCATTTGGTCCATAAAAGGTAGAGGGAAATGATCCTTTCTCGTGGCATCATTGAGTTTGCGGTAGTCTATACAAACTCTCCACCCAGTAACGAGACGGGTAGGAATTAACTCGTTGTTTGCATTGGGCACAACGGTGATTCCGCCTTTCTTAGGCACACAATGGACTGGACTAACCCACGGTGAATCCGAAATAGTGTAAATCATACCTGCATCAAGAAGTTTGATAACCTCTTTTTTGATGACTTCATGGATTTTAGGATTCACCCTTCGTTGACTTTGAATTGTGGGCTTAAAGTCGTCCTCCATGAGAATTTTATGTGTGCAGAAATGAGGATCAATTCCACGGATGTCCGAGATTTTCCAAGCGATAGCGCGTTTATGCTTCTTCAACACAGCGACAAGTCAGGCTTTTTCGTCTTCCTTTAGATCCTTTGCGATGATGACCGGTAGCGTCTCGTCGTCTTCCAGAAAAACGTACTCAAGATGAGGCGGTAAGTCCTTAAGCTCGAGAGTAGGCGGATCCTCAATAGATGGTGAAACTAACGATGGATCATCATTAATCACCTCTTTAGGAGCAGGAGGAGAGACCGGGTCCTCATTGAGAAGTCTCTCAATAGTACTAATATCTTCATCCCAATTGGTGGACAAATTATCATACTTAATATCGAGAGGACCCAAGCTAGCTTCGAAATCATCCAAGTCACTTTCTCCAAAAGGAGTCAATGCTGGAGCAATTGAGGCAACGGTCTCAACATTGGGTAGAGAAGAAAGAGTACTTTTGCAAGCATCATGAAAATGTTCTTCACAAGCCTCATCGAGAACATCAATAGCATTAACACTCTCATATGAATAAGGCTGCTTAGAAATCTTACCCATGTTGAAGACAATTTTATCGTCACCAACTCTCATGATTATTTCGCCTGCGGCAACATCAATAAGAGTGCGACCGGTCCTCAGAAAGGGACGTCCAACGATTAATGGAACACGGGGATCCATCTCGTAGTCAACGACGACAAAATCCGCCGGGAAGGTGAATTTATCAACGCCAACAAAGACATCTTCGGCTATCCCCACTGGATACGCAACCGTACGGTTGGCTAATTCCAAAGTCATTTTGGTGGGGACTAGCTCGGGGAGAGATAATTGCTTCCAAACACTTAAAGGCATTAAGTTTATACTGGCACCTAGATCGGCTAGGGCCATGCAATTCTCTACTCCCTGGAAGTTGCAAGGAATCAAGAAGCGACCCGGATCACCAAGTTTGGTGGGCAATTGCCTTAAGAGCACTGCGGAGCAATTCTCATTAAGGTGGGTCTGAGCAATGTCAAGAAGCTTTTCCTTATCACTTAAAAGATCTTTAAACATCTTAGCGTATTTGGGCATGTGAGCGAGAGCCTCGGCAAAGGAGATGTTAAAATTCAGTTGTTTAAACATTTTAAGGAAGTTTGAAACCTGAATATCATCCTTGCTCTTTTGCTTCTCTTTCCTCAACCTAGAAGGATAAGGTATATTGGATGAAGAAGAAGGCTTTAAGGGAATAGGATCACTCACAACCACGGGTGGTGGGGAAATGGGGATAGAAGGTGAAGGAGGTGTGGAAAGTTGCTCTTTTTCCTTGTTCACAATCACCTGTGGAGGTGTAGGAAGCTCGGGTTCCATATAACCTTTTCCACTTCGAGTGGTGATTGCTTTCATCTCCCCCCTTGGATTTGCAACGGTATTACTCGGAAGAGTACCCGAAGAAGAGGGTTGATTACTTTGGATGAGCGAACCAATCATATCACGAAGGTGAAGAGCTTGATTGTTAAAAGAGTTTTGCATGTTGGCATTAATATCATTGCTGTGTTTGGCCATATCATTCCTTAGCTCGGCTCGAATATCACTCCCTTGTTTCACCATGTCATTCTTCAAGTTGAAAAATTGACTCTGAAGATTCGTCACCATCTCACGATTGGTCTTCATGAACGTCTCGACGTCTTGGTTTACGGCCATCGGTTGATTGAGAGGTGGAGCTTGAGAATTTCCTTGAGTTGGGTATGGGTTTCTTTGGGATTGATATTGATTTTGAGCACGAGGTTGGGATTGGTTGTTTCGGTTGTTTCGGTTGTAGCTTTGTTGTTGGTTTTGGTTTGCAGGAGGGAAACCAGGAGGAGCAAGATAATTGTTAGAACGATAACTTAGCAAGCCACGGTCTCCTTGAGGGCGAGCTTGATAGCCTCCCGTAGGATAAGTGCCGTAAGCTGCGTTAACGTTTTCAGAATAATTGCCTTGGGTAGAAGGACAATCATTATAAGAGTGAGGGCCACCACATGTGTCACAAGAAATAGCAACGGCTTTAGCTTGTTGAAAGTGGTTTGTGGCCATGGTCATGAAATTCTTGTTCATTTCAGCGAGTTGTCGAGAAATTTCAGACATTTCAGGATTGGAGGTAGGAGAAGAAACATTGACTCTCGAGTTAGATCTTGAGGATGCGGATGAATCCCAATTCTTGTGGTGAGTAGTCATGTTTTCGATCAACTCTCGACACTCTTCCGGTCTCCTTTTCATAAAGGTACCACCGGCGGCGGCATTGATCGTGTCACGATCACGAAAAGTGAGACCATTGTAGAAGGTGTCAATGAGAGTGACGGGGAGCATATTGTGATTAGGACAGCGGTCGATCAAATCATTGTAGCGTTCCCAAGCATCGAAAAGCGATTCATCATTCTCTTGCATAAATCCACTGATTTGGTTACGAAGGCTAGTGACCATGGATGGGGGAAAATAGCGCGATAAAAAACGTTGAGTCATGTCGTTCCACGTATGAATAGAATTCTTAGGAAGACGGTCAAACCATTTTTCGGCATGGTGAGAAAGCGAGTGTGGAAAAAGTTGGAGGCGAAGGTCATCCATAGAAACACCGGGGCACTTCATGCTTTGGGTTATGGTAATGAATTTGTCGAGGTGTTTGTTGGCATCATCATCCGGAATTCCACGAAATGGGTTCGTTTGCACTTGTTGTATCATGTGATGCTTCAACAAAAACTCCTGAGCCGTGACGTGCATTGGCGCAATCGGGCCTCCGCGTCCGTTCATGGTGGGTTGGCACAATTCCTCCATGGTTCGTAAATCAGGTAGAAGGACATTGTTGTTGTTGTTATTGTTGTGGTTGTTATTCAAATTATTTTGAGGTGGGTGATTATTGTTGTTGTTAACACCAGCCATATCTAAATCTTCACGATTCTCGGGCTCAGAATAGTTTGTAGATCTAGTACGCATGCACCTGCAGAAGAAAAATATGCACAAGGAATATCTATATAATCTTTTATAGGTTTTTTAATGTTTTTGTATTTTTGAAGAGTTTTATATTTTTTAGAGATTTTTGGAAATTTTTATAGCAATGAAAATAACGTTCAAAGAACGGATCCCAAAATTCAATGCGTCTCTCACTAGAAACCGTTTATCTTAACGAAAAGAGCCGGCAGCGGCGCCATTTAATACTTGATTTTAAGGCCTAGTATCAAAGTTCGTTATAGTTCCGAATCTTTTCGAATTGAAAACCGGTCTTAAGTGCGACTCAATCGTCTTTTGGTGAATCAAGCGGATGATTTGGTCCAAGGCCTATTCTGAAGATTTATCGAAGAAAAAGTCAAAAGACGGAAGTTTAACGAAGTCGAAGAACTTAAGTCTAATAGAAGAAGAAAATTACAAGACAAGTTCAAATCCCAAGACGACAAAGACGAAAAATTAAAGTCGAGTCGAGAAAACGTGAAGAAAGCAAGAAAGAAGATGCAACACATGCACTCCTTCCACCTTCCCTATAAATACCCTCCTAATAGTCATTAGGAGAGGAGTTAGAGTTTTTAGTTAATTTTTCACTTTTAGTTTTTAGAGAGAGAAAGTCTTAAACTTTCTCTCACTAGTTCATCTTTTTCTTTTAATCTTTCAAGATTAAACACTTTTGTATTGCTTATTTCATTAATCAAAGTTCCATTTTAAGCTTTTATTTCTTAATCTCATTCTACTTTTCTTTGATTTAAGATTGATTTTGGTGTGATTATCATGTGATCCGTGTTGTTCTAATTGATTTCATGTTAAAAAGTTAATCTTTTGATCATTTTATAAGATTTCATTTGATTAAGCTTTAAGACTTTTGTGCTTATTGGCTTATTTTTATGATCATCTTATTTTTCTTATTAAAAAGTTTTATTAAAAAGTTTATGTTTTTATGGTTTGATCTAAAGAGTTGATTAATTTCGAGTTGAATAAGTTGATCAAAGTGCTTATTTGATTCCATTTAGTTGATTCGATTTAGTTTTGGGAATAAGCTCAACCTAATAGCTTATTTTCTAGCTTTTCGTTCGAATCCCTTAGATTTCGGAAAGGGTTTTAAGCCCCTTTCCGATTGGTTTTTCCGACCGGGAGCATCATCTAACCAATTCCCATTATTTTAGGAAAGGTTGTTACTACCCTTTCCGATTGGCCCCTTATTCCGACGGCACCCCTTCTCCATATTCCGATTGAGCCCAATCGGAAGAGGGCTTTGACATTCCGACGGCAAGCCCTTTAAATATTCCGATTGAGGAGTCTTGGGTTTATTCCGATTGGTGGCTTCATTAGTATTCCGACGGCTGGAATTTTAACATTCCGATCTGACTTTTGATAAACATTCCGATTGGCTGTTTTAGCCACTTTCCGACCACCAGATCGGAAAACATTCCGATCGGGGGTCCTTTTTGGCTTGTTTTGGTTTCTTTCGATATAACTTTCTTATAGTACCTTTTATTTTTCTGAAAATTTTCCAAGTGTTAGTTTTATTTAGTGAGTTATTATTTTTCCATTGTCACCTTTAAGTTTTATGCATTTATTTTTACTCATCATTCAAATTAGTCTTTTAACTTCCACTTTACTAAACGACACTTTATTTACTTGCTAGTAGTTTAAAACAAACAAAACCAAATCATCCACTTGATTCACCAAAAGACGATTGAGTCGCACTTAAGACCGGTTTTCAATTCGAAAAGATTCGGAACTATAACGAACTTTGATACTAGGCCTTAAAATCAAGTATTCCCGGCAAAAAGCTTCATACTTCAAAAAAGTTGACGTTTATTGCGAAGGATTTGAAAGAAGAAGAGAAGACTCGCCTCGTCGCCGTGCTGCAAGCTCACAAGAAGGCTATTGCTTGGAAGATTTCCGATATTCGTGGAATTGATCCTCACTTCTGCACACACAAAATTCTCATGGAAGACGACTTCAAGCCCACTATTCAAAGCCAACGAAGGGTGAATCCAAAAATACATGAAGTCATCAAAACAGAGGTTCTCAAACTTCTTGATGCGGGTATGATTTACCCTATTTCGGATTCACCATGGGTTAGTCCAATCCACTGTGTGCCCAAGAAGGGCGGAATAACCGTTGTTCCCAATGAACACAACGAGTTGATTCCCACTCGTCTCGTTACTGGGTGGAGAGTTTGTATAGACTACCGCAAACTCAATGATGCCACGAGAAAGGATCATTTCCCTCTACCTTTTATGGACCAAATGCTTGAACGATTAGCAGGTAATGAATATTACTGCTTTCTTGATGGTTTCTCGGGTTATTTTCAAATACCCATCGATCCCCAAGATCAAGAGAAGACTACATTCACTTGTCCCTATGGCACTTTCGCTTACAAAAGAATGCCTTTTGGCTTATGTAATGCGCCCGGGACTTTTCAAAGGTGTATGTTAGCTATCTTCCATGACATGGTTGAACAAACCATGGAAGTCTTCATGGATGATTTCTCGGTCTTCGGGGATTCATTCTCTTCTTGCCTTGCCAATTTGGAACGTATGCTCAAGCGGTGCGAAGACACTCGCCTAGTTCTAAATTGGGAAAAATGCCATTTTATGGTAAAAGAAGGCGTCGTGCTTGGACATAAGATCTCGAAAGCCGGTCTTGAAGTAGACCGTGCTAAAGTCGATGTTATCGCAAAGTTGCCTCCACCTTCAACCGTGAAGGGTGTGAGAAGTTTCCTGGGTCATGCGGGCTTCTATCGTCGATTCATTAAAGATTTTTCTCAAATCGCTCGCCCGATGACCCACCTCTTGGAAAAAGATACTCCTTTTATCTTCTCCAAAGAGTGCCTTGAAGCCTTCAACTCGCTTAAGGATAAGCTTACTAAGGCACCCGTCTTGGTTACCCCTAATTGGGAGCTACCCTTTGAGTTGATGTGTGATGCTAGCGATTTTGCTATTGGAGTGGTTCTTGGACAAAGAGTGAACAAACACTTCCAACCGATCCATTACGCCAACAAGACAATGACAGGGGCACAATTGCATTATACGACAACCGAAAAAGAGCTTTTAGCTGTTGTCTATGCTTTTGAAAAATTCCGCCCCTATCTTGTCCTTTCTACCACCATTTTGTATACCGATCATTCCGCGCTGAAGTACTTGTTGACAAAGCAAGATTCCAAACCAAGACTTCTTCGCTGGGTTTTGCTGCTCCAGGAATTTAAAATCGAAATTCGCGATAAAAAAGGAGCAGAAAACTTAGCCGCGGACCATCTCAGCAGACTTGAGGATCCTTACCAAGGGGATCATCCGACCAAAGAAATCAATGATTCTTTTCCCTTGGAGACCTTAATGTCTATAAACTCGAAGTCGAATGAAACCCCGTGGTTTGCGGATTTTGCAAACTATTTGGCGGGTGGAATTCTCAAGGAAGGGTTGACGTCCCAACAAAAGAAGAAGTTTTTCACCGACATTAAGACTTACTTTTGGGACGACCCTTACCTATTCAAACAATGTGCCGACCTGATTATCCGCCGATGTGTTGACGGACCAGCAGCGTCTGAAATCCTTGATGCTTGCCACAAAGGACCCACCGGTGGTCACTTTGGTCCCAACTACACCGCTAAAAAAGTGTTTGATTCCGGATTTTATTGGCCCTCCAAATATCGTGACGCTCACGATATGGTTAAAACATGTGATGTTTGCCAAAAGCAAGGCAAAATCACACATAAAGACGAGATGCCTCAGAATTTCATTCAAGAGTGTGAAATTTTTGATGTTTGGGGTATTGACTTTATGGGGCCATTCCCATCTTCTAAAGGAAACAAATACATCCTTGTAGTCGTTGACTACGTTTCAAAGTGGGTTGAAGCCAAAGCTTTGCCTACTAATGACGCAAGGGTGGTTTGTAACTTTTTGAAAGCTCTTTTCGCTAGATTCGGTGTGCCTCACGCCATTATTAGTGATCGTGGGACTCATTTCTGTAATGACCAATTTGCTAGAGTCATGGCTAAGTACGGTGTAAATCATCGTCTTTCCACAGCCTACCACCCACAAACTAATGGCCAGGCTGAAATATCAAACCGAGGACTAAAGCGAATTTTGGAAAGGACCGTGGGAGAGCATCGTGCCGCATGGGCTGATAAACTCGATGATGCTTTGTGGGCTTTCCGTACTGCGTACAAGACCCCGATCGGCTGTACGCCTTATCGTCTTGTGTACGGGAAAGCGTGCCACCTCCCCATTGAGTTAGAGCACAAGGCCTATTGGGCCTTGAAGTGGGCTAATTTTGATATAAACAAAGCCGGTGACCTATGCAAGATCCAACTCAATGAGCTGAATGAACTTCAGAATGAGGCTTATGAAAATTCTTTGATCTATAAGGAACGAACTAAGCTCATTCACGACTCCAAGATCAAAAACCGAGAGTTTCATGTTGGAGACAAAGTCTTACTTTTTAACTCTCGGTTGAAAATCTTTTCGGGCAAGCTGAAATCTCGTTGGTCCGGCCCATTCACCATCGCCCAAATTTTTCCATATGGTACTCTCGAGCTCGCTCAACCTAATGGACCAAATTTTAAGGTGAATGGCCAACGAGTGAAGTTGTACTTTGGTGAGGACACCTCTCAGGAGGTGATTCCATCCCTCACCACGTTCCCCATGAACTAATTTTGGGCCGAGTCAGGCTCGTGACTCGGTTATAAAAAACAAGCGCTCCTCGGGAGGCAGCCCGAGTATCTATCCCTTTAACCCCCTAAGTGTAGGGGAGGACCTATTTTGGTCATTTGTGTTTGTATGGTGATGTGATTACAGGGATAAATGCAATCTTGGAAATCTTTGAAGAACCGTGCTCCCGTGTTATCCGAAATCCGGTTCTATCTCTCAACTATCGTGATTCAATTTTCTTCATAACTCACATTTGAAATTGATCACGTTAGTCGTCTCTTCCTTAACTTGAGTTAACCAACGTGCACAATGTCATAAGTGTAGGGGAGACTTTTTCCACATGCTTAAACATTGAGGACAATGTTTATCTTAAGTGTAGGGGAGACTTCTATCGAAGTTTTAAGTGGACTTTTCCATGAAAATGCCTTCATTTAACCGGAAAATCCTATTTTTCAACATTTTTCAAATTTTTTATTAACTTTGGCCATTTAGTCGTAATTTTTAAATTTTTATCATTGCTTTCATATGTATATATCCCACAATAAAGTCAAAATTATTAATAAAGTGGTGTAGCTAGTTTAGATATCTTTGACATATTAGGCCCGTTGCGTTTATTTTGACTCAACCCGAATAGACTTATCCAAGTTTATTCTAGCTAGTATCCTTAACCATGTAGACCTTAATTGGTTTATTAGGCTAAGTGTCCACGAGTCTCATTACTTGAGATTTTAAATTGTGGAGGACGAGAAATGATAGAGTCAATTATAAGTCGGTATTCTTGCGCAAGCTCACTTGGTGTAATTATTTGCCTATTCTCCCATCACTTGCTAATAATTTATCTGCAATAAGTAAGGTCGTACGATTTGAAAAGTTACTTAGCTTCTAGCCCAAGATCGTTTAAAAGTTGCTCGGTAATGATAAGAGTTCATAGCCAAGGCATAACTTATGAAGCGGGGCGCGAAGATTGGCGAGTCCGAAAAGGCCCTAACAAGGCATGAGGATTCAATTTTATTGCTGAAGATCCAAAGTGATGTGAAAAGCATTATTCCTAAAGTCAAATATGAAGGATCAAGACTCACGACGAAAAGCAATCAACTCCCATAAAGATCATGGAGAAGTCTATCCGAAAAGACCCTAACAAGGTATGAGGATAGATAGATCCAAGTCCGAAAAGGAGGCGGATCGTTGTATCTCAAAATCCCAATTAGAGATTGAAGAAATAATCATGAAGTCGTGGTCAACAAAGTTGGAGTACCCCTCAAAAGTCTCCAAGTGAAGAAAACTCTATTATGATGAGAAGACCATTATCTCAAGAACGTCTCTCGAAGATATGAAGTATGAAGTACATGCCAAATATCGGCCCGAGAAAGGTCTCAAATCGTGAACCGAGTTATGCCAAGATATGAACTTTTTGATATCCCGAGAAGCAGTTTTAAGAGATTTTGTCCTTTAGCTAACTATTGATCAAATCGTCATACTTTGCTTTCAGCCTAAATAAACTATCGAAATAAGTCCAAAAATGCATCTTCATGATCATTCTAAGACAAAAATAAAATATAAGAGATACACCTAGGAATAAGGGGGTTTAAGCATTTAATTAAGCTATGTGTGTAAGTGTTTGATTTACTAACTTATAATAACAATGATCTCGTTTTAAGCTTAGTTTGGGGAACGTGAAACTTGAGGGTGATAAATCTTCGCAACACCAAAGCCCTAATGTAAGTCCTTGATTTCTTTACAAGTTATTTCCATCCTTTTGTTTATTTTAAAGTTTTAAGTTCTCTTAGTATTTTAATTGTTGTTTAGTAGAGTTTAAATTAGGCCAAGGTTGATTGATTATGAGAAAAATGTAAAAATTGCTTTATCACTAAGCATTGCATGAGGGCATGGCAATGGTTAAGTGTAGGGGATTTGATAGGTGTGTAAACACCCATCCTTTTACCACTTAATTCTGGCTAAAACAAGACCAAAACACGTATTAAATATCATTTGTTTGGAATTATGCGTGGTTTTTGTGTTTATTATGATTTCAGAGGTGACCGGATGAATATTAAAGAAAACATGGGATTGCACGGGTTTTATCAAGGAAAAAGACTCAAGACGAAGTCTATTGTCCAAGAGGTGCAAAAGATTTGAAGTCACTGGGCCTATTCGAAGATTTATCGAAGAAAAGGACTAAAGACGGAAGATTTTCATAAGTCGAAGAAACTCGAGTCTATTTAACGAAGAAATTAAAAAACGAGTTGGATTTAATCGACGACAAATCCCGAATCAGAATCGAAAACGTCAACTTTTCTGAAAAGACGAGAAGACAAGAAGAAAGGGAGAAAGCCCACTCACCAACCAACCACTAGGAGTATAAATAGATACTCCCTTCACACAATTAGAAAGTTAGTTCATTTTTTCTTTTTCCAGTTCTTTGTGGTTCGTTCCTTAACCAACTCCATTAGGGAGTTTGGTGATTTTCATCTTTTTCTTTCAATCTTGTAATCCTTAATCATTAACCTTGTTACTTTTACATTAATCAATCTATTCCATCTTTTCATTCATCTTGTTCATCTCCATTTTTATTGCAAGTTATTAAGTTTTTATTTGATTCAAGTTTGATTCTAAAAAGTTGTTGATTTAGTGTTTTTATTGTTGGGATTTGTTGCTTATGGTATTTAAATGATTTGTGTTTATTTTGGTAAAACCTCTTTGAGTATTCAGTTTGATTTTGAGTAAAATCCGTGTCCCCTGTTCATTCGTTGCTGTTACTGTTCTTCGTGCCCTGACTTTCCGAACAGAGCTCATTTTTCCGAATAGGCAATTTCTCATTTCCCTTATTCGGAATATTGGATATTCCGAATAGGGGTGTTTCCATTTCTCTTACTCGGAATAATTTTCCGAGTAGCCAAGTTTTATTTTCCCTTATTCGGAACATTTTAATCTTTCCGCATAGACTTACTTTCCGAATAGCTCAATCTTTCCGCATAGACTTACTTTCCGAATAGCTCAATCTTTCCGCATAGACTTACTTTCCGAATAGCTCAATCTTTCCGCATAGACTTACTTTCCGAATAGCTGTTTTCCGCATAGTGGTACTTTCCGCATAGCTCAAACATTCCGCATAAGGGAACTTTCCGAATAGAGGACTTTTATTCCGCGTAAGGACTTATTCCGAATAGGGCCATACTTTCCGTATAAGACTTACATTCCGCATAGGGTATTTTTCAGTTAGGGTATTTTTCCAGACTTAATTCAATTCAAGTATTATTTGTTTCATTGTTGATTGTTTTAAGTTTATATCATTATTATTCATTTCTCCGTTTAGTAGATTAGAAAACCAAAGCCACTTTTTGTCACCAAGAACAAATCATTCCACTTTAAACTGAGATCAATTCGAGAGGATTCCGAGAAATATTTTGAACCCATAGCAAATTGTTCTTCATACTTCATATCTTCGAGAGACGTTCTTGAGATAATGGTCTTCTCATCATAATAGAGTTTTCTTCACTTGGAGACTTTTGAGGGGTACTCCAACTTTGTTGACCACGACTTCATGATTATTTCTTCAATCTCTAATTGGGATTTTGAGATACAACGATCCGCCTCCTTTTCGGACTTGGATCTATTTATCCTCATACCTTGTTAGGGTCTTTTCGGATAGACTTCTCCATGATCTTTGTGGGAGTTGATTGCTTTTCGTCATGAGTCTTGATCCTTCATATTTGACTTTAGGAATAATGCTTTTCACATCACTTTGGATCTTCAGCAATAAAATTGAATCCTCATGCCTTGTTAGGGCCTTTTCGGACTCGCCAATCTTCGCGCCCCGCTTCATAAGTTATGCCTTGGCTATGAACTCTTATCATTACCGAGCAACTTTTAAACGATCTTGGGCTAGAAGCTAAGTAACTTTTCAAATCGTACGACCTTACTTATTGCAGATAAATTATTAGCAAGTGATGGGAGAATAGGCAAATAATTACACCAAGTGAGCTTGCGCAAGAATACCGACTTATAATTGACTCTATCATTTCTCGTCCTCGACAATTTAAAATCTCAAGTAATGAGACTCGTGGACACTTAGCCTAATAAACCAATTAAGGTCTACATGGTTAAGGATACTAGCTAGAATAAACTTGGATAAGTCTATTCGGGTTGAGTCAAAATAAACGCAACGGGCCTAATATGTCAAAGATATCTAAACTAGCTACACCACTTTATTAATAATTTTGACTTTATTGTGGGATATATACATATGAAAGCAATGATAAAAATTTAAAAATTACGACTAAATGGCCAAAGTTAATAAAAAATTTGAAAAATGTTGAAAAATGTTGAAAAATGTTGAACAATTGAACCTATACAAAACGCATGTATCAAATGGCGCCGCTGCCGGCTCTTCTCGTTAAGATCAAAAGTTTTTTGTGAGAACTTGGATTTTGGGATCCGTTCCCCGTGAACGTTACTTTTTTATAAAAATTTTCAAAAACAACTAAAAAATATAAAATTTTCAAAAATCCTAAAAAGTAAAAAACATAAAAACCAAAAATATTTTTGTTTTGTATTTCTTTGTTCATTCTTTTGCAGGTGTATGCGCACTCGATCCACGTCTTATCAAGAGCCCGAGCCTCTCGATAACTTAGACATGGCTGGTGTACAAAACAACAATAACATACCACCTTCGAACAACAATAATAACAACAACAACCCACCTTTCAACAACATGAATAACAACAACAATGAGCCACTTCCGGATAACCGCCCCATGATTGAATTGCTACAAGCTCATGTCGATGGCAACATGGATCCAATTGTCATCCCTCCAATTGCTGCCAACAATTTCGAGCTAAAGTCAGGCTTTATCCAGATGGTCTCCGCTCAGCCATTCTTGGGACGCACCATTGATGATCCACACGACCACATCAAGAGATTTCTACAACTCACCAACACGGTCAAGTTCAATGGAGTTCCACAGGAGGTTATAAGGTTACAAATTTTTCCCTTTTCTTTAGAGGGACAAGCCCGGCATTGGCTTGCTAAGGAACCGCCACAGAGTATTCTCTCGTGGACGGATTTGGAAACAAAGTTTATCAATTACTTTTTTCCACCCTCTCGTACTACCACTTTGCGGAATGAGATTATAAACTTTGAACAAAAGTACGATGAGTCGTTCAGTGAATCTTGGGATCGTTTTAAAGATCTTTTAAGAAAATGCCCACAACATGGTTTTACCAAAGTACATCAAATTAATACTTTTTACAATGGTTTAAGCATGAGTGACCAAGATTCACTGAACAGTGCCTCAGGGGGTAATTTATTGGCTAAGACTTCCAATGCTGCTTGGGACATCATTGAGAATAAATCTCGTGTGCAAACCAAGAGTGTTAGGACCAATGTTGCTAGTGCTAGCACTAATGACAGCGACAGGCGATTAGACAAAATCACTACTCTTCTTGAATCGCTTGTCACCCACACCGTCAGCAACAACAACAGCAACAACGCCAAAAACGCTCAAGTGAACGCTGTCAGCCAACCTTGTGAGATATGCGGTGGTCCTCATTCTTACACAACTTGTACCGCCACCCAAGATTACCCTGCTGAGAATGTGAATGCGGCATATGGCACCTATCAACAACCTGCTTATCAAGCTAGACCCCAAGGTGACCGTAACTTGCTTAGCTACCGCAGCAACAACTATCTTTCACCACCTGGTTTTCCTCCCACCAACCCAAACCAACAACAAAACCTTAACCGTCCTCCTCAACAACAACAACAACCTCGACAACCTTACATCCCTCCTCACAAGCAACAACAACCGCCTCAAAGAAACAATCAAGTCTACCAACAACCTGCTTACCAACCACCTGCATACAATGTTCCTCCCAATCAACCTACCGCTCTTCACCAAGAAGTAGAAACTTATATGAGGACTAATGATGCGATAGTGGGAAATCTTCAGAGAGAGGTGCTCAACTTGAAGGCAGACTTGGTCAAGCAAGGAAATGATTTGAGAGCCGATATGAGAACTACGTTGGATAGCCAGACGAATGACTTAAGGAACATGATGGCTAGTTTCTTCCAAAGTAGTCAACCCTCTTCTTCGGGTACTCTTCCGAGTAACACCGTTGCAAATCCAAGAGGGGAGATGAAAGCAATCACTACTCGAAGTGGCAAAGGTACTAAGGAACCCGAGCTTCCTATACCTCCACCGGTGGTTGTGACTAAGGAGAACGAGTCGCCTGCTCCTATTCCTCCTCCTTCTCCTTCCCCAATTTCTCCACCTCTTCCTTCTACCCCTCATCCACCCGTGGTTGTGAGTGACCCTATTCCTCTAAAGCCTTCCTCTTCTTCCAATATACCTTATCCATCTAGGTTGAGGAAAGAGAAGCAAAAGAGCAAGGATGATATTCAGGTTTCGAATTTCCTTAAAATGTTCAAACAACTGAATTTCAATATCTCCTTCGCTGAGGCTCTCGCTCACATGCCCAAATATGCAAAAATATTTAAAGATCTTTTGAGCGACAAGGAAAAGCTCCTCGATATTGCCAACACCCAACTTAATGAGAACTGCTCCGCAGTGCTCTTAAGGAAATTGCCAACCAAGCTTGGTGATCCGGGTCGTTTTCTTATCCCTTGCAATTTCCCGGGAGTAGAGAATTGCATGGCCCTAGCCGATCTAGGTGCCAGTATTAATCTCATGCCTCTAAGTGTTTGGAAGCAATTATCTCTCCCAGAGCTAGTCCCCACCAAGATGACTTTGGAATTGGCCAACCGTACGGTTGCTTATCCAGTGGGGATAGCCGAAGACGTTATTGTAGGAGTCGACAAATTCACATTTCCTGCTGATTTTGTTGTCGTCGACTACGAGATGGACCCCCGTGTGCCACTTATTGTTGGTCGTCCATTCTTGCGGACCGGTCGCACTCTCATCGATGTTGAAGCCGGTGAGCTTATCATGAGAGTGGGTGACGATAAAATAGTATTCAACATGGGAAAGTTGTCCAAACAACCTTATTCATATGAGAGTGTTAATTGTATTGACGTTCTCGATGAGGCTTGTGAAGAACACTTTAATGATGCTTGCAAAAGTATTCCTACCTCTCTTCCCAATGTTGAGACCGTGTCCTCTATTGATTCATCGTTGTCTCTAGTTGGAGATAGTGATTTATTCTGGAACAATCTTGAAGCTACCATGGGAGATGCGAATTTAGCTACTAATGATTCTCCCACCGAGGGGGATGAAGACATGAATTTCTTTGACAATCTTCTCACCGAAGACAATCCTTCGCCTCCATCTCCCACGGTCATTGCTATCGATGCCACGACTTTGCAAACGCCTCCCGTCGAAAATCCTCCGGATTTGGAACTTAAGGAGTTGCCGCCACATCTCGAGTACGTGTTCCTTGACGACAACAAAAAGTCGTCCGTCATTATTGCGAAGGATTTGAAAGAAGAAGAGAAGACTCGCCTCGTCGCCGTGCTGCAAGCTCACAAGAAGGCTATTGCTTGGAAGATTTCCGATATTCGTGGAATTGATCCTCCCTTCTGCACACACAAAATTCTCATGGAGGACGACTTTAAGCCCACTATTCAAAGCCAACGAAGGGTGAATCCAAAAATACATGAAGTCATCAAAACAGAGGTTCTCAAACTTCTTGATGCGGGTATGATATACCCTATTTCGGATTCACCATGGGTTAGTGCAATTCATTGTGTGCCCAAGAAGGGCGGAATAACCGTTGTCCCCAATGAACACAACGAGTTAATTCCCACTCGTCTCGTTACTGGGTGGAGAGTTTGTATAGACTACCGCAAACTCAATGATGCCACGAGAAAGGATCATTTCCCTCTACCTTTTATGGACCAAATGCTTGAACGATTAGCAGGTAATGAATATTACTGCTTTCTTGATGGTTTCTCGGGTTATTTTCAAATACCCATCGATCCCCAAGATCAAGAGAAGACTACATTCACTTGTCCCTATGGCACTTTCGCTTACAAAAGAATGCCTTTTGGCTTA
The DNA here is from genome assembly GCA_025667525.1 of Glebionis coronaria. Lineage (NCBI taxonomy): Eukaryota > Viridiplantae > Streptophyta > Magnoliopsida > Asterales > Asteraceae > Glebionis > Glebionis coronaria. The sequence continues at coordinate 34,298 of JANFOE010000491.1, forward strand.
TGTAATGCGCCCGGGACTTTTCAAAGGTGTATGTTAGCTATCTTCCATGACATGGTTGAACAAACCATGGAAGTCTTCATGGATGATTTCTCGGTCTTCGGGGATTCATTCTCTTCTTGCCTTGCCAATTTGGAACGTATGCTCAAGCGGTGCGAAGACACTCGCCTAGTTCTAAATTGGGAAAAATGCCATTTTATGGTAAAAGAAGGCGTCGTGCTTAGACATAAGATCTCGAAAGCCGGTCTTGTAGTAGACCGTGCTAAAGTCGATGTTATCGCAAAGTTGCCTCCACCTTCCACCGTGAAGAGTGTGAGAAGTTTTCTGGGTCATGCGGGCTTTTATCGACGATTCATCAAAGATTTTTCTCAAATCGCTCGCCCGATGACCCACCTCTTGGAAAAAGATACTCCTTTTATCTTTTCCAAAGAATGCCTTGAAGCCTTCAACTCGCTTAAGGATAAGCTTACTAAGGCACCCGTCTTAGTTACCCCTAATTGGGAGCTACCCTTTGAGTTGATGTGTGATGCTAGCGATTTTGCTATTGGAGCGGTTCTTGGACAAAGAGTGAACAAACACTTCCAACCAATCCATTACGCTAGCAAGACAATGACAGGGGCACAATTGCATTATACGACAACCGAAAAAGAGCTTTTAGCCGTTGTCTATGCTTTTGAAAAATTCCGCCCCTATCTTGTTCTTTCTACCACCATTGTGTATACCGATCATTCCGCGCTGAAGTACTTGTTGACAAAGCAAGATTCCAAACCAAGACTTCTTCGCTGGGTTTTGCTACTCCAGGAATTTAAAATCGAAATTCGCGATAGAAAGGAGCAGAAAACCTAGCCGCGGATCATCTCAGCAAACTTGAGGATCCTTACCAAGGGGATCATCCGACCAAAGAAATCAATGATTATTTTCCCTTGGAGACCTTAATGTCTATAAACTCGAAACCGAATGAAACCCCGTGGTTTGCGGACTTTGCAAACTACTTGGCGGGTGGAATTCTCAAGGAAGGGTTGACGTCCCAACAAAAGAAGAAGTTCTTTACCGACATCAAGACTTACTTTTGGGACGACCCTTACCTATTCAAACAATGTGCCGACCTGATTATCCGTCGATGTGTTGATGGACCGGCAGCGTCTGAAATCCTTGATGCTTGCCACAAAGGACCCACCGGTGGTCACTTTGGTCCCAACTACACCGCTAAGAAAGTGTTTGATTCGGGATTTTATTGGCCCTCCATATATCGTGACGCTCACGATATGGTTAAAAGATGTGATGTTTGCTAAAAGCAAGGCAAAATCACACATAAAGACGAGATGCCTCAGAATTTCATTCAAGAGTGTGAAATTTTTGATGTTTGGGGTATCGACTTTATGGGGCCATTCCCTTCATCTAAAGGAAACAAATACATCCTTGTAGCCGTTGACTACGTTTCAAAGTGGGTTGAAGCCAAAGCTTTGCCTACTAATGACGCAAGGGTGGTTTGTAACTTTTTGAAAGCTCTTTTCGCTAGATTCGGTGTGCCTCGCGCCATTATTAGTGATCGTGGGACTCATTTCTGCAATGACCAATTTGCTAGAGTCATGGCTAAATACGGTGTAAATCATCGTCTTTCCACAGCCTACCACCCACAAACTAATGGCCAGGCTGAAATATCCAACCGAGCGCTGAAGCGAATTCTTGAAAGGACCGTGGGAGAGCATCGTGCCGCATGGGCTGATAAACTCGATGATGCTTTGTGGGCTTTCCGCACTGCTTACAAGACCCCGATCGGCTATACGCCTTATCGTCTTGTGTACGGGAAAGCGTGCCACCTCCCCATTGAGTTGGAGCACAAGGCCTATTGGGCCTTGAAGTGGGCTAATTTTGATATAAACAAAGCCGGTGACCTACGCAAGATCCAACTCAATGAGCTGAATGAACTTCGGAATGAGGCTTATGAAAATTCTTTGATCTATAAGGAACGAACTAAGCTCATTCACGACTCCAAGATCAAAAACCGAGAGTTTCATGTTGGAGACAAAGTCTTACTTTTTAACTCTCGGTTGAAAATCTTTTCGGGCAAGCTGAAATCTCGTTGGTCCGGCCCATTCACCATCGCCTAAATTTTTCCATATGGTACTCTCGAGCTCGCTCAACCTAATGGACCAAATTTTAAGGTGAATGGCCAACGAGTGAAGTTGTACTTTGGTGAGGACACCTCTCAGGAGGTGATTCCATCCCTCACCACGTTCCCCATGAACTAATTTTGGGTCGAGTCAGGCTCGTGACTCGGTTATCAAAAACAAGCGCTCCTCGGGAGGCAGCCCGAGTATCTATCACTTTAACCCCCTAAGTGTAGGGGAGAACCTATTTTGGTCATCTGTGTTTGTTTGGTGATGTGATTACAGGGATAACTGCAATCTTGGAAATCTTTGAAGAACCGTGCTCCCGTGTTATCCGAAATCCGGTTCTATCTCTCAACTATCGTGATTCAATTTTCTTCATATTCAAATTTGAAATTGATCACTTTAGTCGTCTCTTCCTTAACTCGAGTTAACCAACGTGCACAATGTCATAAGTGTAGGGGAGACTTTTCCCACATGCTTAAACATTGAGGACAATGTTTATCTTAAGTGTAGGGGAGACTTCTATCGAAGTTTTAAGTGGACTTTTCCATGAAAATGCCTTCATTTAACCGGAAAATCCTATTTTTCAACACTTTTCAAATTTTTTATTAACTTTGACCATTTAGTCGTAATTTTTAAATTCTTATCGTTGCTTTCATATGTATATATCCCACAATAAAGTCAAAAATATTTATATAGTGTTGTAGCTAGTTTAGATATCTTTGACATATTAGGCCCGTTGCGTTTATTTTGACTCAACCCGAATAGACTTATCCAAGTTTATTCTAGCTAGTATCCTTAACCATGTAGACCTTAATCGGTTTATTAGGATAAGTGTCCACGAATCTCATTATTTGAGATTTTAAATTGTGGAGGACGAGAAATGATAGAGTCAATTATAAGTCGGTATTCTTGCGCAAGCTCACTTGGTGTAATTATTTGCCTATTCTCCCATCACTTGCTAATAATTTATCTGCAATAAGTAAGGTCGTACGATTTGAAAAGTTACTTAGCTTCTAGCCCAAGATCGTTTAAAAGTTACTCGGTAATGATAAGAGTTCATAGCCAAGGCATAACTTATGAAGCGGGGCGCGAAGATTGGAGAGTCCGAAAAGGCCCTAACAAGGCATGAGGATTCAATTTTATTGCTGAAGATCCAAAGTGATGTGAAAAGCATTATTCCTAAAGTCAATATGAAGGATCAAGACTCACGACGAAAAGCAATCAACTCCCATAAAGATCATGGAGAAGTCTATCCGAAAAGACCCTAACAAGGTATGAGGATAAATAGATCCAAGTCCGAAAAGGAGGCGGATCGTTGTATCTCAAAATCCCAATTAGAGATTGAAGAAATAATCATGAAGTCGTGGTCAACAAAGTTGGAGTACCCCTCAAAAGTCTCCAAGTAAAGAAACTCTATTATGATGAGAAGACCATTATCTCAAGAACGTCTCTCGAAGATATGAAGTATGAAATACATGCCAAATATCGGCCCGAGAAAGGTCTCAAATCGTGAACCAAGTTATGCCAAGATATGAACTTTTTGATATCCCGAGAAGCAGTTTTAAGAGATTTTGTCCTTTAGCTAACTATTAATCAAATCGTCCTACTTTGCTTTCAGCCTTAATAAACTATCGAAATAAGTCCAAAAATGCATCTTCATGATCATTCTAAGACAAAAATAAAATATAAGAGATACACCTAGGAATAAGGGAGTTTAAGCATTTAAATAAGCCATGTGTGTAAGTGTTTGATTTACTAACTTATAATAACAATGATCTCGTTCTTAAGCTTAGTTTGGGGAACGTGAAACTTGAGGGTGATAAATCTTCGCAACACCAAAGCCCTAATGTAAGTCCTTGATTTCTTTATAAGTTATTTCCATCCTTTTGTTTATTTTAAAGTTTGAATTTCTCTTAGCATTTTAATTTTTGTTTAGTAGAATTTAAATAAGGCCAAGGTTGATTGATTATGAGAAAAATGTAAAATTGCTTTATCACTAAGCATTGCATGAGGACATGGCAATGGTTAAGTGTAGGGGATTTGATAGGTGTGTAAACACCCATCCTTTTACCACTAAATTCTGGCTAAAACATGACCAAAACACGTATTTAATATCATTTGTTTGGAATTATGCGTGGTTTTTGTGTTTATTGTGTCTTCAGAGCTAACCGGATGAATATTAAAGAAAACATGGGATTGCACGGGTTTTATCAAGGAAAAAGACTCAAGACGAAGTCTATTGTCCAAGAGGTGCAAAAGATTTGAAGTCACTAGGCCTATTCGAAGATTTATCGAAGAAAAGGACTAAAGACGGAAGATTTTCATAAGTCGAAGAAACTCAAGTCTATTTAACGAAGAAATTAAAAGACGAGTTGGATTTAATCGACAACAAATCCCGAATCAGAATCGAAAACGTCAACTTTTCTGAAAAGACGAGAAGACAAGAAGAAAGGGAGAAAGCCCACTCTCCAACCAACCACTATGACTATAAATAGATACTCCCTTCACACAATTAGGGAGTTAGTTCATTTTTTCTTTTTCCAGTTCTTTGTGGTTCGTTCCTTAACCAACTCCATTAGGGAGTTTGGTGATTTTCATCTTTTTCTTTCAATCTTGTAATCCTTAATCATTAACCTTGTTACTTTTACATTAATCAATCTATTCCATCTTTTCATTCATCTTGTTCATCTCCATTTTTATTGCAAGTTCTTAAGTTTTTATTTGATTCAAGTTTGATTCTAAAAAGTTGTAGAGTTAGTGTTTTTGTTGTTGGGATTTGTTATTTATGGTATTTAGATGATTTGTGTTTAATTTGGTAAAACCTTTTTAAGTTTTTTTGGTTTGATTTCGATTAAAAGCCGTGTCCCCTGTTCTTCGTTATCCACTGAACTGAGTTTCCCCAGATTCCGAATAGGGAATCTGGGATTGAGGTTATTCGGAATTCTCAAATTATTCCGAGTAGTGTTCCCATTTCTTGTTTATTCGGAATATAAAATATTCCGAGTAAGGCTTTCCTTCAAAACTTTCCGAATAGAGGTTTTACAGAAATATATTCCGAGTAGGTGTGTTTTTCCGCATAAGGATAACTTTCCGCATAAGCCTTGTTTTCCGAATAGTTTACTTTTCCGAATAGAGCATATTTTCCGCATAGCCTTAACTTTCCGCATAGGCCAGTTTTTCTGAATAAGCTGATTTTCCGCATAGGACTTTTATTCCGCGTAAGGATTTATTCCGAATTGGGTATACTTTCCGAATTGGGCATACTTTCCGAATGGGCTGAACTTTCCGAATAGACTGAATTTTCCGCATAGACTATTTTTCAGTAAGGGTATTTTTCCAGACTTAATTCAATTCAAGTATTATTTGTTTCGTTGTTGATTGTTTTAAGTTTATATCACTATCATTTTAATCATTTCTCTGTTTCGTAGATTAGATAACCAAATCCACTTTTTGTCACCAAGAACAAATCATTCCACTTTTAACTGAGATCAATTCGAGAGGATTCCGAGAATTATATTTTAAACCCATAGCAAAAAGCTTGTATCAAATGGCGCCGCTGCCGGCTCTTCTCGTTAAGATCAAAAGTTTTTTGTGAGAACTTGGATTTTGGGATCCGTTCCCCGTGAACGTTACTTTTTCATAAAAATATTCAAAAACACAAAAAATATAAAATTTTCAAAAAATCCTAAAAATTAAAAAACAACAAAAACCAAAAATATTTTTGCCTTGTTTGTCTTTGTTCGTTCTTTTGCAGGTGTATGCGCACTCGATCCACGTCTTATCAAGAGCCCGAGCCTCTCGATAACTTAGACATGGCTGGTGTACAAAACAACAATAACATACCACCTCCGAACAACAATAATAACAACAACAATCCGCCTTTCAACAACATGAACAATAACAACAACAATGAGCACCTTCCGGATAATCGCCCGATGATTGAACTGCTGCAAGCTCATGTAGATGGCAACACGGATCCAATTGTCATTCCTCCAATTGCCGCCAACAATTTCGAGCTCAAGTCAGGCTTTATCCAGATGGTCTCAGCTCAACCATTCTTGGGACGAACCATTGATGACCCACACGACCATATCAAGAGATTTTTACAACTCACCAACACAGTCAAGTTCAATGGGGTTCCACAAGAGGTTATAAGGTTACAACTCTTTCCCTTTTCTTTAGAGGGACAAGCCCGGCATTGGCTTGCTAAGGAACCGCCACAGAGTATTCTCTCGTGGACGGAGTTGGAAACAAAGTTTATCAACTACTTTTTTCCACCCTCTCGTACTACCGCTTTGCGGAATGAGATTATAAACTTTGAACAAAAGTACGATGAGTCATTCAGTGAATCTTGGGATCGCTTTAAAGATCTTTTAAGAAAATGCCCACAACATGGCTTTACCAAAGTACATCAAATTAATACTTTTTACAATGGTTTAAGCATGAGTGACCAAGATTCACTGAACAGTGCCTCGGGGGGTAATTTATTGGCTAAGACTTCCAATGTTGCTTGGGACATCATTGAGAACAAGTCTCGTGTGCAAACCAAGAGCGTTAGGACCAATGTTGCTAGTGCTAGCACTAATGACAGCGACAAGCGACTTGACAAAATCACCACGCTTCTTGAATCGCTTGTCACCCACACCGTCAGCAATAACAACAGCAACAACGCCAAAAACGCACAAGTGAACGCTGTCAGCCAACCTTGTGAGATATGCGGTGGTCCCCACTCTTACACAACTTGTACCGCCACCCAAGATTACCCTGCTGAGAATGTGAATGCGGCATATGGCACCTATCAACAACCTGCTTATCAAGCTAAACCTCAAGGTGACCGTAACTTGCTTAGCTACCGCAGCAACAACTATCTTTCACCACCTGGTTTCCCTCCTACCAACCCAAACCAACAACAAAACCTTAATCGCCCTCCTCAACAACAACAACAACCTCGACAACCATACATCCCTCCTCACAAGCAACAACAACCACCTCAACGAAACAACCAAGTCTACCAACAACCTGCTTACCAACCACCCGCATACAATGCTCCTCCCAACCAACCCACCGCTCTTCACCAAGAAGTGGAAACTTATATGAGGACTAACGATGCGATAGTGGGAAATCTTCAGAGAGAGGTGCTCAACCTGAAAGCCGACTTGGTCAAGCAAGGAAATGATTTGAGAGCAGACATGAGAAACACGTTGGATAGCCAAACTAATGATCTGAGGAACATGATGGCTAGTTTCTTCCAAAGTAGTCAACCCTCTTCTTCGGGTACTCTTCCGAGTAACACCGTTGCGAATCCAAGAGGGGAGATGAAAGCAATCACCACTCGAAGTGGCAAAGGTACCAAGGAACCCGAGCTTCCTATACCTCCACCGGTGGTTGTGACTAAGGAGAACGAGTCACCTGCTCCTATTCCTTCTCCTTCCCCAATTTCTCCACCTCTTCCTTCTACCCCTCCTCCACCCGTGGTTGTGAGTGATCCTATTCTCCCAAAGCCTTCCTCTTCTTCCAATATACCTTATCCATCTAGGTTGAGGAAAGAGAAGCAAAAGAGCAAGGATGATATTCAGGTTTCGAACTTCCTTAAAATGTTCAAACAACTGAATTTCAATATCTCCTTCGCTGAGGCTCTCGCTCACATGCCCAAGTATGCAAAAATGTTTAAAGATCTTTTGAGCGACAAGGAAAAGCTCCTCGATATTGCCAACACCCAACTTAATGAGAACTGCTTTGCAGTACTCTTAAGGAAATTGCCAATCAAGCTTGGTGATCCGGGTCGTTTTCTTATCCCTTGCAATTTCCCGGGAGTAGAGAATTGCATGGCCCTAGCCGATCTAGGTGCCAGTATTAATCTCATGCCTCTAAGTGTTTGGAAGCAATTATCTCTCCCAGAGCTAGTCCCCACCAAAATGACTTTGGAATTGGCCAACCGTACGGTTGCTTATCCAGTGGGGATAGCCGAAGACGTCATTGTAGGAGTCGACAAATTCACCTTCCTTGCTGATTTTGTTGTCGTCGACTACGAGATGGACCCCCGTGTGCCACTCATTGTTGGTCGTCCATTCTTGAGGACCGGTCGCACTCTCATCGATGTTGAAGCCGGTGAGCTTATCATGAGAGTGGGTGACGATAAAGTAGTCTTCAACATGGGAAAGTTGTCTAAACAGCCTTATTCATATGAGAGTGTTAATTGTATTGACGTTCTCGATGAGGCTTGTGAAGAACATTTTAATGATGCTTGCAAAAGTATTCCTACCTCTCTTCCCAATGTTGAGACCGTGTCCTCTATTGATTCATCGTTGTCTCTATTTGGAGATAGTGATTTATTCTGGAACAATCTTGAAGCTACCATGGGAGATGCGAATTTAGCTACTAATGATTCTCCCACCGAGGGGGATGAAGACATGAATTTCTTTGACAATCTTCTCACCGAAGACAATCCTTCGCCTCCATCTCCCACGGTCATTGCTATCGATGCCACGACTTTGCAAACGCCTCCCGTCGAAAATCCTCCGAATTTGGAACTTAAGGAGTTGCCGCCACATCTCGAGTACGTGTTCCTTGACGACAACAAAAAGTCGCCCGTCATTATTGCGAAGGATTTGAAAGAAGAAGAGAAGACTCGCCTCGTCGCCGTGCTGCAAGCTCACAAGAAGGCTATTGCTTGGAAGATTTCCGATATTCGTGGAATTGATCCTCCCTTCTGCACACACAAAATTCTCATGGAGGACGACTTTAAGCCCACTATTCAAAGCCAACGAAGGGTGAATCCAAAAATACATGAAGTCATCAAAACAGAGGTTCTCAAACTTCTTGATGCGGGTATGATATACCCTATTTCGGATTCACCATGGGTTAGTCCAATTCATTGTGTGCCCAAGAAGGGCGGAATAACCGTTGTCCCCAATGAACACAACGAGTTAATTCCCACTCGTCTCGTTACTGGGTGGAGAGTTTGTATAGACTACCGCAAACTCAATGATGCCACGAGAAAGGATCATTTCCCTCTACCTTTTATGGACCAAATGCTTGAACGATTAGCAGGTAATGAATATTACTGCTTTCTTGATGGTTTCTCGGGTTATTTTCAAATACCCATCGATCCCCAAGATCAAGAGAAGACTACATTCACTTGTCCCTATGGCACTTTCGCTTACAAAAGAATGCCTTTTGGCTTATGTAATGCGCCCGGGACTTTTCAAAGGTGTATGTTAGCTATCTTCCATGACATGGTTGAACAAACCATGGAAGTCTTCATGGATGATTTCTCGGTCTTCGGGGATTCATTCTCTTCTTGCCTTGCCAATTTGGAACGTATGCTCAAGCGGTGCGAAGACACTCGCCTAGTTCTAAATTGGGAAAAATGCCATTTTATGGTAAAAGAAGGCGTCGTGCTTGGACATAAGATCTCGAAAGCCGGTCTTGAAGTAGACCGTGCTAAAGTCGATGTTATCGCAAAGTTGCCTCCACCTTCCACCGTGAAGGGTGTGAGAAGTTTTCTGGGTCATGCGGGCTTTTATCGACGATTCATCAAAGATTTTTCTCAAATCGCTCGCCCGATGACCCACCTCTTGGAAAAAGATACTCCTTTTATCTTTTCCAAAGAATGCCTTGAAGCCTTCAACTCGCTTAAGGATAAGCTTACTAAGGCACCCGTCTTAGTTACCCCTAATTGGGAGCTACCCTTTGAGTTGATGTGTGATGCTAGCGATTTTGCTATTGGAGCGGTTCTTGGACAAAGAGTGAACAAACACTTCCAACCAATCCATTACGCTAGCAAGACAATGACAGGGGCACAATTGCATTATACGACAACCGAAAAAGAGCTTTTAGCCGTTGTCTATGCTTTTGAAAAATTCCGCCCCTATCTTGTTCTTTCTACCACCATTGTGTATACCGATCATTCCGCGCTGAAGTACTTGTTGACAAAGCAAGATTCCAAACCAAGACTTCTTCGCTGGGTTTTGCTACTCCGGGAATTTCAAATCGAAATTCGCGATAAAAAAGGAGCAGAAAACCTAGCCGCGGATCATCTCAGCAGACTTGAGGATCCTTACCAAGGGGATCATCCGACCAAAGAAATCAATGATTCTTTTCCCTTGGAGACCTTAATGTCTATAAACTCGAAACCGAATGAAACCCCGTGGTTTGCGGACTTTGCAAACTACTTGGCGGGTGGAATTCTCAAGGAAGGGTTGACGTCCCAACAAAAGAAGAAGTTCTTTACCGACATCAAGACTTACTTTTGGGACGACCCTTACCTATTCAAACAATGTGCCGACCTGATTATCCGTCGATGTGTTGATGGACCGGCAGCGTCTGAAATCCTTGATGCTTGCCACAAAGGACCCACTGGTGGTCACTTTGGTCCCAACTACACCGCTAAGAAAGTGTTTGATTCGGGATTTTATTGGCCCTCCATATATCGTGACGCTCACGATATGGTTAAAAGATGTGATGTTTGCCAAAAGCAAGGCAAAATCACACATAAAGACGAGATGCCTCAGAATTTCATTCAAGAGTGTGAAATTTTTGATGTTTGGGGTATCGACTTTATGGGGCCATTCCCTTCATCTAAAGGAAACAAATACATCCTTGTAGCCGTTGACTACGTTTCAAAGTGGGTTGAAGCCAAAGCTTTGCCTACTAATGACGCAAGGGTGGTTTGTAACTTTTTGAAAGCTCTTTTCGCTAGATTCGGTGTGCCTCGCGCCATTATTAGTGATCGTGGGACTCAATTCTGCAATGACCAATTTGCTAGAGTCATGGCTAAATACGGTGTAAATCATCGTCTTTCCACAGCCTACCACCCACAAACTAATGGCCAGGCTGAAATATCCAACCGAGGTCTTAAGCGAATTCTTGAAAGAACCGTGGGAGAGCATCGTGCCGCATGGGCTGATAAACTTGATGATGCTTTGTGGGCTTTCCGTACTGCTTACAAGACCCCGATCGGCTGTACGCCTTATCGTCTTGTGTACGGGAAAGCGTGCCACCTCCCCATTGAGTTGGAGCACAAGGCTTACTGGGCCTTGAAGTGGGCCAATTTTGATATAAACAAAGCCGGTGACCTACGCAAGATCCAACTCAATGAGCTCAATGAACTTCGGAATGAGGCTTATGAAAATTCTTTGATCTATAAGGAACGAACTAAGCTCATTCACGACTCCAAGATCAAAAACCGAGAGTTCCATGTTGGAGACAAAGTCTTACTTTTTAACTCTCGGTTGAAAATCTTTTCGGGCAAGCTCAAATCTCGTTGGTCCGGCCCATTCACCATCGCCCAAATTTTTCCATATGGTACTCTCGAGCTCGCTCAACCTAATGGACCAAATTTTAAGGTGAATGGCCAACGAGTGAAGTTGTACTTTGGTGAGGACACCCCTCAGGAGGTGATTCCATCCCTCACCACGTTCCCCATGAACTAATTTTGGGTCGAGTCAGGCTCGTGACTCGGTTATCAAAAACAAGCGCTCCTCGGGAGGCAGCCCGAGTATCTATCACTTTAACCCCCTAAGTGTAGGGGAGAACCTATTTTGGTCATCTGTGTTTGTTTGGTGATGTGATTACAGGGATAACTGCAATCTTGGAAATCTTTGAAGAACCGTGCTCCCGTGTTATCCGAAATCCGGTTCTATCTCTCAACTATCGTGATTCAATTTTCTTCATATTCAAATTCGAAATTGATCACTTTAGTCGTCTCTTCCTTAACTCGAGTTAACCAACATGCACAATGTCATAAGTGTAGGGGAGACTTTTCCCACATGCTTAAACATTGAGGACAATGTTTATCTTAAGTGTAGGGGAGACTTCTATCGAAGTTTTAAGTGGACTTTTCCATGAAAATGCCTTCATTTAACCGGAAAATCCTATTTTTCAACACTTTTCAAATTTTTTATTAACTTTGGCCATTTAGTCGTAATTTTTAAATTCTTATCGTTGCTTTCATATGTATATATCCCACAATAAAGTCAAAAATATTTATATAGTGTTGTAGCTAGTTTAGATATCTTTGACATATTAGGCCCGTTGCGTTTATTTTGACTCAACCCGAATAGACTTATCCAAGTTTATTCTAGCTAGTATCCTTAACCATGTAGACCTTAATCAGTTTATTAGGCTAAGTGTCCACGAATCTCATTATTTGAGATTTTAAATTATGGAGGACGAGAAATGATAGAGTCAATTATAAGTCGGTATTCTTGCGCAAGCTCACTTGGTGTAATTATTTGCCTATTCTCCCATCACTTGCTAATAATTTATCTGCAATAAGTAAGGTCGTACGATTTGAAAAGTTACTTAGCTTCTAGCCCAAGATCATTTAAAAGTTGCTCGGTAATGATAAGAGTTCATAGCCAAGGCATAACTTATGAAGCGGGGCGCGAAGATTGGAGAGTCCGAAAAGGCCCTAACAAGGCATGAGGATTCAATTTTATTGCTGAAGATCCAAAGTGATGTGAAAAGCATTATTCCTAAAGTCAATATGAAGGATCAAGACTCACGACGAAAAGCAATCAACTCCCATAAAGATCATGGAGAAGTCTATCCGAAAAGACCCTAACAAGGTATGAGGATAAATAGATCCAAGTCCGAAAAGGAGGCGGATCGTTGTATCTCAAAATCCCAATTAGAGATTGAAGAAATAATCATGAAGTCGTGGTCAACAAAGTTGGAGTACCCCTCAAAAGTCTCCAAGTGAAGAAACTCTATTATGATGAGAAGACCATTATCTCAAGAACGTCTGTCGAAGATATGAAGTATGAAATACATGCCAAATATCGGCCCGAGAAAGGTCTCAAATCGTGAACCAAGTTATGCCAAGATATGAACTTTTTGATATCCCGAGAAGCAGTTTTAAGAGATTTTGTCCTTTAGCTAACTATTGATCAAATCGTCATACTTTGCTTTCAGCCTAAATAAACTATCGAAATAAGTCCAAAAATGCATCTTCATGATCATTCTAAGACAAAAATAAAATATAAGAGATACACCTAGGAATAAGGGGGTTTAAGCATTTAATTAAGCCATGTGTGTAAGTGTTTGATTTACTAACTTATAATAACAATGATCTCGTTTTAAGCTTAGTTTGGGGAACGTGAAACTTGAGGGTGATAAATCTTCGCAACACCAAAGCCCTAATGTAAGTCCTTGATTTCTTTACAAGTTATTTCCATCCTTTTGTTTATTTTAAAGTTTTAAGTTCTCTTAGTATTTTAATTGTTGTTTAGTAGAGTTTAAATTAGGCCAAGGTTGATTGATTATGAGAAAAATGTAAAAATCGCTTTATCACTAAGCATTACATGAGGGCATGGCAATGGTTAAGTGTAGGGGATTTGATAGGTGTGTAAACACCCATCCTTTTACCACTTAATTCTGGCTAAAACAAGACCAAAACACGTATTAAATATCATTTGTTTGGAATTATGCGTGGTTTTTGTGTTTATTATGATTTCAGAGGTGACCGGATGAATATTAAAGAAAACATGGGATTGCACGGGTTTTATCAAGGAAAAAGACTCAAGACGAAGTCTATTGTCCAAGAGGTGCAAAAGATTTGAAGTCACTGGGCCTATTCGAAGATTTATCGAAGAAAAGGACTAAAGACGGAAGATTTTCATAAGTCGAAGAAACTCGAGTCTATTTAACGAAGAAATTAAAAAACGAGTTGGATTTAATCGACGACAAATCCCGAATCAGAATCGAAAACGTCAACTTTTCTGAAAAGACGAGAAGACAAGAAGAAAGGGAGAAAGCCCACTCACCAACCAACCACTAGGAGTATAAATAGATACTCCCTTCACACAATTAGAAAGTTAGTTCATTTTTTCTTTTTCCAGTTATTGTTGGTTCGTTCCTTAACCAACTCCATTAGGGAGTTTGGTGATTTTTCATCTTTTTCTTTCAATCTTGTAATCCTTAATCATTAACCTTGTTACTTTTACATTAATCAATCTATTCCATCTTTTCATTCATCTTGATCTTCATCATTTTCTAGTGCAAGTTCTTAAGTTTTTATTTAATTCTAGTTTGATTCTAAAAAGTTGTTGATTTAGTGTTTTTATTGTTGGGATTTATTTCTTATGGTATTTAAATGATTTGTGTTTGATTTGGTAAAACCTATTTGAGTATTCAAGTCGATTTGGATTTAATTTAGTGTCCCTGTTTTACTGCTACTGTTCTGTTCTTCGCTTCCCAGGACTTTCCGAACAGACTTTTTATTCCGAATAGGCGAATTCACTTTTCCCTTACTCGGAATATTTTGGATATTCCGAATAGGGGGTTTTACTTTTCTTATACTCGGAATGTTTGCAATATTCCGCATAGCCAGCTTCTTCGTTTCCTTATTCGGAACATTTGATATATTCCGAATAGGAAACATTTTCCGCATAGACTTTTTGTTCCGAATAGCCATGTTTTCCGAATAGGATCCTTTTTCCGCATAGAACAATTTTTCCGAATGGTGTTGTTTTTCCGCATAGGCATAATTTTCCGCACAGCTAATTTATTCCGCATAAGCCATCTTTCCGCATAGAGATTTATATATTCCGCATAGGACCACTTTTTCCGCATAAGGATTTATTCCGTGTAAGACATCTTTCCGCATAGGGTATTTTCCTGTTTTTAATTCAAGTGTAGCTTTTTATTTGTTGCTTGTTTTAAGTTTATATAACATTATCATTTTATTCCTTTCACTTTTTAATAGAATAGAAAACCAAACTCCTTTTTGTCACCAAGAACAAATCATCCCACTTTTAACTGAGATCAATTCGAGAGGATATCGAGAACAATTGAACCTATACAAAACGCATGTATCAAATGGCGCCGCTGCCGGGGACAAAATATTTCTTCGAAAATATGCCGAATAGCCATGTTTTCTTCCTTTTTCACATTTTGGTCCTAAAACACAATAAAAACACAAACCACGCATAATTCCGACTTTTACGACATAAATCACACGTTTTGGTCTTGTTATTATTGGAAATAAGTGGTAAAAGGATAAGTGTTTTCACACTTATTACTTATGCTTTTTCCTTACTCGCTCGATGGTGCCGCCAAGGAGTGGTACGAGAAAGAGCCACCTAATTCCATTACTACGTGGAAGGATCTCGTTTCCAAGTTCGTTAATTATTTCTTCCCACCGTCTAAGACGACGTTTTTCAAAAACGAGATTACTAAATTTGAGCAAAAATCGAATGAATCTTTTAGAGACGCGTGGGATCGTTTTAAGGAATTGCTTAGGCAATGTCCTCACCATGGTTTTTCCGAGTTGCACCAAATCGATACGTTTTACAACGGTCTTAATTTTCACGAACAAGACTCGTTGAATTCCGCCGCCGGTGGCAACTTTTTGTGTAAGACTCCGAGAGAAGCTTTGATAATTATCGAAAACCGATCCAAGGTTTACCAACTCCGCAATGCACCGAGTGTTGCCAATGTCGCCAATGTTAGTAATTCTAATCGCGACATTGAGAGAGTTGATGCAAAAGTCGATAAGTTGACGAATGTGTTCACGTCTTATCTCATTGAGATGCAAAAGAAAGATGCTCCCGCTACGGTGAAAGCGGTTGAGGTTTCGTGTACGTTTTGTGGTGGACCTCATAATTATTACGAGTGTGCGGCTACGGATGGCCAAACGTCAAATGTGAGTGCGTTAAACAACAATTTTTCAAATCAAAATAACGCGGGTCCATCACAACAAGGCAATTATAACCAAGGCAACAATTTTAATCAAAACCGAAACAATTTTCAAGGAAATAATCAACAAGGAAATTTTTCGAATCAAAATAAAGGAGGTTATAATCAAGGTCGTAATATAACTTGGCAAAATCGAGATAACAATCAAGGAAACAATTTTTCAAATGGTAATCAAGGAAATTTTCAAAGAAGTAATCAAAACCAAGGGAACTTTAATTCTAATCAAAATAGTTCGTCAAACGATTTTCAAAATTACATGAAAACGAATGAGGCTAATATGAGACGATTAGAGGGAGAAATTGGTACTTTGAAAAACGACTTTACAAATACTTTGAAATTGCAAAACACGAAGATTGAGCAAGGGCAAATTGATATAAAAAAGATGTTTTCGGCTATAATGAACAAAGCCTCGGGTTCGTCATCAAGTTCGTTACCTAGTGACACCGTTGCTAATCCGAAAGAACAATGTAAAGCCGCCTCGTCTCGTGAGAAAGGTCGTGTGATTACCCCTAACCTTGAAGGATTCCGTGTTGTTTATCCCTCTCAACCCTCGACTTCTAAGACGTCTTCTTGTTCTAAAGTCGATGGGGTGAACGTGGCGACCAAGGAAAGGAGTGCACACCCTCGTGTACCTCAAATTCCATCCACGGTTCAAAAAGAGAGCTTTGTCGACCTTACCAAAGTAAACCTTGAAGAAACTTGTGCATCGATCCTTCTTAAAAAACCCAAAAGGCGTATGCCGAGAAAGGAAAAGGATCCGGGCCAATTTCTACTACCTTGTGATTTTTCCGAGATTGAGGGATGTTTAGCCCTTGCCGATTTAGGTGCTAGCATCAATCTCATGCCTCATTCTCTTTGGAAATTGATGAGATTGCCTTCGCTTACCCCCACGAACATGACAATCGAGCTTGCAAATTGTACTCCACTTATACCAATTGGAATAGCCGAGGATGTCTATGTTAGGATTGGAAAGTTTGTTTTTCCCGCGGATTTCGTTATATCCGATTACGAGTGTGACCCTAAATGTCCCATTATTTTAGGCCGACCATTCTTATCGACGGCTAGAACCGTAATCGACGTTCACGAGGGGAGACTTACTATGAGATATGGGGATGAGAAGATAGACTTTTTCGCTAGAAAATCCCAAGGATATTATGAGAATGAAAAAACCGAGGTTTCAAAACCTAATGATTCAAATTCTAATGATTTCAAAATGTTTACTTTAGCGGAAAGAATGAAGCTTGATGCATGTTTTGAAAGAATTAAGAAAAACGGTTTTAAGGATGATGATTTTAATGACAAAGAATACGTGTACCTCATTCAAAAAGGTATGTGTAAATTTATGGATGAAAACTCGCTTTGGGATGTTTTTAGCGAAACAAGTGAAACACCAATTCCGAAGGGTGACGTTAATGCCATCACGACAATGACCAAAATGGATTCGTCTTCACCACCTTCGAAGGACCATGACTTTGAGGCTTCAACTTCTAACTCCATCGAAGTGCCTCCTTTGCCTAGCCCAACACCCGTTGAGGCTAAAGGGTTTATCGACATCGATCCTCTCGTCTTAGAAAAGTCACCTAAGCGTAGCCCTAGTGCTTGTAAGTCCATGGTTGTGAGTGCTCACATCGACTCTTTCTTTGACGATGACGATGGCGATTTTGCCGAGCTTGATCACGTACTTCGAAATCCACATGCTATTTTTGATTCTCCTAAGAAGAAACATGTGAAGTACGATGATTATGAGTTTGATCTCAAGATTGAGGAAATCATTGAACGAGAGCTAGCTCTTATGCCTTCACTTCCACCTACGAGTGAGGTCGACCTTTCTAAGATCGAGGATGAACTTAATGAGTTGGAACGTCTTATTTTTGATGACGAACCAACTCATGTGACCACCAAAAATCCCATTCTCGAGGAGTTACCTTATCAACACTCCTCATTTGAGAATGACGTTTACCACATTCGTGAGGATCTAACTTATCAACGATCCCCACAAAAGAATGATGGTTTCGTGCTTGATCGTGATCTTTTCGAGAGAGTTTCTAAGATACTCAAGGAGGGGAATGACAAACCTTGGTTTGACAAGCCTATCTTTGATGAAGAAATCGATGAGATCAACGTTCATGAGGATGACGAGTATGTAGACCCCGAGGGGGCGGTGTTCTTTATTGACAAACGTTTTGAGAACTTATATAATCCGCCACCCCCTCCCGCCAATGACTTAAATGTGAGGATTTTTAGCGCGACTAATTTTCAATTTGACACGCCAAATATTTTCGACATTATTCAATCGGGTTTTCATAAAGAGCTTTTAAACGATGAAAAAGGAAAAGATTTTAAAAATGTTTTAAAAGATTTTTCTACATGTTTAACTCCGTCATCACCGCGTTTTATGAGTGCTACCACCTCGTCTACTCCTTTTGACGACGGTTGGTGTGGATCTAGTATGGGGGAAGCCCCAAATGTTCCCTCCCATTTCTCCACCGAGGACGAGATTTACGATCCCGGAATTGCTTGTAAAGGGAAATCTCGGTCTTCCACCGATGCAATAAATGGAAATCATATCTATTTGCTTGGTGTGAGTCTACCTCGAGTAGCTCATGATTTTGACTTACCATTTGCCCCACCTTTCTACTTCTCATCTTTTTTCTTCTACCCCATTGGGGTTTGTGTTGAAGTAGCGTTGTTTCGTCTTTCATCCGAAAACGAAGACGCTATCTTTGACCCCGGTATACGTTTATCGGGTTTTTAAAGTACTCCATGTACTTTTGGGCCTTGTTTATCATGTAAGCCCCACCAAAAATGACCAAACCAAGATTATCCCTAAATGATCACATTTATGGGGATTCGAGTCGAGCTTTTGACTCGGTTAACAAAAACAAGGTGCCTCGTGGGGGATTCTCATGCTTATCCTTGTAAATATTATCGCTTTCTTAGTTAATGTAACGAGGGGACTTGTGCTCTTCCTACCTTTGTTCCGTGGTTGTTTGTGATTGTGATCTATTAGGTTCATCGTCATCATTGAAGCCTCTCGTGTTCGTTTTACGTAGCACTCGAGCTTCGATCGTTGCCTTTGGAGATTCCGATATCCGATGATATCCTTTTATGTTCTAACGTTTATCTTATTAGCATAATTCATAAACGGCTTTTAGGTTATTCGTTTTACCCTTTCCATGCTCGAGATTAAGCATTCGACTTCGTCTCTAGTATGGGGGTGTTTACACCCCTAGACTCGAAACATTGAGGACAATGTTTAGTTTTAGTATGGGGGGGTGAGTAGATACTTCACCTTGCTTACGTCAACACGCAATCCAATATTCATCTTTTTGTTATCGTTTTGTTGCAAATAAGGCTAAAAATGGCCAAATTTTAAAATTTTTCTTGTTTTTCATAAGTGTTTAAGACACGAATGTAGGTTTTCCGATGGTGAGAACGAGAGTAATTTTTGACTCGACCGTGCGTGTTGAGCACTTAGCTTCGATTCCTTAACTTTTTTAGGCTAAGTCTCTTAAATGAGGACGAGAAATGATAGAGTTATTTATAAGTCTCGTAATCGTCACGATCTTATGGGTAGTAATTATTAGCTTATTCTCCCAACGCTTTTGCATAATAAATTGTTAATAAATATTGATTTGGCGGTTTAGTCACTATTGTTGGGTTTCTAATTTGTTTTGGTAGCTTCCATGTAATTAAATTGGGAAAACATTAAGGTATCGCCAGCGTCACGGTTTTGAAGTATTGGCACCCGAATAATCGAAAGCTTCACCTAATAATAAGATTTCAAGTGCTCACCTAAATTAAGCAAAAATTTGAAGCTCACAAGGCCGAAAAATCTATGCCCAAATTGAAAGTGAATCAAGCCTTAATCTTCGAAGCTTTAAAGATCCAAAATTCGCTTTAGCGTGAGGATATACGTCTTTGGCTAATAAAACCACCGATGAGGCGGATAATAAAAGGCAAGGCAAGACCGAAGTCATAATAAAAGCTTCATGGCGAAGTTGAATAAAAGATGGAGGTAAACCAAAGATAATAAGGCCCTTCCGTTAGGGGGCGTATAAAAGTCTTGGTAATAAGTCTCATGTTCAAAACCGTTATAAAATCGTGTTTATCGATCCTTCTTGTTGACTTAATTTTTTGACATCGTTGTCTATTGGGATGAATTATTGATTTGATGATTTTGGTTACACCGTTAAGTTTCTATTTTTAGACTTAATCTCTATTCACGCATAAGTCGATGATGTATCCTCGTGATCATTAAGACATAATAAAATATAAGAGATACCAAGTAGGAATAAGGGAGTTTTGGTTCGTAATTAACACTCATAAGATGTGATCGTGTTGCTAACTTATAATAACAATGATCTCGTTACACGCTTAGCATGGAATTGGGTGAAAATCGAGGATGACGAAATTATTTCTAACGAAGCATTCACGTGTTCTTGTTCTATGACCCCAAAAGTCACATTCTCGTGATGAAAACAATACATTATGTCTAAAACACGTGTAGTAGTTTATTTTTATGTCTTGAATAAATGTCATCATAAAATGAATTTTGGAAGTGCTATGATACTTAATTCTAGCATTGCGTGGGGACACGGCAATGGTTTAGTATGGGGGAGTGATGAGACTGTATTTATACATAGTCTCATCGTCCAAATTGGGCTTAAAACGCTTAAAATATCGTCAAAATACCCATATATGTGCCTATGTTTGTTCATTGTGTATTTTAGGTATGGATATCGTGAATTCACCAAAAGATCAAAGGAATCAAGCAAAAACGAACACGGGAAACGAAGCCGCACAAAGAACCGGGCCCAAGTTTTGAATTTCAAAAAATGCCCTTGAAGTTTGAAGATTTGGCAAGATTGGTCCTTCTACTTTTGAAGACTTAACATTTTATACCCTTGAAAATCTTATTATTGCATATTGGGTCCCTTAAATGTTGAGATATTGCATTATTGGTCCTTGAAGAATGCATTTATTGCATAATTAACCCTTGATACAAGTTTGAAAAACCTTGGTGCCAAAAATGACAATTGCTGAAAGTTATTATCAAAGGGGAAGGAGTTTGAAGCAATTTATTACAAAATGAAGGAATGAAGATAGATGGGGGGGGTTATTATGCCCAGACAACCAAAGCTGCCCAACCAACCAAAACCTCCCACGTCACCTCCACCTGCCACATCACTTGCCACCTCAACCCCCACTAAATACGTTTGATTTAACTAATATTTTTTTAAACCAGTTTAAGTGGCGGGTAACACCTTTTTCACCCCTAAACCCAATCAACACACACACTCACTCACACATTTATGAACAATAAACCCTAATCCCAATCTAATTCAAACCAAGGGGGTTTGACCCAATTAACTCCAGATTGGTGATTTACCCACCCACAAACAAAACCCACCACCTATCACCCTCTCCCGTGACCCCAAAGTGGACCCCCCCATACTCCCCTGCTTCACTAAAAATGGCAAAATCAGCATCTTGCAGTGCATCAACGTCTCCTATTCAAAACTTGCTCCCAAAGGACCCAATGGACGCCTCAGATTACAAAACACCAGCTGGCACATCACATGAAGAGCTATGACCAAGTTTGAATAATTTTCAAAGGGCAAATTCGGATTTTCATTAGCTAGGGTTTCCCATTTGTATTTTTTATTCAGAATTCTAGAATCATCTTAGGATTAGTATAAAAGGAGCACCAACATGTGGTTTGCCCTTTTGTTCCAGTTTGTATTTTTTGTTCAAATTAATGAAAATGAAACGAATTTAAAATATAATACTGAGTTCCTTTACTTGTTTTCTTAGCATAATATTTATCTTACTTTTGCAAATTAGTGTAAAAAGAAAGGGGTTTCAAGAAAGTTTCAGTTTTTCAGAAAGTCCTATTTTTTAGATAACCAACAATCCAGGGAAGTGAAAGTGGAACTGGGAGTTTGGTTGTCTGAAATGTTAATCTAGTTTAAAAAAGAAAAACGTTTTCAAAAGTTTTCTTTAAAAGGTTTCAAGGATTGGTTTTAATAGTTTTAGTTTTTCAAAGATTTTTCAAAGAAAAATCTGTTTTTAGTTTTTTTTAACACTTCACTGTAGCAAAAGCTACAAGCCAAGCTTGTAGCCTTTGCTACTTGTAGCTTTTCTTCCTGTATTGGTGGTGTATGTGCAGGTAGCAACAAGAAGAGATCAAGAAATCCTCACTCCATCCCCATTTTTCAAGAGATATAGCATATCCCTGGTTCTGTTGTTGAACCACAACAGGGACATTCTACAAGATTGCATAAGCTCAAATTAAGTTCAAAGGTTCACCAGGGAAGGCATCAGCTAAAGGTTTTAAGGCTTGAACCCCCTTGTGCTATTTTTCTATTTATTTTGTGACTTATGTGATTTCTGTGAGAAACTTGTTATTTTGTTGATTTTGTTGTTTGATGTTGCCTATTTAGTGTTAGTATGCATGTTTGAGTAGTTATTGATCAGCTAGAATAGGATTTGAAAGCTTTTTGTTTGTTAAATCTGAATTTCTGGATTTAAGGGGGTGTTTGGGTCTGCTTGATAGGCTAGGAATTTGACAAGTCCTTGGCTTAAAAACGGCTTAAACTCACTCTATTAGGGTAGTTATATATTATAGGTTGTTTAGTTTGAGTTTTGGTAGGAGTAAAAAGCACTTGTATGCTCAAATTTGGTAACTAGCTATAAAATCAGATAGTTCCTCTTTCTGCCTTGATTTGGTGAAATTGAGCTTTCAATCCTTGTTGCCTGTTAGAGTTAGGTGTAATCTAAGTTTTCTAACTGCTCATTTGAGTCTTGGTGGCTATTTGACCAAGTTATGGTGTTGTGAATCTCACCCTATTGCCATATAGATCAGCAAACAACACCCTCAAACCCATAGCAGAATACAGTAACTGAATTGCCCCTTTGGTGTGTGATTTTGTGCTTGAACTTGTTTAATTTCTTGTATTGTTGACTCCCCACAACCCAACTGGTTGTGGGGGTGCCTTATTGCCCAAAGAAAAGCCCAAGAAAAGCTTTCCTAAGCTTTTCAATTCTTTGACAGCTTATTTACACTAGCCGTGGGAACTCACTTCCCCCTGCTAGCTTGTTTGTTGCCACTGCTACACTACAAGACAGAAACAATACAAGTGTCAACATCAGTGACTTAAAATTTTGTCTTTTGTGACCTTTTTTAAGAATTAGGGTTTGATTCTTTTTGCATTATTTTTCTTTTTAAATTTCTGATTTTCTAGTATAATTTAATTTTTTGTTACTGTTCATTAGATAATTTTTAGATTATTTAGCTAATTTAATCACTTTTAAACTTTCTGTTTTTGTCATTTAGTGTAAAAAACTTATATTTTTCACTTTTAAAATTTTTCCTAGATTTAGAATATTAATTTAAAGTTTTTGGTTTTAAAATTAGTTACTGTTCACTTTTTAATTATTTTTTATAATTAAATTAGTTTAATTAGGGTTTAATTATTAACTAGTTTTGTCTTTTAGTGAAATTTTTTACTTTTTTCAGACTTTTTCAATTTTCTACTGTTCATTAGGGTAATTTAGGATTTTTAAAATTGTTAAATTAATTTTGGCATTATTTTATTATTTTCTAGGATTATTTTAATTTAAAAATAGTTTTTAGTGATTAAAAAATAGAAAAATAGTTTTAAAAATTTTAAAAAATAGTTTTTAGTCATTAAATAATATAAGTTAGTTATTAGTTCAATAAATTAATATTTTGGGCATTTTGTTAATTATATTTAATTTTTGGGCTTTAATTAGCATTAAAAATTGAATATTTAATTAATAAAAGGTTTTAAAATATATTTGTTGGATTTTTATTCTTATTTATATTATTTAAGACTTAGTTTAAATCTTTTAATTAATTTTTAGGTTTAATTTTTAATTTCGTCACGTTTTACGTAATTACGTCATCGTTTTACGTTAATTCGTCGTAGTTTAATCGTAGCGTAGCTCGTCTTTATTTTTTCTCTTCTCAACCAAAAACGTCACTAATCCAAACATTGTTATTTTACATAATTGGCACACATAATACACACCTCCTTCGAGAACGAACTTGCATTTATTCGGTTTTACGTTTTTCCTAAAGCGTAAGACTTAATACTTGCCACTCATACGCGTTTTTCCTAAAACGTGTACGATTTACTTACATCATATATATATATATATATATATATATATATATATATATATATATATATATATATATATATATATATATATATATATATATATATATATATATATATATATATAAAAATATATGTGTGGACCTAAGAGTTGATAAAAAAAGTATGTGACTTTTTTTTAAGGGCAAATTTCCCAAATACCCTTTAGTTATAAAGGGCGGTGAAAATACTCAAGGTATTGAGGCATCTAAGTTACTTGATGCATTCGAGGCATTCAAGACATCTATGCACCATCGTTGACACATGTCCCGAGGCATCTAAGACACTCGAGGCATTCGAGGTATCCTGCATTTTTGTCGAACACGTGTCATCATATTGTGAAAAGATGCCTCGGATGCCTCGAATACCTCAGGGCATTTACAGAAAAAGAAAAATTTAGGGGTATTTTTTACAAACACCCTTACAAAAAGGGTATTTTAAAATTTTTCCCTTCTTTTAGGATTCACTCCAGCGAGATTCACTCCGACATATATAACTTATTAAATATCATATATAATTTAATTTAAGTTCATTTGGATACCATATTTTTCCTTGGATATGAAGGCATTCCCAGAGTCAAGCTTATTTACTTTAATGAAAACTAGACATCTGGTTATCATGTTGGTCTAGAAGCCATGTTTCAAACAAATATATATTTTTGAAGTAACTGAAAAGTCAGTTCTGGATCTAGCAAGTTGACCAATTCTGACCATGAATCCATTTTGAGTTCCATACAAAGTATACAACGACTGAGCATCTTTTGCTGAACCGAATTCTAACCATACATATAGCTTTATATTAGAATCCGTACAATCCTACCTCTGCCCATTTGGTTTTAGCAATGCTAGATGTTTTGCTCTTACCGTCATGGTGCTGCCTAGATATTGCCTGTTCATGGCAGTTCCTGAACAAAAAAAAATTGCATACAAAAGCCTACGTTTCAAGCGAAAATTTTAATATCATTACACATAACGAAACCAAAATTTGTATAAACAATGATACAAAATTCCAATTACATAATCGGGCTTTTGGCTATAAATGTCACATTAAGGAAAATTGCTCAAATAAAGCCTTTTGGGCACGATATGTCCTTTGGACACGATATGTCTAATTGTCCCTCAACTATCATCTTTCGGCTGAAATTTCCCTCAAACACGGGACCCTCATGGCATACTTACTTGCCAAGGTTCAGAAAATATTACCATTATAAGTTTGTATACTGCATAACAAAGTAATGACCAACATGAACTTTGATAGCAAATGTCTACATAAACATTTTAAACTCCGTAGAAACAACACAAGATGATCAGGTTAATATGAAGACTGAAAAATAAAGAAGTACACTGACAGAAAATCTGTTGCAAAAAACATGTACCATTCCATGAGAAAAAATGGCAAATACAATTTAATCACATACAAGTGTGTAATCTGATTACTTGCCCCTCTTTTATTCTAAAGGCATTCGAAGTTTTAGTAAGAAAATTCATACAATTTTAATTACATACAACGTGGTCTACAAAAAAATGCTCCATAAATAATTATGATCCCATATGCGTGTACGCATATGTCACATTCGTATAATAAAGGATTAGTGTTTTTATTTTTTGTGATTTATCTATTGTCTTTCATGTGACGGTTTGTATGTTCGCAATTAATAGTATACGTTTCTTTATCCATATGTGGTTTTTATTAACTGATAGCTTAAAATATGTAGTGTAATTTCTTACCTTTTTCACGTTTCTTTTAAGATACCCGTGAATTTCACGGGTCTTTTAGCTAGTTTTTCATATAATAAACTTTACTTATCAAACCTGAGACGTATACTTATCAATTTAACCTAAAAAAACACCATAGAAAGATCGTCGAATTACGAACCAAATGACTCCAATATTGTAACGCTCCTGACATACGTATAATTTTTAAAAAAAAGTTGAAAATTAATACATGTTTTAAAACTTTTTATAAAAATAGTCTTTGCGTTTTTTTTTGGCAAGGCAAGTCATTGACACGATCAGTCTTTTACAGTACCGGTCAACTGCAGCGTTAACTTTTACATTTTATGTCTTTTTAATATAACAAATTTCATATATCAAATATGTGTCAGAAATCGCAAGTTTTGTTAAAAATATATATCATCACAAGATCTTCGAGTTTCAAACAAAACGAGCTGAATATTATAAAAAAATAACATACTTACTTTTTTATAAAAAAACATTTTACTCAAATATACATTAAAATAAATCAAAATTCAACCGTAAACTATCTAATAACTTTTAAATAAACCATAAAAAAAATATAGCGTTATATTTTTTATCTACGACTATTTTATATAGTAACTCTCTTTGACAAACGTTTGACAGATTCTTCGATAAAAAGTATACTAAAATCTACATCTTTAGTTTACGAACAAAACGAGACCAATATTGACACACTTTTAACATACATACGAGTTTTTTTTTTAAAATTCAGCGATTAACATATATCTAACAAAATATATTCACAAAGCACACCCTTGATTTATTTATCCTTAAACTATCTCTGAGCTTTAAAACTTACCCTACGATTTAATGAAATATAAATATGTAAAAGTATACATTGTTGTTAAGTGGCTAATTATTAACAGGTTTATTAAATTTTTACTATTCCAAAAATTATTACGAAAATACAGGTGCAAAAAATAAAGAAAAATGACGCCGACAAAAAGCACATAATTATTACGTAAACAGCCCTTGAGGTTATTTCCTTCTTTAAAAGTCAACCATTGACGCAAACAACCTTATGCATTATCGGTCTACTACACCATTAGTCCCGCATACTTCGCCGCAATGCGCGAACTATAAATCTCGTATATATTAATTATTGTATGAAACGACGTTGTAAACAACTTCATATTGTGGTTTGGCTTCTTTGTGAATGTTGTTTTGAAACCCCTTAACAAAATAGACGCCCTATCATGTAAATAAAATAATAAATTAAAAAAATAGCCCCCCAGCTTATGCAACATGTTACAAATAAAACCCTAGACTCTTAACTATCTACACATTTTGTAACAAAGTTTATTTATCAAATATTAAACGTACATTTATCGATTCTTTTGAGGAAAAGATATCATCGAAAAGACTGTCTAACTGCAAACCAAACGACTTATATATTACAATGCTTCTAACATACATGAGATTCTATAAAAAATGTTGAAACTTTTTTTTGGTAAAGAGGATTCGCCCCAGTAAAATAAAAATATTAAAACTTATCACACTTTTAAAATTTTTTTTATCGAAATACGAGTAGTTATTAAGGTTATTCGTTTCTTATATGGTCAATCATTAACACAACAATTATTCGTACTATCGATCTACTGCAATTGTTGGCAATACACCTTCCGTCACAAAGCCCGAGCTAAATACGTCTTTATGATCAATTATTGCCTGTTATTTAGTGAAAGAAACAATACCGTAGTTTTCTAACTTTTTATTTTCAATAACTAAGGCCTTGTTTGTTTTAAAAAAAAACCTTTTTTTTTATCTCTTTTTGCCTCCTTTCTCTGAAGCGGGAAGAGGTTTATTGTTTGTTTTTTTACATACAAAAGAGCTAAAAACCTCTTTTTTCCTCTTCACAATATATACTATCATCTTTCTCTTTTTTCCTCTTCTCTTCTCTTCTTAAAACACAAATCTTATCACCGCTATTCCAAGACCACCTCTTTTCTTCTCTTCAAAAGAGAAGAAAACAAATGGTCTTCTTTTTGAAGATTTAAACTTTAGATATACCTCTTCTTCTGTAAACATGTTTTGCAGATGAAGAGGAAAAAGTTCTAAAAAAACAAACGAAGCCTAAGAATTAAAATCAATACCGTAGTTTTCTAGAATTGGTAAACTTTATTGTCAATCTGCGATCTGTCTATGATCTCTCAAAAGATATATAACACGTTGATCTGTGTATATATATTTCATTATGTTAAAGTCATCTACAAGAAATATGAAGAAAATGAAACCAAAAGGGTATGTATCGTACAAATGAATATATTTCGTTATTCGTATTTAATAACTAAAATAATAAATATATTTAAATCTATTTGGATACCAAACTTTATTTAAATATTAAAAGATAAATTTTTATCTTTTATATCTATTTTAATTTAATTGATAAGATTAAACTTAAAACTCATTTTCTTTCCTTGTTCATTAATATTAATATCTTTTAAACCGTTAATCGTTATGCGAAAAAAATACAATTACGACGAGCATTTAACTATCATTCTACAGATACGTTATATGATATATTTTCGACAAAAAAAATATTCTTTTTTTTACGTTTTTTTTCGTTGTCGAAAAGTATCATATATAATATTAATATCATATATGATGTAACATTAGTATCATATGTGATATAACTTAACATATATGATATAAACCAATATCATATATGATTTAATACTAATTTATAATTTAGCACTAATATCATATATGATGAAACACTATTATCATATATGATATTTCACGTAAATTTTAAAAATGAAAAAAAAATAAAAAATTTTTTTTCTTCAAAATTATATCATAGTGCATATATGTAGAAAGCTAATTAAATGTTCGTCGTGATAATATATATATTTTTCCTGTTTAACACTTAACGGTTTAGGGATATTTGAATTATGAAAATAAGTGAAATAATTAAATATTTTTAATCTTATCTATTAGATGGAGTAGACATGGATGATGGAGATAAGTCCTTTAGTATCGAAGATAAATACGGTATCCAAAATTACTCTCTTCTAATACATAACCATATAGTATGTATAGTTTCAAGTTAGAGAGAGTTATTTTTAGATATCATACTCTTTTTGAATATGAAAGGACTAATCTTTATTAACCATCTTATTTATATATAATGAATAAGATTAAATATATTTTATTTTTCACCTATTATTTATAATTTAAATATCCCTAAAACCGATAAGTGTTAAACGAAAAGAAATATACAATCACGACGAGCATTTAATTATCTTTCTACCAGCGCACTATGTTATACTTCCAAAGAAAAAAGTTGGTTTTTTATTATTGTTAAAATTTACGTAAAATATCATATATGATAATAGTGTTTTATTATATATGATACAAGTGTTAAATCATAAATTATATCCAAATGAACTTAAATCATATATATATATATATATATATATATATATATATATATATATATATATATATATATATATATATATATATATATATATATATATATATATATATATATATGATATATGTGTGGACCTAAGAGTTGATAAAAAAAGTATGTGACTTCTTTTAAGGGCAAATTTCCCAAATACCCTTTAGTTATAAAGGGCGGTGAAAATACTCAAGGTATTGAGGCATCTAAGTTACTCGATGCATTCGAGGCATTCAAGACATCTATGCACCATAGTTGACACATGTCCCGATGCATCTAAGACACCCGAGGCATTCGAGGTATCCTGTACTTGTGTCGAACACGTGTCATCATATGGTGAAAAGATGCATCGGATGCCTCGAATACCTCAGGACATTTACAGAAAAAGAAAAATTTAGGGGTATTTTTTACAAACACCCTTACAAAAAGGGTATTTTAAAATTTTGCCCTTCTTTTAGGATTCATTCCAGCGAGATTCACTCCGACATATATAACTTATTAAATATCATATATAATTTAATTTAAGTTCATTTGGATACCATATTTTTCCTTAGATATGAAGGCATTCATCTCCACCATCCATCTTACTTTAATACAATGGATAAGACTAAACACAAAATATATTTTCACCAACTTTTTTCAAACATTAATATCTCCTAAACCGTTAATCGTTATGCGAAAAAAAAACATACTGTTACCGTTACAAAAAGCATTTAATTATCTTTCTATAGATATGCTATATAATAACACTTTTGACAAAAAAAAATTCCATTTTTTTCACGTTTTTAAAAATTATCATATGATACTAATATCATATATGATGTATGACTAGTATCATATATGATATAACCTATCATATATGATTGAAATTCTTATCATATATGATTTAACATTATTATCATATATGATGAAACTATATTATCATATATGATATTTCACGTAAATTTTAACAAGAAAAAAATGATTTTTTTTCTTCGAAAGTATGTCATATTGCATATTGGTAGAAAGATAATTAAACGCTCGTCACGATGGTATAATTATTTTCGTTTAATACTTAACGGTGTAAAAAATATTTAAATTATAAAAAATAAGTGAAAAATAAAATATTGTTAATATTATCCATTAATTAAACATGGGATTAATGATGGACATACTTATATAAAAAAAATTATAATATCCAAAATAACGCCTCTATATATATATACTTTCACAGATTTAACTGCTAAATGATTAGACTAAGGGTCCGTTTGGTTTGAAGTCGGGTTTTACTTTAGGTGTGGGATTATAAAGTGGGGGGGTTTTGATTTGGAAAAATAAAATATATTTTAAAATTAAACATATTTTATTTTATAATTTTGATTAATATTGATATTGTTAAAAAAATATTCACAACAATAAAAGAAAAAAAAAGTAGTGGTTAATAATTAAACTGGTCCCACAAATATATCAAAAAGTAGCTAATATTTGTAAAGTCACCTAGTGGGGCTGGTTTTTTAAAACCCATGAATATGGATGTAGACATACTTTTCAAAGCACCTAGATTTGTACCAAACAATTTATACTACTTTAGTATCAAAACCTAAAGTAAAATACCGGAAACCAAACTGCCCCTAAAGTTTGTGAACGACACCCAAAACATGGTATGTTGACACGTGTGCTGTGGACAAGATATTAATTACCACTTTTCATATATTTAAAATTAAAAATAAAATATTTTTTATTATATTTTTTTAAATATTAATATCTTTTAAATAGTTAATTGTTATACGCAAAAAATATACAGTTATTAAGAGTATTTAATTATCTTTCTATAGATATAATTTATAATACACATTCGCAATTTTTTTTTCACGTTTTCTAAAATTATATTATATGATATTAATATCATATATGATGTAAAACGTAATGTTTTCAGACCCGGGTCGACTCGGCTGGGTCAACCGGTTGACCCGGTGTCGGCCAAAAAATGGGTCATATTGACCCGGGTTTCACATTTAAACCCGGATTGACCCGCCGGGATGACCCGAGTCAACCCGGTTCTCGACACTCGGCCGCGTTTGATTTTTCGGGGTTTTTTTAAAAAAAAGTGTAAACTTCATTATTTTTACATATTATATTAGTTGGTAAACAACTTATATCTTTAATATACGAAAATTTTAATAGTTTTTATATATAAGTTTTGTTAATTATTAAAAGATTTAAGTTCATTTGGATACCAAACTTATCCAAGATATGAGGGGACTCATCCCCACCTTCCATCTCCTCACCATCTAATGGCTGAGATTAAATCCTCATTTTATACTGCAGAGGTATTTTCGTCATTTCACCCGCCACTATATAAATCATTTTATCCTCTCTTTCTCATAAAACACACACACCGTAACATTACTTCTCTCTCTACCTCCCGATCTACTTTCTCTCTCTATAAGTTGAAGCGTATAATCACAAATTCATCACGAACATCATTATTAATCCATCGCAAATCGATTAATTAACACGAATTCATATCAGGTTTGTATTCTCATAATATATTCTTATTTTTTTAGTTTATTTGATTTTGAATAAGTTTATTAATTTATTGTCATTAGCTTATTTTTAACAAAATATTCTGATTAATAGTTCGTATTTGGATCGAATCCTTCCATTTGATTGTTCTTATTTTGATCAAATTATTTTAGTTAGCTTTTAATTATATGATTTATGTGAATAAGCTTATTTGTTTGAATAAGATTTTGAATTAGATGAGAGTTATGAATAATTTTGTGAATTAGATAGGAGTTGTGTGAATAAGCTTACAAATTATATGAGAGTTACGAATAAGCTAGCTTATTAGCTTATTTTGATGCATCATAAGGTATTTTATGTAAGTTAAATTAAGTTTACTGATGTGGGCTGTAATAAGCTTGATATATTATATATGATAGTTTAATATCATATATGATAGTTATATATCATATATGATATATCATCAGTTATCATATATGATATAACTTTCATATATGATATATCAAACAAACCATAAGAAAAAACAGATTTTGTATGAGTTTTTTCAGAAAATCTGTAAAAACTCTTGAAACGTGCCTTCTATCATATATATGAGTAATACTTTTTGTTGTTAAAATTTTGCATAATATGTTCTTTTCTATCTTTTATTAGTGCAGTTAGACAGAGGTGGTGTGATTGCCCGATTTGGAGCAAAGCAGATAGAGATGTTGATTATAACAAGAGGATGTGCACGGATATGTTATACGGATTAAGACGGAGTAGGCGTTGTTCATGAATTCATCAGTTAATAATCTGTTTTAACAATAGTTTATTGTTGAAAAAGAATAGTAGTTTTAATAATAATGGTGTTTGCATCTTTTGATTTTGTATAAATGGTTATCATATATGATATCATATGTGTATTATATATGATTTTACATTATGTTATGTTATGTTTGAATTATCATATATGATTCTGTTCATAAGTACATTTTTTATGTTATGAACAAGTGTTTAATTATTAATTGTGCATAATCTTCGTTGTAATCATGAATTTATCCAATTCTTTGTTTAATATACCGAAGTTTTTTTTAGTATCATATATGATAATGCATTATCATATATGATAGTGCATTATCATATATGGCTTAATTTATCAAAACCATCATGACATAATACCAAGAAAGCTAAACCATATTAACAAGACGTTGTCAAGATACCAATCGATTACAAAATCGTCCATATACGTCAAAACTCCATTAGGAGATTACAAGGAAAAACAAACAATACATTTTAAACGTAAAATAAAATTCACGAACTTCTTCAATAAGCTTCTTGGCCTTTGGGATGCTTGTAATGTTCAATATTTCTTGTAAACAGCCTTCTCTACACAAATAAGAAGATTTAATTCATTTTTCAAGCGCATCATCATATATGATATATTTTATCATATATGATATTTTAGCTTACATCATATATGATAAAATATATCATATATGATATTTCACTAAAATGTCACACAAAATTTGTTCAGCGAGATTAAGTCATAAAATCTTATAATTCATGAAAATAAGCTAATAAGTTAGCTTATATTCATCATAATAAAAATGATGATAACTTATAAGCTTTTTCCCATTAATCATCTAATAAAAAAGCAAACACATCCATAATCACATCAAAATAAACGTATTTACATCAAATAAGCTAAAAAAAGATATAAATGATGATGATATAACCTGGTGATTCGTTCTTCAATAGCATCGACATCTTTTTTTTAATTTTTAACGCGATTTGTTGATGATTTTTTATTTGTGTGTGTTTTAGTATGTGTTTTGGATCGAGATGATGATTGAATAAGCTTATGTGTGTGTGTTTTTGTGTGTATTTTGTGTTAGATCTGAGATAAGAGAAGGGGGTGAGATGTATTTGGGAGGTGGGTGGGGTGGGTGGGTTTAAAATGACAAAAATGCCCCTCCGTATTTTTAATTAAAAAATAAAATTTAATCTAAACTGTTGATTTTTTGGTAGATGGAAGGTGGGGATTGGTCCCCATTGTATCCAAAGGATACAAGGTACCAAAAATAACCGAACTCTTATTAAAAACATAAAAAATATATTTTTTTTAAATCGGATTAACCCGAACCCGATGACTCTACCGGGTTCATTTAAAACCCGAGTTTTAAAACATTGGTAAAGCAGTATCATAGATAAAGTCATAAAACAATATATCGTGTGTAACACCTTATAAAAAGATAGATGCTAGTTACGTACGTATTCATTTAGACGGTATTTATGAATTACTATTCATAATTCATGCACATACGATGGGTATAACTAGAGGTGTTAAATTTTGTTCATTTTAATATAAATGGGTATTTTTTGTTTATTTTTAAAAATGGATGGACCACTTAATATCCATTTTTTTATTATTAATGGGATAAACGGACGCATATGTAAGAAACTTATGGGCGTAATGGGCGCACATGTAAAACACTAATTAAACTATTCGGCGGATATTTTATACTTAATTTTTATCCCCGGCTTTTAAACAAGTATTTTTATCTTTTAATTCTACGTTTTTATATTTCTTTTTTCTCATTTTAGCTTGCGCCCGTTTAACCCGTCCGTTTTGCCCGTGTCCGTTTAGCCTGCGCACGGTTTGGCCCGCCGCCCGTTTAGCCCGTCGCCCGTTTAGCCCGTCGCCCGTGTCCGCCCGCCCGTTTTGCCAGCCTCTATGTAGAACTTAGTTTTTATATTAACAAAATGCTATGCGCTACTAACGAATTCAGTGACGGACCTAAAACTTATAATAAGATGTTGCACAGTTTTTTTAATGATTATTAGTAATAAAGTTATCTCATATTACGTAAAAATAGATGTTGCACGTATCGTGAAAAACATTATCTTTTAACAAATTTATCTTTCGTAACCGTGCCACACCTAGCTCCCATGTGGGTACGCTACGAATCTGCATGTCGTAGACATGATTTATATGGTTTCTAATTCATATTATAGATTTGCGTATATGTGGTATTAAAAACGAATTTTGATAATTTTTTAACAAATACATATATGTGGTAACTAAAATCTGATTAACTTTATGGTGTCTGATGTTTAGGTTTAACTTCCCATATCTCGCCACTCATTATCATCAAGATTTCTATTCCACCCTCTCTCTCATATCAACAAACTCCCAAAACAAATTACTTCTATTTTTAGAGTGACAAGCCACATTTGTACAACATGTAAACTAGTGTAACAAATGACACCAAACCAAACTAAATCCCTACCTTGAGATTTCTTTTGCTATGCGTTCGATGTGAATAGTAACCCAACAAGAATGAAACTAAACCGAATAATCTTGATAATCGACCGCAAACAAACTAACCAAAAAGCAACTGGTTTTATTAAAAAATCACTAAATTTTTTGTTGGTGTCATGGTTATAAATAGCGTGAAGCGTGACGTGGTTACATATCTAAGCTACACACTTTAATGGTTAAGGTGAAACTTTAGCGTTTTTAAAACGTGACCAATGGCGGTACAATATATAAAAATATTTTTTTGTTTTATCATATTTCAATATTATATTTATATTTAGTTCACAATAAGTGTTTTACATAATAATAGAAGTTGGAAAAACTCTCTTTACACATAATAATATTCACCAAAGTCTTTCTGGTCTAGCGGTATGAAGGTTTTCCCTTCTAGACAAGGTCTCAAGTTCGAGTCTTGCTCATAAGGGTTTCCTTTTGCGTGTGGTAAAGGGAAGGGTGCCATTGCCTTCTGGGTTGGACCTAACCTGGTTGTGTGGGCTCGCTACGCCTTCTGGGCTAGGGGCCATGTAGCCACAATTGCCGTTCAAAAAAAATATGTAATAATATTCAACTTTGAAGTTGAATTCAAAAAATAACCGCACCTCATGTCGTAGCGCGTCTCAACTTATTGCGTAGCGTGGAGACTGCGCCTCAAGTTTTAGTGTGCCTTAAAACGAGCTATAACAGGCTATTTGGAACCATGATATTAACCATAAACTGACTGAACTGATTTTGGTATAAAGCATGATATTTAAAATTTGTTTTTTTAGCATTCTATTATTCCATAAATAATAAGCAAGGTTGGTGTATTGTAATCGACTACAACCCGAAATACTAAAGCAAAATATTCGATTTATAAAGTTATCTACAAAAAAGAACAACACAAGCTAATTATTCATTTGATTAAATTTATTTAAAAAAATGTATAATATCTCTTCTCTCTCACCTCCTTTTATAAAGCTTAGGAGGAAGTCGGTTCTAATTACAAGGAAAGACAAAACGAGTCGAGCTTAAGACACAAACAACCAACCGACCCTTATTCAACTAAGCAATTACGAAACTCGACACATAACCCCTAGAATCGACATAGGCCAATAAAGACTAAACATAACAATTTCCACCTTACGCTTATATTAGCCTACCCTAACACTCAGCAACTCCAAGCAGTGTTGTAACTTGCGTCAAGGTACCACCTTTCGTCAAGGCATCTGCAGTATTGTGTTTAATGCCCACCTTCAAAACTTCAACCGTCTTTGCTTCCAAGACTTCTCCGATAAAGTGATAGCGCACATTGATGTGCTTAGTCCTTTCATGAAAAACATGATTGTGTGATAAGTGAATCACGCCCTGATTATCACAATTAACTGCCACAATGTCAAGTTTCATGCCCAACTCTTTCATGAGCCCATTTAGCTAAATAGCTTCCTTCACAACCACCGTAAGAGCCATATACTCTGCCTCTGTAGTTGAAAGAGCCACCATGTGTTGTAGCGTTGCCTTCCACCTCATAACACATCTCTGTACTAAAAATGCGTAACCAGTGAGAGGCCTACCTTTATCCTGACCCTTAGCGTAGTCTGAATCAACAAAACCGGTTGCGTACACATTGTTGCCACGATTTGTCCCTTACACCAAACCCACGTTTATAATGGCCTGCAAATATTTCGTAATCCATTTCACTACTTCCCAATGAAGTTTACCTGGATTCACCAAATATTTGCTAACTAGACTTACTACACATGTTGTGTCTCGCTTCATGCACACCATCAAGTACATAAAGATCCCAACCACAATTTAATATGGCACCCTACTTATCCTTTCAACATCACAATCCCTAACCGGGCAATCCTTCAATGACAGCTTGAAGTACCCACCCAATGGCATCTGAACCGATTTCCCATTATCTATTCTAAACCTGTTTATGAGTTTAGAAACGTACCCAGATTGTGGCACCCTCTTAGTCTTGTGACTTTAATCCCTGACGATCTCTATAGCAAAAATATTCTTTACTTCCCCGAGATCCTTCATGTCAAACTACCTTTTAAGCAAAGACTTAGTAGACCTAATCTCAGCCTTGCTCTTACAAGCAATCAACATATCGTCTACATATAACAATAGATAGATATAAACCCCTAGTGCATGATGAGACCACAATTATACATGGTCTCATTGCCTAAATCGGATTTAAAATGCATAAAAATACCATAAACACCATGCAAAAGCCCTTGTATTTGTTAATTGTGTGTTTTGTAGGTTCGGATATCGTGAAATTGACAAACAAATCACAAGAATCAAGCAAAAACGAACACGGAAAATGAAGCCGCACAAAAGAACCGGACCCCTATGTGAATTTCCTAAAAGACCTTGAATAATTAAAGATGTACAAGTTTGGTCCCTTAAGTTTTGAAAAAAATACACTTTATACCCTTGAAAATCTAAAAAGTACAACATGGGTCCCTAAAGTATGAAGACTTGTCAAGATCAGCCCTCCATGTTTGAAGAAAATTCAATTTATGTCCTAATTCCTATGTTTGATAACAAAAGGACTAAGATTGCAAATGCACAAGGACTAACAGTGAAATCCATAAGGACTGAAATTGCAAAGATGTTATGGATGGATAGTTAACTTAGCCAGGGGTCAATTCTGCCAAAGTCTCAAAGATGTCTACAAAACTATATTCGACCCCTGTCACATTTCATTTTGAACCACCTCACATTTAATTATAACCCCTAAACTGATCTAAGCCTTGTTTAATCACCATCTCCTTAATATAAACCTTAGAAATTACCATAATCAATTGAATTAATTTTAAAAGGGCTTCTTCAAATTGAGTTATGGGTTTTAACAATCAACCAACACCCAACATACCCACATGGCTAGAAAGTGACACTACATCCTTTTGGTCCTCACACAGCTCATGTTCATCACAGGATTCCACCTTTGACTAACATTGAAGACCAAATCGACAGCTGAGATTAGAAAACGTGTTGGTCACAACAAATGAGTGCTCAAGATCATCTTGTACAGCTGCTACATCAAATGAAGCCATCGAATCATCCAGACTAAGAATTCAAAAAATGGTATCTTCAAGCATATTTTGAGAATCATCCAAGGGTAGTTATGGGAGTTCAATTCGAGCTATAGTTTATGTTAGACATCATGCTCATTTGTATATAAGCTAGAGTTAGCAGAAAATCCAATTGTTCCAAATTTTATGTATTTTTCAAAATTTTATGTAATGTAGTGAAGTTTGAAATATATAAGATTTGAGTTTCATTTTTTAATACTTGCAATTTATTTTCCAAGCTTTTAAATTTTTAGTCATTTAA
The DNA here is from genome assembly GCA_025667525.1 of Glebionis coronaria. Classification (NCBI taxonomy): domain Eukaryota; kingdom Viridiplantae; phylum Streptophyta; class Magnoliopsida; order Asterales; family Asteraceae; genus Glebionis; species Glebionis coronaria. The sequence continues at coordinate 72,592 of JANFOE010000491.1, forward strand.
ATTTCTTGTTTTTTTTTAAAAGTTTTGAAAAGTTTTTGAGAGATCCAACATATATTTGAGTAATTAAAAGTTTACTTGACAAGTAAACTTTGATTTTCTTAATATATGTTGTTAATTCATGTTGGTTACTGAAATTTCAAAAGGTTTTAAGTCCTGCAAAAATATTTTTTCTTAAACTCTTCTTTTTTTATTTATTGTAGCAATAAGCTCAATAAGCTGAGCTTATTGAGCTTATTGTTTTCCTCTGTTACTTGTAGTTCTTTATGTTTGTTAATCTTGTTTCAGCTACAAGAGAAATCTAAAGTGTAGATTGTAGCAGATGTGCTACTGTTGATGTTGTTGACTTTTTAAGTGATAAGCTCTTTCATTAAGCTTATTTTTGAAGATTAAGCCTAAAAGGTTTCAAGGAGATACTTGTAGTAAGCTTAGGCTGAGGTCAATCCTTAGTCTCAATGAAAGTAAACCTTTTCCCCTGTTTACTATTTCTACCAAGCATTGCTTGATTTGATTTGTGCTTATTACTGTTTGCTTACGTATTTTTCTTGCTTATGTTTATCTCTTTATATGCATACTTGCTTATTTCGTTAGTTATTTTGTTTGTATTTCTTTTTATCTAAATTTCATTGTTTTAAATTTTCAAATTATGTCATTAATTGGTGTTTGGCTTAGTCTATTTTTTGTCATAGCTTTACGTTTAGTGTTTAAGTTGGATTGCATCAGTTGTTTAAGGTGTAGTATAGCCTATTTTCACTATTGCTTTTCATTAAATCTCAAAAAATCAAAAAGTAGTGGAGTTATTTTCTGTAATTTTCATACAGTGAGTACCTTGTTCTTTGTTTGATTGTTATATGTGTTGTTTACTGCATAAGATAAGTGTTTCAATGTTGTTTGAATGTGGTTTGAGGTTTAAATGCATTGTTGTAGGTTATTTTAACATGGGACTCAAAGTAGGCACTCAATTGTTTCAAACATAGGCATATTCTGACCAAAAACTCGAACTGCTATAATTCCTTAAAGTGTTTGAATTAGAGGTTGTAATTAAGGATTCACATAGATTTCTAATAGGTCTTATGTTGTTTTAAAAAAATCTATGGGTTAGAGATTTTAGGTGCCTTATTTTGAAGCTTGAATTTCGTTGTTTTACTTCTAGGTTGCAGCTACTGTTCATATTTGCTTGAATCTTTGAAATCTGCTTATGTATTCTGATTTCTGTTGTTATTTGTATTCATGTTTTCTTGTAAACACTTCTATAAGCCCACTTCTCATATGAAGTGCTCTATTGCCTAATCCAAAAAGAGAAAAGAAAAAAAAAGCAGGCAGCAAGTGAGTCTCGAACACATGACCACTCACCAACATCAAACGCAACATACTCCAACCTCACCATCTGCTCTATGAGCTTGTTTGGTTAACACACCCTTTCGTTTTTGTTTTAACAGTTTGTTTTCTGTCTTATAATTTTTTACATCAGCCCATCTATAGCTTAAAATTTGTTTTCCAACTTTTTTACAATAATCTTTTTGATAAATTAGTCGTTGGGCCATTTAAGTCCAATAATAGGAGTTTTAAAATAAATTTTTATGTTCATTTTATTTTTTTAATTAGGTTAAATTAATTAAGTTTTACAAATTTTGAATTTTTCGTCATTTTCTCGATTTACATTTTTTTTATATTTACGTTTTTACGTTTACGTTTTCGTTTTTGTATTCTTTTATATCATTCTTCTTCGATTATTAATCCGAATCCGTTTCTAGAATTTAAATTTCAACTCTCCGTCGAACAACGATCCCGAGGTTTATTTTTGACATATTCGTTTTACGTATTAATTTACGTTACGTTTTATCGAAAAAATTTATACCCCTATATTTACAACTCATCAAATGGTGTCGCTGCCAGGGAGTTGATTTGCAATCTTCTCGGATTGGATTTTTTTATTTTTATCGAAGACCCTTTCATTCTTGAAAGGTTGTTAATATAGTATACTCATTTTTATTTTTCTACTACTATTAGCCATAAATATAAATATGTTATTAGAACTCTAATAACACCCAATCGTTTTCGTTTTTTGTTTATTAGTATATTGTAATTACGTAGCACAATCAATATACAATATTTATCCAAATATGCGTGAAAACGCACCCCATTAATCGGCGTTCCGGTGATTATTGGGTGTATCGATCAAAGAGAAGTTTAAGGCAAAATAGATAAATACTCTTAGTTGATTTAATCTTAATTAATACAAACTATAAGGTGCGTATAAAGCGGTTGTATTTCACGACCTAAATAAAAAAGGCTCTTAAGTGCTTCACGCCGCCTTGTTTTCTCCGCTCGCTTGTGCGTATTAAGAAAGTGACGATTAATTAAGGGTTTTGCCAAATCAATTATTAATAATCTTATTGGCTTTGCTTATATTATTGAACCCTCGAAAAGTTTTGGTGTTCCACCAACGTTTCAAAAGTCGAACGAAGGTTTTCACTTCACGTGATTACTTTCATTCCTTTGGATTATCTAATCGAGACCTTTGATTAGTAGATAAGTTTTGTAGATCAATTATCTACGCAATACACCAAAAATCCAAAAAAAATAAAAACAATCAAAAACCCAAATAATTGAAAAATCAAAAAAATGAAAAATATTCTTCTTGCCTCTTATCATTTAATTCTTCTCCTAAACCCTCTAATTGTTTAATTCTTATAACGTCGTTCTCATTTCGTCATGTACGATGGTGGATATTATTCTTTTCCATATTGTGAAGGTCCGCCCGACGGTGATAATTGTTATAATTACGAGATTTATAGAGGAAGGGAGGGGTATATCTACAACTCCCCTCCAAATGATCTTGGTTACGGATTTCAATACTATGACCAAGCTCCACAACCGCCTTCGTCTTATTTGTGTGATTTTTGCGGTTTGAAGCACATTTTCAAATTTAGTTGTACGATTAATTATAATGACCCCAAACCGAATCCTAATTTCTTTGACCAATCTTCGCAATATCCACCGTCATAATCATGTGAGTTTTGTGGAAACGAACCTCATTATGGGTATGATTGTCAACCGATGAATCAAAATACGTCTTTCGACAATAAATTCTCCGGTTTTGACCAATCACCTCCGCAATTTTCTTTCGATGATGATCTCGGTGCAAGTCGCGTTGACGAAGGATTTAAACAAACCAAAATGTTCTTTCAACAAATTATGGAAAAAAAAGGAAGTTTCAATCGTCGAAGTGGTTGAAAAGAGCATCGAAGATATGGAAAAAGAGAAACGACGATTCGGTCACGAAACCAACGATATCTCTAATGAATTAAGCATTAGGAGATATCGTAAAGAAGAAATATGTAACGAGTTTAAAAGAGAGTGTGAGATGAAATTTAAACAACTTTAACAAGATTACAATGGCTTAAGCATCGATATTCGAGATAAGAGACGAGAACAAGAAAGAGAGGAACATCTAGCTAGATGTGATCTCACGCTTCCCATTTATGATGACGACGACGATAGCAGTATTTTCAATCTCGCCTCGTCTTATGAAACCATTACTCTCATGCCCCATACAAAACCCGATGCCTCTCTAAGTATGGAAGAGAAGAATCTTAGCACTAATCATGGTGTTGAGATCCCTATTCCAATCCAAAGTGAGCCTACGGTTGTCTCCGATGATGAGATAAGTGATTTTGCTCTCGATGAATTTTTCCATGAAGATTCTAACGAGGCAAATTACGATAGTGAGTGTGGATCAATTTCATATGATGATGTCTCTCCAAATGATACTTCGGGTAGAGAATCATTGACTTTTTTAAACCCGCTTTTTGATGATGATTTTTCCACTAGTGATGACGAGTCACTACTCGACGAGGACCTTCAAATTGACGATTTTAAAATCTTTTCGAACACTTCTTTCGAATTTGATGACGAGTTCATTTTCAGTGACGTAAATCATCTGTTTGATGAGACGTTCGAGGACATCGAGATTGAGGATTCTTATGATCCTAAACTCGATGATTCGAATTTTCTAGTCACCCTCCCTAAGTCTCATTTGGATGAGCCTTATCTTTTAACTTTTGATGCTTCATTCTCGAGGGGTTCACTGATGGAACGCCTCTCGATGAGAATGAGGATTTTAATGAGGCTTTTGCCTTTGGCCCGAGAGGAGACTTTGAGACACCCATTTTGAGTTATTCTCTTTCAATTTTAATGAGGAGTTGTTTATGATTGTGATTTATAAGGAATCATCGTCATCATTGAAGCCTCTCGTGTTCGTTTTACATATCACTCAAGCATTGATCGTTGCTTTGAAGATTCCGATATCCGATAATATATCCTTTTACGTTCTAACGTTTATCTTTTAGCATAATTCATAAACGTCTTTTAGATTATTCGTTATACCCTTTCCATGCTCGATATTAAGCATTCAACTTTTCGTCTCTAGTATGGGGGTGTTTCACTCTTAGACTCGAAACATTGAGGACAATGTTTAGTTTTAGTATGGGTGAATAGGTACTTCATGATGTGATCGTGATAGTATAGTGATAATTTGAGATACGTTATAGGGTAAATTAGAAAATTACCTTTAGGAAAAAGTAATAGTCTAAAATTACCAAAGACGAATTCAATTAAACACGTAGGTGAACCAAGTTCGTTGTACACGAAGATCGAGTGAATTTGAGACGTTTCGTATTGATTTGGACAATTGATTCGAATTGGTTTTCGGTTTTTAAACTAGAATTAAAATCTACCAATTTTAAACTATTTAAAATTAACCTAAAGTGCATGAATCGTAAACCCCGCTACATTTAAATCTAAATCAATTAATTACTTAAAAATTAAAACTATTTAAAAATTAAACTATTTTGAAAATCTATAAAAAAATAATTCTATTTAATAAAAATAACTTTTAAACTATTTAAAAATCTAATTAAACTTTTTAAACTAATTACTTTATTAAAAAAATACTTAAAACAAATCTATTTCAAAACTATTTTTATTTAAATCTAAAGTTATAAAATCTAATTAATTGAAAATTATTTAAACTTTTAAAATTAATAAAAACATTTTTATTTTATTTTTATTTTATATAAAAACTATTAATGATATTTAAAAACTAGAAAAAAAACACTTTAATAAAATCTCTAATTAAAATTATTAACTGGAATTAAAGTTAACAAAAACTGTTACTAAATGAAATCTGCCAGTTTACAAAAATACTATATTAATTAAACAGTGGGAGTTAAAAATAAAAAGCAAAGCTGGGAGAGTTGGTTAACGCGTTGGTAGTGTGATCGTGAGGTCACGAGTTCGATTCCTATACGGGACAAATTTTTAGATTTAATTCTTTTTGGACAGTTAAAATAATAAAGGTCACAGGAGTGACTTTAGAATGAATTTTTGGGACTGATAAGGATATCAGTAATGAGTTACCAAAACTTATCAATCTGATAACAAGTTCAAATCAGCAACAACAAAAGGAGTAAATCCAAAACTTTAAACACCAGAATAAACTCATTTAGAACAAATAAAATATAACAGTAAACTAAACTAGCAATCTGATTGAACAAACAATTCCAAAATAATCAAGCAGCTCTCAATTTCAAAAAATCATTCAGATCATAAGCTTAATCAGTTCGTAAAAAAAAATGTTACAACAACCTTTTTAAAACTCAAATATCAGAAAACCCTATGACCATAATAGAAGCAGATGTAAACCAGTTTACAGTAGAAGAAATCAGTAAAGTCCTAGAAGATCTAATAACAACTTATTAAAGACGAATCAATGCTATATTAACCCATATCTGGCATCAAAATCCGTTAAATGGTCACATAAAAGATCATGACAGTAGTATTTCATCAGCAAATGAAACCAAAACCGTTACTAGAAACTCATACATACCATTTCAGCTCAAATAAACACAAATCATTAATCTCATATCAGCAAACTACAACTAATCTCAACAACTTAATGAGTTAAGTCATACAGATACATCATATCACAGCTCAAGCTCAAAACAGTAAATATTTAACCCTACCAAATCTAAATATTATTTCTATAAAATCAGTAAAATCGTACTCACAATAAAAAGTACAATTGAACTAAGTAATTAAACCAAATAACTACTCAATAAAGCAGAAACATCATATACTCAATATAACTAAGTAGTAATACAGATACATCATATAACATCAAACTTAAACAAAACAAGAAACAAAAAGGGATTAGAACCTTTTGTAGTATCCGTTGAGTAGAAGATCTGCGCTGAGCAGTCTTAATGAACCGGAATTGAAACCACCATCATCCACCATTTTTCGTGAACCGAACCAACACAATCAACAGTATCACCATTTTTTTTTATTTCTTCCAGTGGGGAAAAAAAACTTATCCAATACTTTACTTTTAATATTAAATTTAAGCTATTAATTAGCTTATACTTAACATCACAAACATTATTATGTGAAACAATAATAATAATTAACTCGTATATCAATTTAAGCAGGAAAAAAAAATAAACGAGACACGATTGTAAATGAAAACGACTGATCTTTTATTAAACTTCAGAAATATTACAAGATTTAATTAAAAGAAATACAAAATTAACCCTAAAACAATTCCTACATAATAACTTTTAAGTAAAGAAAAGGATGAAAATTACAAGTAAATTGGGGGTTTTTATAGCCATCCCAAGGCTTTGCTGGGGAAGAATATTCGCATCTTTCTTGGCATATTCCTCTTCATTTTGAGCCCTTAGATCTCTCTTTCTTCTGTTTGTTTTGATCGGATGGTGGATAGGACACAACTAGCACACGGATTGCCAACGTGGCATCCGTGTGTGTTAGTTGTGTTTCTTTTCTGCTTTCTGATTGGCTGAGTGGAATAAATGATGTGTAACTTCCAGTAGAAATTCGCCACGTAGCTAGTTCCTTCCTCATACTCTCTTCCTTAAAATTGGGGGATTTAATTCCCCCACACGTGAATTACCCGTGCCATAAAAAGCCCCATGTTAATTAATCGAGTAGTTTATTTGGCTAGGGTTTGGAACAGTGTTATGTTGCAGGTTTATTTAGGGTTGAAGGTGAAGATGGAGAAACATAGGAAGTATCGATATTAAATTAATGTGTGTGTGGATGGGAGAAGAAAAACGCGTGACTGAGAAAAATATATGTGGGTGGGGTTTTATTTAGTGGTTGAATGAAGATATAACGTGTAAATACACGTTGACTGTTGGTGGAATAAACAAATGCTCAATCGTTTGTAAACCCTAATGGGTTTAAAGGCCCAAACGAGTATATCCTTAACTGTTTTAAATAATTACACTTCTTGGGCCTTGACAAATTCTTGGACCCAAAATCTTTCATATTCAATTTGGGCTTCACTTGGGCTTGTAAAACGCCATCCGACTTTTATTAGCAAATGGGCTCTAGTTGGGCCTCGTCCAAAAGTAATCCAATAACTCTCCAATATTGGGCTTTTCAGGCCCAATAAGCTCATGTGGGACCCACTTGGTAAATAATCTTTTGATAGAATTAAATCCTCGAATACGAACTTGATTTTTGGCTTCCTCGATCTTTTCTTCAAACTCGTGCCGGTTTTTGCCGATTTTCGTGAACTTGGGTACCTACACACATGAAACAAGAAATACACATATACAAGACATTTTTGATACATTTCATGCATAATTTAATTGTTTTAGGATATAAATGATATGACTAAAATAGCTCATATCAAACTCCCCCTTGCTAAGCAATTGCCGTGTCCTCACGCAGTGATAGAATAAAACTCTAACTACACTATTATTCAACTTTTTGACTTTTATTTTGAAAAGACATAATGTATTGCTTTCATTATTTGAAAAATAACTTTAAGGATCATAAAACTCAAACAGATTCATCGTCCCTGACTTTTCACTTTTCCATGCCAAGTGCAAAAACAAGATCATTGTCAATCATAAGCCCCAAAATTAAACCAACTCATACAACTAATTTGTGTTAAACTCAATCTCCTATTATTCCTAATTGTATCTCTAGATTTTATTTGTCATTCACCCAAAGGCTCATTTGACTTTATTTAGATATTTATTAGTCCAAAAATGAAGGCAAGAACGGTGTAAACTCAACACTCAAAACCTAACATCGACTTCAAAAACCGTTGTCACTAAAGAAAGCCCACATCAAGGATAACTTAACACGATTTTGGGATAAATCCCGGACCCGAAATTTGGCTAATATGGCTACTTGAAGCAACAATAAAAAACCTCCAAAGTTAATTATGACCTTATTAATGGAGTTAGCAACAACTACATCATAACACCTTGTGGCTCTTTAAGATGCAATTGTGCTCCTTATTTAAAATCCACACCCTAAGGCTCTTTGGACAAAAATAAGAGAATTGACTTCACCATCCCACCTTACGGATCATAATGATGAAGCAATTTTTACTCAACACGCCCCTTGACATACACCCTAAGGCTCTAATGACAAGGTTAGTGCTACATGACTCCCACCCGAAGGCTCCTAGAGAACATGTTTTTATTTATTCTTCTTTATTAATATGATATTTATAGTAAGCCAAATTTCCGCAATCCCATGATCAAAAGTCCATGACGCTGACACCCTTAATGTGTTCTCACTTTAATTACAAGGGAAGAAAAAGAAGGAGTTACGAGTTAAGATATCAAGCCTAAACCGCTAAAAACTTCATTTATTAAGCAATTATTATTCAAGCGAGGAAAGTAAATACGAGGAGATTAAATCAAACACAAAAATACTTGCACAAAGAAGAATTTAACCTTAGAAACTTATGATTGAACTCTATCATCTCTTGTTCTCCATATTGTAAAATTTCAAAAATGTGAAATCAATGGATACTTAGCCTATTAAATCAAAGTTTTGGGTTTTCAAGTCATCTATAGGATCTTGCATCTTCTTATACTTTTTCAAGTTTTAGAATTTGCGTTTTAAAGTTCCCTTAATAAACGACTTTCTAGGATCAATTATAGGAGCTTGCGAAAAGTTATTGTTCTTAACTCGTATGAATTAAGACTTTCGCGTTTTAAAGCTCCCTATATAATAGCCTAGCAAAACTTAATTCAAATATGTTAAGGAAAAGCTAAGGTTAAAAACCGAGTCGAGTCAAAAACTATCCTTATTTTCACCAACGGAAAGCCTACATTCGTGTCAAAAGCACTTATTTTATTTATTAAAACTTATAAATAATACTAAAAATTTAAAATTTTATTGAAAAATGAGAAAAACAATTACGTTTGGACACGACAAAAGCAATTGCAAGCGATTATATCGATTGACTCCCCCATGCTAAAACCAAACATTGTCCTCAATGTTTCTTAGCTCAAGAGTAACACCCCTTGCTAAAACACGAAGAGTCTAATGCAAAATCCTAACATGGAAAGAGCACGCAAATCTATAAAGCCGTTTATTAATTATGCCTCAAGATAAAACGTTAGTCGATAAAAATCAAGGGATAGAAAGTGTGCCCCTTTTTGGCATTCAAAGAATGGAAGATCAAGTGGACCGGCAAAAACCGAACACGAGAGTCTTCAAATATTATGGTCATACCTAAGATCACAACACAACAAAACACGAGCACGAGCTTGAAAGATCAAGCCTTATTAGTTGTTAGAAAAGAGAAAGAAGATAGAATGTATGGGACTCCCCCACAAGGCACCTCGTTTTTGTTCACCGAGTCATGAGCTCGACTCGATCCCCGCATTCATTGGTCCTTAGGGAAAAAGGTGAAAACCGGCATATTGAAATAAAATCCAACATAAAGTACGATGTCGGGGTCAAAGATTACATCCTCGTTGTCGGATGACAAACGAAAGGATAAAACTCTAACACAAATCTCTAATAAGAGATGGTGGTCACAACTAATGGTATGGATGTAGCATGCTCTCCGAGATAAACTCGCACCAAGATGATTAAAAAGTCTTTCAATTATTGCATCGGTGAAAGGCCGAGATTTCCCTAAATCAACGATTCCGGGGTCGAATACCTCGTCCTCGGTGGAGAAAGGAATAGACAACACGGTGTCGTCCCCCATGCTAATCCTAAATCATATGAAGCACATGGTAATGGTGGTATAAAAGTCTCAACCATAGTGGTTTCAACTTGCATGACTTTGTCGACCTTATCACTCTTAGGAATGTGAACAAAGGGGTCATGGTACTCAAAATGAGTCGCATGAAAAACCCGCACATTAAGATCAAAGCGAGTGGGAAGAATAATTGGAGCAAAAGTAATTTCTCCCTCCGGGTCAACATTATCATCATCATAAATCGGGTGATCAAACCAAGAGTCTTCATCTCCGTCATTAGACTCTTCCTCAAATTCCGAAGGAATGTCTATGTAAAGAAACTCATCAACCTCCTTCATAAGAAGCTCATCATCACAAAGGTTGTGAGATGTAGGAGGTATGATGCTCTTAAAATCCTCTTGAAACAATGGATTATTGTTCATTGAAGCTTCAAAGAGAGGATTTGAGTAGGTCACGAAAGTGTCGTCATCCTTGTCATCACAAGAAATTTCCGACAAAGTATCGAGTGTATCACACTCGGATACAAGATCATCATTCTCATTAGAAGGCAATTCATCGGTGAATTCCTCGAGAATGGTAGGTAAAACATGAGAATCACGCTCGATCTCGAGATCGAAAACGTCTTCACTTCCCCGTGGAAGTGGATCAATAATAGCAAAAAGTTCATCGATGAACTTATCACATGAATAGTCACTAGCCTCACTCGGTGTGAAGTTAGGAATCAAAGGCTCTTCAATGGAAGATTGTGCTTTAGGAACATCAATATGATCCTTAGAAGAGAGTGAAAATGAGTCCATTTTCAAAGATTGTTCAATTAAAGCAATATCACTCTCGGGATCAAAATTCTCACTATTAAACTCACTAGCATCAAATGGCTCACTTAAGTAATCATCAATTTGTTTTTCAATCATATCATCCTCGTGTGGAGTGAGTGTAGATGAGGAAAGGTTACAACATGTTTCAACAAAGCAAGCTTCTTCATTTGAATCTAACTTTTTACTTTCACAAAATGGAGTTGTTGATCCCAAACTTAGATCGATTAGCTTTGTGTATACGAGATTAGATCAAGTACTACACGTAGAGAAACCTTTGCTTATGAATAAAGTAACAAAGTGTTATGCGGAATTAACACTTGATCTAAAACACAATGATGTTAAACAAACTTTCACTTGTATTAGAATAATCTTGTTGATTACAATGAAAGGTTTAACTTGCGAATACTATGAAAACTGATATTAAACATTAACCTAAAAGATCTTCTTTTATAGAACAAGAAGTCTTGTACAATAAGCTACGAATCAACTATTCTAGGTAAAGATAAACATAGAAAATACATTGTCGTTTCTATCCTTACTAGAAGTAATCTAGAATATAATATACGTGTAACTCACAACTTCCATCAGTGCTTGTCTTCAATCTATCAACGCTTGACTTTATCTTGTCAACGCTTATGCTGTCAGCGCTCACTTTGCTCTTGTCAACGCTTGAGTTGTTCCTGTCAACGTTCAAGTGTTCTGGCCTAAATTTATTCCCAACAATCCTCCCCTAAACTTGATATCCACTCTTATGATCAAGTTTCTGAATAAACATTAAGAACTTGGAGGAGTCTGACAAACCTTATCATATTGGTAATAAATAAATCTGATCAAATTCTTTGCCACGTCACTTGTATAGTCTATCTCCAACTGGGTGTCCTTCATCTTCTCCAAAACAGCCTTGGATATGAAATACTGAGCATCTACAAGTAAATACTCAGCAAACTTTGTAGAACTCAAATGATATACACCTGCAGCTGAATATAACCTCCATTGAAGACCACTGAGATCATCTTCAAGATCCTTCCATATTTCAGGATCTTCTTCATTTGTCCCACACATTCTTTTGAATGTGGTCCAAAGTTTTATTCCATTGGCTGAAGTTGGTGCTTCAGCCTCATACTTGGTCTCCAACAACCTCCAAAGGTCTACCAAGTCTTCTCTGTCACAACTTGCAAATAAAGATATGAGAGTGGTAAAAGTATGTACCTCCTTTCCAAATCTTCCAATTTTCCAGAATCCACATTCATCTTCCTCATAACTTACAATTGGATTCCTGGAATCTAGTGGTAACACATGAACCATATCTGAAGCTTCTAATGGGGAGAGCTTGAGGCTCTTTCTAATGATTGCTTCACTTGGATACAGTTGAGACATATCTTTTGGAAACTCAAGAACAAATCCCTTCTTCACTGGTCTAGGGACTATCATAGCTTTCTTGATTGCCATCTCTTCTGCAAGTTGCTCCTTTCTTTCATCTGAAAGAAGTCTGAAAGTGTTCTCTTCCTGCACTTTCACCCAAATAGGATAAGCCCTATGTTCCAACTCATCAAATGTCAAAGCCTTCAGCTTCTGATGTGTCCATCCAACTCCATGACATTTGAGCAACATAAAATAGAGCTTCCTTCTATCCCTTTTCAATTCAGAGAGAATGTTGCTTGCCCTGTACTTCAACATCACCTTACAATCCTGCTGAACTCTAAGAAGAATTTCCAAACCCCATATCTGATCAGAAATGGTCAAGTCTGGATTATCCATGCAGCTTTCTTCCCAAGAATTGTACATCTGAACTACCTCTGGCATATCAAAATCAATTTGCAACTTCAAATCTCTCAGCCTTTCCCTAGCAAGCTCATCACCATACTCGAGTCTTTCTGGTTCAACAAGCATCACACTTGAATCTGAGCTGCCTCCATCACTTTCTTCCTCAGAAATCACAACAAATGGTGACTTTTCCTTCTCACCTTGTTCCATTATTTGCTCAGCCAATCTTCTATCAAATTCAATCTGAGCTGCATGCTTTGGAACAACTTCTTCTACCAACTTACCCTTACCCTTATCTGTTGGTTCAATTGTTGGTAAGGTAGATGATAATACCTGAGTAGGAACATCTTTGATGATAGATGATGACTGGAATACATCACCTCCTTCAGCAGATCTGTCAACGCCCAAATTTCCTTTATCAGCGCCCAAAATACTTCTGTCAGCGTCCAATCTTGCCTTATCAACGCTTAAATATTTTCCCTCAGCGCCTTGTGTAACCTCTCTCAGCATATCTGTAAATGATAAATTTAAATTTGTTGGAGAGATTAAGGACGTATCAAAACCTTTTTGTTCCTTCAAACTAGTAAGAGCTTCAGCAATATCCAATGATTGACCATCTTGACTGCTCTTATCACTCAGATTTCTTGCTTCCTCCCCTTTGGAAGACTCCTCCATACCTCCCCTTGAATGAGCACTCTCCAAAACAACAATCCTCTCCCTCAATTCTTTGAGTTCAAGGCCTTGGTTACTGACAATAAGTCTGCATTTTGCTTTTGCAAGCTAATGCAGACAGCCGTCAATTCTAAAAGCGTCATTGGTTCCAGTCTGCCCTCTTCCAAAATGGGAATTTGACCTCCCAAGTTAGGTTCATTGGGCATGGATGAGGACTTAATGATGGTGGGACTGTCTTGGCCAGCTGCTAAGCCAGAACCAATAGTCCCAGCCTCATCCAAGTCACCAACCACACTTGTGGTGGTGGTTCTCTCTGCTTCATGGCTAGGACCACCAGAGGAGAACACTCCAGCAGTCCTTTGGCGTTTAATCAACCTATATTCTGGTGGTGTGGAAGATGGTGTAGAAGATGGTGTAGATGTAGGTTGGTTAAGGGGTGTTTGGGATTGTGATGGTTGGGTGTCAACGTTGGAAATAGGCATATCAACGCCCACATTAGATGTGTCAGCGTCAAAGGGATTTTGGTCTATTTGCATTTGGTCAGGTGAGGGTAAAGGTTCAGGGATAGGCTCAAGTTGTGGTTGAGGGTCAATATGAGGTTGGGGGTCTGGTTGGGGTTGTGCTGCTGCAATAACAGCAAGCATGGCTGGGGTTAATGGTAGGTCTCTAAGAGGTGGTGAATTCATCTTGGTGAAAATAGCCTTCTTTTGTTCAGGGATCTTATAAAAGTCATTGTGATCCCTTGAACAATATCTTTGAGCATCAAAAACCATTTGCAGAAAACGGGGATAAGCTAAAGTCATTTTTGTCCCCTTGTTTTTACACATTCCTTCAAAAATCATTTTAGACCAATTATAATTTTGTCCTGTTGCAATACACACAATAGCAGATGCAATAGATCTATTGATCTCATTATGTGCAGTACATTTGGGACTCAAACACTGAAGGAGAATGTGAATTAGGTACTTCCAGGCTGGGGGAAATTCCTGCTTATGGTACTTATTAAGAGTACCTTCATCAGGAATAGGGTATCCCAAAGCCCTTAGCCCTTGTTCTATTTCAGATATGGGAAGCATGGTTATACCATCAGCATCATTAAGATGCAAGGCCTGGCGTACCAAGGCCTCAGTAACCACCCAAGGTCTCCCATGTACAATAGAATTCAATGTTGTCACTCCATTAACTGTTGAGGAACTGACAGTGTTCCAAAACTGTTTAATGTGTGTGACTGGAATGAGTGGGGCATGAGAAAGAGCATACCTTAAAGGGGATGCATTCAAATACTCCACCATCTGAGTGTATTGAGGGAACAAAGTATTATCAGCAACAAGATAAGCAATCATGTTGTGTTGAGACTTGAACCCCAAATCCAATTCTGCTGAGTTAAATCTTGGTGCCATTGATGAAAGCTGTTAATTTGATGTATAAAAGATGAAGGTTGATAAGAGAAAAGAGTTAGACAAGAATTATAGATACCCTGTTTAAAATAGGAGCCAAATTTATAGGAGTGGATGAATGCACGTGATTGGCCCAAAAATAGGCAAAGATTTTCAAAAATCAATCATGAAAATATTGAAAAAGTTTATAAGTTATCTCATGCATTAAATGAAAGTAACAACTCCTAAAATTACGGCTTGAAAATATGTCAAAAAGTTACAACTGGGTAGGTCCCATTGTTTGTCAACGGTCAAATATAACCCATCAACGCCCAACGGCTATAATCTTGTCAACGTTCGCCTAAAGCCATGTCAGCGTCCATTTTGGTCACAACAACGCTTGGAAAAATCTTGTCAGCGTCCAAAAATAAAATTGTTGTAAAAAGTGAAAAATGACCCTAACAAGTAACTTATCCTAGAGAAGATAACCAAAAGCTGATAATTATCATAGGGCGGCAAGCACTGTCCAGTTATGCACACTTGCATAAGCAAGATAGACATAACAGTCCTCTAGTGTCCCTTGCTAACCAAAATTCTTAACAACCAAGTTACCTTATAAAATCCTTGTTACTCCCAGGTAAAACCCATATCAAAAGGATTCCCAAGCCTCCCAACAGACCATAACCAATTCTAAGTCAAAAATGTCTTGGCAGCATGCAAAGTTGATATACTATGCATGCTACAGTGCCTCATGGTTTAGTAAAACTAACCCATACTCACCAGTGGACACAATCTAGAATTGTGATGAGAGTATTCTAAGAATACCCAAAAGTCCTAAAGGTTCCTTAAACCTCCCCTCAAACTATGATACATGAGTTCTCAAAATATATATATGAACATTAAAAATTTATGTCAAGATAGGAATATAAATATTCCAACCATCATCCATAAACAAAACATGTCCAAATAGCTCTTCAAAGTTCCATAAGCAACTCTGTATCCAATGGCATAAAGCTACCATTACCTGCACATTTAGATGAAAACCACAAAACTAACACTTGTTGCTAACAGCGTCCCGACAACACTTATCAGCGTTGAAGGAACTCTTGTCAGCGTTAGACCATAATATCTCCAACAACGGCAAAATAACACTTGACAGCGTTGTATTTACCTTTGTCAGTGTTAGAAAAAGAATGTGGAAAATCGAAATCATCACAAAGACCAATAACAATGCATTATCCTGTACATACTTTTACAAAAATTTTCCAAAACACATATTAAGTGAGATTAACCATTCCAATATTTGTTACCAAATATTGAAATCTTCCAGCATCAAAAGGTTTAGTTAATAAATCAGCTACATTATCTTCAGTATCTACCCTATCTGGTTGAATTAAACCTTTCTCAAAGCAATCTCTTATAAAATGATGTCTAATTTCTATGTGTTTGGTTTTAGAATGATGTACAGGATTTTTAATAATGCATAAAGTACTGTTATTGTCTACAAAAATCTTGGTATGCATAAAATTATACCCATAATCCAACAGCTGGTTCTGAATCCATAATACTTGTCCACAACAAGCAGCTGCTGCAACATATTCTGCTTCAGTTGTAGAGTTTGCCACCACTGTTTGTTTCTTGCATTGCCAAGATATTAATCTGCTCCCAAGAAATTGGCATCCACCAGTTGTGGATTTCCTATCAAACTTGTCACCACCATAGTCACTGTCTGAATATGCAATAAGATCCAAGGGAGAATCTTTTGGGTACCACAATCCAAGATCTGGGTAGCATCTTAGGTACCTAAAAATCCTCTTCACAGCAAAAAGGTGACATTCTTTGGGAGTCACTTGATGGCGTGCACATGCACACACAGCAAACATGATGTCAGGTCTTGAGGCTGTAAGATACATCAATGAACCAATCATTGATCTATAGTGCCTAACATCCACATCCTTTCCAGCTCCAATTTTTCCCCAAGGGTATTGCCTATCCATAGGAGTGGAAGCCTCCTTCTCATGTGGAGAAAAACCATATTTCTTCAAGATTTCAGCTACATACTTGTCCTGGGAGATGAAGATACCATCTTCTTTCTGCTGAACTTGTAAACCTAGAAAGAAGTTCATCTCACCCATTGCACTCATCTTGAATTTATCTGTCATGAGCTTGGAAAATTCCTCACTCATTTTTGGATCAGTGGAGCCAAAAATGATGTCATCTACATAGACCTGGACAAGTAACACATGTTTTCCTTTCTTCTTTGTAAACAGTGTCTGGTCTATGGTGCCCCTCTTAAAACCATTTTCCACCAAATAGGTGGACAATGTACCATACCATGCTCTTGGGGCTTGATGAAGGCCATACATTGCCTTCTTTACTCTATAAACCTTGTCTGGATTCTCAGGATCTTCAAAACCAGGAGGCTGCATTACATAAACCTCCTCAACAATTGTGCCATAGAGGAAAGCACTCTTCACATCCATTTGATAAACAGTAAAATTCATGCAAGAAGCATAAGCTAAGAAAATTCTGATAGCTTCAATTCTTGCAACTGGAGCAAAGACTTCTTCATAATCTATACCTTCCTCTTGTGTATAACCCTGAGCTACCAAACGTGCCTTGTTTCTGACCACAATGCCTCTTTCATCTTTCTTGTTCCTTAGAACCCATCTTGTCCCAATTGGTCTCACATACCTAGGACAATCAACCAGCTCCCAAACATCCTGTATAGCAAATTGGTGAAGCTCATCCTGCATTGCTTCCACCCAACTTGGTTCTTTGAGAGCATCAAAAATCTTCTTGGGTTCTTCCTGTGACAGAAAACAGGCAAACAAACATGCTTGTACAAGAGGGGTATCAACCTTCTTGTGTATATTGGCAATAAATCCACCAAGACCTTGATGGGATCTTCTTGTCTGAACTGGAGCCATAACATCACCAATGATTTGAGATGTGGGGTGATCTTTAGCTGTGGAAGTGAGAACTCCTCCTTCAATAACTCTGGTGTCCTCAATTTCACGCTCCATGTTGCCAATATCTTCTTCAGATTCTTCTTCATCAACAGGAATCTCTTCATGGATATTGGAAGGTCCACCCTGTTCAAAATGAGAAGAGAAAAGCTGTGTAAAGGTGTCTCCAAAGTCTGATCCTTGTTTGTCAGTGTTTGGGCTAACAACGCCTGAACTGGTGTTGTCAGCGTTGGAGCCATCAGCGTCTGAATTGGTCGTGTCAGCGCTTGATTTCCCTTTGTCAGCGCTTGAAGAATCATGCATGTTTGTATTTGGTGGTATCTGAACACCACCATTATCTTTCCTTGCAGCAGTAGCAGCAGCATAATACTCATCTGTCCATATAGGAAGTGTAACAAATTCTTGTGTGGGAGATGATATAACTGCTGGTGGTCCATCCTCCTTAGCAACCTGTATACCTGAAACATTACCAATTCTCTTTTCCAAAACACTTGAAGTTACCTTCACAATGTCTGGATCAGTAACAGGCATATAATTTAAAGCTCTAGACAAAGGTTCTAAGTCAAACAACCAATTTGGACCACTCTCAGGATCACTAGGTTTACTTTCTAAAAACCTAACATGTACCTTTTCAAGTATACGTTTTTCCTTTTTAATGTAAACCCTATATCCTTTACTCTGCACTGAGTAACCCATGAAGTAGCCTTCATCACCTTTTGAATCAAATTTACCTAGGGCCTCACTAGTTTCTAACACAACTACATGACAACCAAAAGGCTTCAGAAAACCAATATTTGGCTTCCTTCCCCAAATTAATTCATAAGGTGTCTTATTATGTATCTTGTTGACCAATGCCCTATTTTGAACATAACAAGCTGTGTTAACAGCTTCAGCCCAAAAAGCTATAGGAAAGTGGGCATCAGCCAACATGGTTCTGGCTGCTTCAATAAGGGTCCTATTCTTCCTCTCAGCAACTCCATTTTGCTGAGGAGTTCTAGCTATGCTGAACTGCCTAGTAATCCCTTTCTTGGCACAAAAATCATCTAATAACTGATTTCTAAACTCACCCCCATTGTCACTTCTAATAATTTTGACCTCATTACCATTTTTCTTTTCAATCTGGGTAATAAAATTAATCAGACTTAGGGCAGTTTCACTTTTCTTGGCTAAAAAGAAAGTCCATGTGAACCTGGAGTAATCATCAGTAATGACAAAACAATATGATTTACCCTTCAAACTTTCTATATTAGTTGGACCAAAGAGGTCCATATGCAATAAGTGAAGGGGTTTAGAACTAGAGTGCACCTGTTTAGACCTGAATGAGACCTTGTGCTGCTTGCCCTTAAGGCATGCAACACAAGAGTGGTCATTGTGGAAAGCCTTTTCAGGCAAACCATCAACTAAACCAAGCCTCACAAGCCTATTAATATTCTTAAAGTTTATGTGCCCTAGTCTCCTATGCCAAAGATTACTTTCATCTACTGAGGCCTTAGCATACAGACATGACATTTTATTATTTACCTTAATTCCATTAAGATTTACATTATATATGTCTTTATGCCTTGGTGTTCTAAAATCTATGTATTTCTCATCAGGGAGCTTATAATCTTTGCTTAACACCAAGCACTCAGTATCTGTGAAAAGAACCTTATTTTTGTTATCACACACTTGTGATACACTAAACAAGTTATAATCCAGGTCTTTCACCAAGAAGACATTATCAAACCTTAGATTGTTGGTGACAAGGGTTCCTTTTCCTGTGATTGTGCCATAGCCACCCCCAAAGTATACCTTATCACCATCTTGAATAGGAGAGAAATTGGTCAGATAGTCTTCCTTTCCAGTCATGTGCCTTGAGCATCCACTATCCCAGTATCCATAGTCATTGATCTTCTTCTGAATGCCCTGCACATAAAGAAAACACATTAGTTTTCTTTGGGAACCCAAGCCTTGGAAGACTTGGATTCATTTGGTTGTTCAACAAGAACAGACTTGGTTCTCATAACAACCCCATTTTCATCCCTGTTTGAATGAAATTCCCAGTTAACCCCAATTGGTGTTGACAATGCCTTTGAAATATAATGAAACCTGTTGCATGTCATAGAAATACCAGTATTATTAGGGTTCTGGTCTTGTTTTGGTCTCCATGTTAAGCTAGTAGAAGCTTTAGACCTATTTTCCTGTGGCTGCAAATACCTAGGTTTGTCAGCGCTGAAATTTCTCTTGTCAGCGCCCCGATTGCTCTTATCAGCGTTGAACCTAGGGTTTGCTACAGGAATCCATTGCCTATTTGACCAAGTATTTGACTTTTGAAAAGGTCTTAGGCCTTGTGTGTTAGACCCTCTAGAAAAGAATGGGGCTGGTCTAACAACTTGTGAACTTTTGTTCACAAAGGTATTGGGTCTGACAGTGTTTGACCTATGTTGACTTTTGTCAGCGCTGACATGGTTCCTGTCAGCGTTGACATTGGAAGCGTTGACACATTTGTAGGCCAAATGTGAGAAGCTCCCACATGTGTAACAAGCTTTTCTAGACATAGTCTTAGGTCTAGAAGCAAAGAAGCCTGTTCCATGGTTACTAACTTGGCTTTTTGGTGACCTAGAATTTCTATACATCTCTGCATATTTAACACTAGGTTTTCTAACATTTTGTGAGCCAAGGTCAACAGGTTTGCCAGTGGTAGGGTGTGTGATCTTAATAGGTTTAGGATCATCAATTGGTTTTGTGATTGGTGTGGGCTCATTTGGACTTTCACACAATAACCCTCCCTTAACAAACAAAGTGTGGTTAGCTTTCTTCCACTCTTCTAGGTCAGTCAGCTTTTGCTGATATTCCTCAACTGGGGAAGTCACTCTAGGTGGAGGAATAAACTCCTCCTCTTGGCATTCTGGCAAGCCAGTCCAAGATAAGTCCTTTGATTGGACACCATAGAAATCCCCAGCTGGTGGTGGAACAACAGTATAGTTATTCATCCCAATCCCACTCATATCCTTAGAGTCTCTTTGTTTACTAACACACTCTCCTAGGGTTTGTGTGGCCTTATCAAATCTCTGGATTTTAAGACTCACATTATCTTTGTTTTTGTTAGCCTCCTCTAACTGAGCTATCAAATCAAGATTAACCCTATTTACTATATCTTGAACATCCTTACTCTGATGTAACTCATGTTTTAAGATATTTATTTGATCCTTTAAATCAAACTCCATTTTCTTATACTCAGATACTGTCTTTTCTGTTTGGGTAAGAGCAACTTGATAGTTAGATACTTTGCACCTAAGAGTACTTGCTTCATCTAATAACTTAACTATCTCTTGTTTTGATTTTTCAGTATTTAAACGACAACCCTTAGAACAGAAAGCATCATCATATACCTCATTATCTGATGAAGAGGAGGAGTGTGCCATGAGAGCATATTCAGCATGCTCTTCTTTAACTTCAGCCACCAAAGCTCTGTCCTCTTCCTCATTCTTAGCCATCCAGCTCCAATCCCATTCTCCAACACCATCAATTTGTTGAACAGCAACCATGGCCTTGGGGTCTGGGCTCTTAATCATTTGGCTTGAAGGCTTCCCAGCATCAGATCTCCTTGGAGATCTACATTCCCTCATAAAGTGCCCCATCCTATGACAGTTGTAGCACTCCACCTTGGACTTGTCAAATCCAGCAACATCCTTAGCATTAAAGGTCATCTTCTTCTTGAACCTTTTATTGAACCTGTTTGCTCTTAAACTTACAAGAGCCATAGTCCACTTTATATCCATCTCTTCCAATTGTTCATCACTTATCTGCTCAAGATCTTCATAAGTGATCCTTGAATCACTAGGCAAAGAAGCAATGAAGGCACACACAGTATCAAGATCAAAACCAGCAGGTTTAATTCTATCAGCGCCATGATTGTGTGTGTCAGCGCTTGAGTACAAAGCGTTGACAGGATATGATCCAGCGCTGACAGATTGACATCCAGCACTGACACCTTGAGATCCAGATGCTGAATGTCCATAGAAGTTCATGGAATCAAATTGGCCTTCACTTTGTGAAAAGAAGGCCATGTTGCTGCTGGAAGATTTGTTATCACTTTCCAATTGCCATTCATTCTCCAATAGTCTTAACTTGTTGAAGATGTCATCAAAACTGGAAGTCTTGTGGGTGTTATTGACAAGAATAGATCTTGTCTCAATCTTCCATACATCACCAAGGCTTTTGAGAAAAGTAGCATTCAATTCAGGATCATCAATCTGTTTTCCCATGAAGGAAAGTTGACTTGTGATATCAAGAAGTCTACTTCTCACACTGCTGAGATTCTCATTAGGTTGAGCTTTAAAGACAGCATACTCATGCAAGAGTTGCTTCTTCTTTTCTTCTTTTGTGTCAGCATTGCCACCATGTGCTACTTCAAGAGCTTCCCAAAGCTCTTTTGCAGACTCAAATCGTTTGTACTTGTGCTGATTCTCATGACCTAGGGCATGTTTCAAGATGTTCAGGATTTTCATGTCCACCCTCTTCTTGGCTATATCTTCAACAGCAACAGCTCTCCCATCTTCAGGTTTTTCCACCTTATCAGATTCAGGACAATTAGGAACAGCTGTCCTTGTAGCAATAGCAGCAGTAATCTTTGCTGCTTTATCGAATGTGTTCCCATATTCGATAATTTCCCAAAGAGTGTAGTCATGAATAGCTATGTATTGCTCAAAATTGGATTTCCAAAGCTCAAAGTTCCTGGCATCAAACATGGGAATTTTGATACTAGGGTTTGAGAAGTTGTTTTGCAGCAAAGCAGGAGGTTGATTTGTGCCAGACATGGTGTTTTTAGGGTTTTGAGAATTTAGGTTTTTTTAGGGTTTGGTGTTTTAGGGTTCTGCGTTACTTAAAGATCAAAAGTTTCTCAACAAGCTCTGATACCACTTGTTGATCCCAAACTTAGATCGATTAGCTTTGTGTATACGAGATTAGATCAAGTACTACACGTAGAGAAACCTTTGCTTATGAATAAAGTAACAAAGTGTTATGCGGAATTAACACTTGATCTAAAACACAATGATGTTAAACAAACTTTCACTTGTATTAGAATAATCTTGTTGATTACAATGAAAGGTTTAACTTGCGAATACTATGAAAACTGATATTAAACATTAACCTAAAAGATCTTCTTTTATAGAACAAGAAGTCTTGTACAATAAGCTACGAATCAACTATTCTAGGTAAAGATAAACATAGAAAATACATTGTCGTTTCTATCCTTACTAGAAGTAATCTAGAATATAATATACGTGTAACTCACAACTTCCATCAGTGCTTGTCTTCAATCTATCAATGCTTGACTTTATCTTGTCAACGCTTATGCTGTCAGCGCTCACTTTGCTCTTGTCAACGCTTGAGTTGTTCCTGTCAGCGTTCAAGTGTTCTGGCCTAAATTTATTCCCAACAGGAGTTTCCAAAATTGAAAAAACACCTTTATCAAAAAGAGCTTTCTTATTACTTTCAATTGTTTCAACAAGTTTTACACTTTCAACTTTCTTAGAAGCAAATCTTGGAATCTTTTCCGGTTTAAAAGCAATGCTTTTATCTCCATAAAACAATTTAATTTCCTCTTTCCTCATATCAACTTGAATTTGAGCCGTGCACAAAAATGGTCGTCCTAGAATAATAGGCACACGAGAATTGGTCTCATAATCGACTATAGCAAAATCGACTAAGTACAAGAAACTTCCCACTTTCATAATGACATTTTCCGCTATACCAACCGGTCGAGTGGTGGTTCCATTAGCAAGCTCGATGATCATACGAGTGGTACTAAGTGGTGCATAGTCAATGGTCTTCCAAAGGGCTAGGGGCATTATGTTAATGCTAGCTCCTAGATCGGCTAGGCCTTTGCAAACCCCAAGCTCATTGAAAACACAAGGTATCAAGAATTGACCCGGATCTTTATATTTCTCGGGAAAGAAATCAAAGAAAACCGAGGTACTAATCACATTCAAAGTAGCCTTAGTGACTTATAGAAAAGTTTCCTTAGGTGGAGGCTTAAACTCAATCACTTCAACTTCATCTAAATTTTCACAATCATCATAAACGGTTATGGCCTTGAGCTCTCCCTTCGGGTTTGGAATGGTGTTACTAGGTAAGCAACCCGAACAAGATGATGGTTTAGACATAAATCCCTCAAACATCGAAAGCAATTTATTTTGACCTTGTTCCAAACTTTGTTGCATACGATTATGACTTTGCTCTAAGCTTTGCTCAAAACGGTTTTGGTTTTGTTCAAGTCTTTGTTGATTAAGCTCAATCTTATTGTTTTTCCCTTTAATCGTATTTTGAAACTCATTTTTCAAAGTTGCCATTTGTCCTTGAAGTATATTTTGAAAAGCTTTCAAATTTGCCTCATTTGATTTAATGTAGCTTGACAAATCATTTTAATTATTGCTTTGAAAACCTTGATTGTTTTGATTAGCATTAAAACCATTTCCTTGATTATAATTCCCTTGGTAACCACGGTTAAAATTATTCCCATTGTTCCCATTGTTATACCTATTTTGAACCGATGGAAAACCCGGTGGAGCAACATGATTTTGACGAGGAACTTGACCGTTGGAGCCATAAGTTCCCGTCGCGGCAAAAGCACTAGCTTAATCAAACCCCGTGGTTAAACAAGCATGATTAGGATGTGCTCCACCACATGATACACAAACATTCTCAACCATATTAATGGATCCATGAGGATTCTTCCTAATCTCATTCAACAAAGTCGCAAATCCACTATCAATCTTAGAGTCCAATCTAGCAATCTCGGGATTAAACGAATTCACATTGGAAACACCCGGTGTGTTTCGTGAATATTGTGCTCTAGACTTATTCTCAATTATTCCCCACGCGTCTCTCGGAGTTTTTCTTAAAAGATTACCACCCGCGGCGGCATTTAAAGAATCTTGTTCAATCATATTTAGCCCATTATAGAAAGTATTAATTTGATGCAATTCCGAGAAACCGTGGTGTGGACATTGTCTCAACAAATCTTTAAATCTTTCCCATGCAACCCCAAACGATTCATGCACTTTTTGTTTAAATCTAGTGATCTCGTTTTTAAAGTGTGTTGTTTTGGACGGTGGAAAGAAACAATTCATGAACTTAGACACTAAATCATCCCATGTTAAGATCGAACCCGGTGGTTCTTTCTCATACCAAATCTTAGCATTACCCTCGAGCGAGTACGAAAAAAGCATGAGCTTAATCGCGTCATTCGGCACATCTCTAAACTTGAGAGTCGAGGTAATTCGAAGAAAATTCCGAATGTGAGAGTGCGGGTTATCGGTCTCATTGCCACGGAATTGGTCGGCACGAATGAGCGATAAAAGACCCGTCTTAATCTCATAATGATCCGCCAAAATAGCCGACACAACGATTGCTTCCCCATACCCTTCGGTGGGTGCACGGAGCAATTCCTCCATTGTTCGGTTATCGGCCATCTCTACAACAATAGGTGGAAGCTCGGGTTCCACTATTCGTTGTTCACGATTTCTATTTCTACGAGGAATATTTTCAAGCCTATTAAAATCAATCACAAGACGAGAAGAACGTAATTGCATACACTACAAAGACGAGAATTTAGAGGATTGAAGAAAAGAAATTAGACAAGAAGAAGATTATTTTTGGTATTTTATTTGGTATTGCTCAATCAATAATGATCGATAAAAAACAAGGAATAAGGATAACTACTATGGAAGTAAATTACCCTCGGTCGACTTTGAAACGATAGGTGAAAACCTAAACGTCTCGAGGTTCAATAAGTAAACTACAAAAATAAGATTTATTACTACTTGAGTTGGCAAACCAATAATAGGTTGTTCCTCTCAATATACGCAAAAGCAAGCGGGGAAACGAGGTGGCACAAAGCACTTAAAAACCTTTTTCCTTAGACGGCCTTTTATAGCACGTCGCCTTATACCCACCTTATAGTTTGTATAAATCGAGTTCAAACTTCTTATTAGTATTTATCTATTTTGCCTTTTATTTTTGTTTTGGATTCGAATACAATAGTTAGGTGATTAAATCCCAACTAAGGCCTTACTTGAAAAGTATGTAAATTTATTGTTCTACGTAATATTCACAAAAAACGGGAAAAACGATACATACTATATAATAGAAAAATAACAAAACTTTCCGAGGACGGAAAGGGTCTTCAAATCAACGATCAACAAATCTCCACAAAAGCGAATCGTACACAAGATCCCCGGCAGCGACGCCAAAATTTTTGATGTGATCGTGATAGTATAGTGATAATTTGAGATACGTTATAGGGTAAATTAGAAAATTACCTTGAAAAAGTAATAGTCTAAAATTACCAAAGACGAATTCAATTAATCACGTAGGTGAACCAAGTTCGTTGTACACGAAGATCGAGTGAATTTGAGACGTTTCGTATTGATTTGGACAATTGATTCGAATTGGTTTTCGGTTTTTAAACTAGAATTAAAATCTACCAATTTTAAACTATTTAAAATTAACCTAAAGTGTATGAATCGTAAACCCCGCCACATTTAAATCTAAATCAATTAATTACTTAAAAATTAAAACTATTTAAAAATTAAACTATTTTGAAATACTATAAAAAAATAATTCTATTTAATAAAAATAACTTTTAAACTATTTAAAAATCTAATTAAACTTTTTAAACTAATTACTTTATTAAAATTTAATTAAAACAAATCTATTTCAAAACTATTTTTATTTAAATCTAAAGTTATAAAAATCTAATTAATTGAAATTTATTTAAACTTTTAAAATTAATAAAAACATTTTTATTTTATTTTTATTTTATATAAAAGCTATTAATGATATTTAAAAACTAGAAAAAAAACACTTTAATAAAATCTCTAATTAAAATTATTAACCGGAATTAAAGTTAAGAAAAACTGCTACTAAATGAAATCTGCCAGTTTACAAAAATACTATATTAATTAAACAGTGGGAGTTAAAAATAAAAAGCAAAGCTGGGAGAGTTGGTTAACGCGTTGGTAGTGTGATCGTGAGGTCACGAGTTCGATTCCCATACGGGACAAATTTTTAGATTTAATTCTTTTTGGACAGTAAAAATAATAGAGGTCACAGGAATGACTTTAGAATGAATTTTTGGGACTGATAAGGATATCAGTAATGAGTTATCAAAACTTATCAATCTGATAACAAGTTCAAATCAGCAACAACAAAAGGAGTAAATCCAAAACTTTAAACACCAGAATAAACTCATTTAGAACAAATAAAATATAATAGTAAACTAAACTAGCAATCTGATTGAACAAACAATTCCAAAATAATCAAGCAGCTCTCAATTTCAAAAAATCATTCAGATCATAAGCTTAATCAGTTCGTAAAAAAAATGTTACATCAACCTTTTTAAAACTCAAATATCAGAAAACCCTATGACCACAATAGAAGCAGATGTAAACCAGTTTACAGTAGAAGAAATCAGTAAAGTCCTAGAAGATCTAATAACAACTTATTAAAGACGAATCAATGCTATATTAACCCATATCTGGCATCAAAATCCATTAAATGGTCACATAAAAGATCATGACAGTAGTATTTCATCAGCAAATGAAACCAAAACCGTTACTAGCAACTCATACATACCATTTCAGCTCAAATAAACACAAATCATTAATCTCATATAAGCAAACTACAACTAATCTCAACAGCTTAATGAGTTAAGTCATACAGATACATCATATCACAGCTTAAGCTCAAAACAGTAAATATTTAACCCTACCAAATCTAAATATTATTTCTATAAAATCAGTAAAATCGTACTCACAATAAAAAGTACAATTTAAAAAAGTAATTAAACCAAATAACTACTCAATAAAGCAGAAACATCATATAACCAATATAACTAAGTAGTAATACAGATACATCATATAACATCAAACTTAAACAAAACAAGAAACAAAAAGGGATTAGAACCTTTTGTAGTATCCGTTGAGTAGAAGATCTGCGTTGAGCAGTCTTAATGAACCGGAATTGAAACCACCATCATCCACCATTTTTCGTGAACCGAACCAACACAATCAACAGTATCACCATTTTTATTATTTCTTCAAGTGGGGAAAAAAACTTATCCAATACTTTACTTTTAATATTAAATTTAAGCTATTAATTAGCTTATACTTAACATCACAAACATTATTATGTGAAACAGTAATAATAATTAACTCGTATATCAATTTAAGCAGGAAAAAAATAATAAACGAGACACGATTGTAAATGAAAACGACTGATCTTTTATTAAACTTCAGAATATTACAAGATTTAATTAAAAGAAATACAAAATTAACCCTAAAACAATTCCTACATAATAACTTTTAAGTAAAGAAAAGGATAAAAATTACAAGTAAATTGGGGGTTTTTATAGCCATCCCAAGGCTTTGCTGGGGAAGAATATTCGCATCTTTCTTGGCATATTCCTCTTCATTTTGAGCCCTTAGATCTCTCTCTCTTCTGTTTGTTTTGATCGGATGGTGGATAGGACACAACTAGCACACAGATTGCCAACGTGGCATCCGTGTGTGCTAGTTGTGTTTCTTTTCTGCTTTATGATTGGCTGAGTGGAATAAATGATGTGTAACTTCCAGTAGAAATTCGCCACGTAGCTAGTTCCTTCCTCATACTCTCTTCCTTAAAATTGTGGGATTTAATTCCCCCACACGTGAATTACCCGTGCCATAAAAAGCCACATGTTAATTAATCGAGTAATTTATTTGGCTAGGGTTTGGAACAGTGTTATGTTGCAGGTTTATTTAGGGTTGAAGGTGAAGATGGAGAAACATAGGAAGTATCGATATTAAATTAATGTGTGTGTGGATGGGAGAAAAAAAACGTGTGACTGAGAAAAATATATGTGGGTGGGGTTTTATTTAGTGGTTGAATGAAGATATAACGTGTAAATACACGTTGACTGTTGGTGGAATAAACAAATTCTCAATCGTTTGTAAACCCTAATGGGTTTAAAGGCCCAAACGAGTATATCCTTAACTGTTTTAAATAATTACACTTCTTGGGCCTTGACAAATTCTTGGACCCAAAATCTTTCATATTCAATTTGGGCTTCACTTGGGCTTGTAAAACGCCATCCGACTTTTATTAGCAAATGGGCTCTAGTTGGGCCTCGTCCAAAAGTAATCCAATAACTCTCCAATATTGGGCTTTTCAGGCCCAATAAGCTCATGTGGGACCCACTTGGTAAATAATCTTTTGATAGAATTAAATCCTCGAATACGAACTTGATTTTTGGCTTCCTCGATCTTTTCTTCAAACTCGTGCCGGTTTTTGCCGATTTTCGCGAACTTGGGTACCTATACACATGAAACAAGAAATACACATATACAAGGCATTTTTGATACATTTCATGCATAATTTCATTGTTTTAGGATATAAATGATATGACTAAAATAGCTCATATCACTTCACTTTTCTTACGCCATCACGATATCCAACTTTCATCATTTTGTTTGCAAAATAAAGCTAAAAATGGCCAAATTTTTAAAAAATTCTCGTTTTTTTATAAGTGTTAAAGACACGAATGTAGGTTTTCTGTTGGTGAGAATAAGAGTAATTTTTACTTGACCGTGCATGTTGAGCACTTAGCTTCGTTCCTTTACTATATTAGGCTAAGTCTCATTAAATTGAGGACGAAAAATGATAGAGTTAATTATAAGTTAATATGCTAAACGTAGAGTACTCGTATTCTTTAAAAAACTCATGTGTTTTAATTATTTGCTTTTTCTCCCAACACTTTAATTTAATAAATTGTTAATAAATATTGACTTAGCGGTTTAATCACTATTGTTGGTTTTTAACTAATTTTAGTAGTTTCTATGTAATTAAATTGGGAAAACATTTAAGTTTCGCCCAACGTCACGGTTTTGAAGTATTGGCAAACCGAATAATGGAAAGCTTCCCCAATAATAATTTTTAAGCACCTCTACACCTAAATCAAGCAAACATTTGAATCTCACAAGGCCAAAAAATCTATGCAAAATTGAAAGTGAATGTCTTAAAACTTGAAGCTTTAATGATCCAAAATTCGCCTTTGCTTGAGGATATACGTCTTCATCATAATAAACACCTCATGGCGAGGTTAAATAAAAGATAAGGCAAGACCGAAGCCATAATAAAAGCTCCATGACGAAGTTGAATAAAAGATGGAGGTAAAGCATGATAATCAAATCCACCGATGATGAGGCGGGTAATAAAATTCATGGTAATAAGTCAGATATTCAAAACCGTTATAAAACCATGTTTATCGAATATTATTTGTTAACTTAATTTTTTGACATCGTTATCAATTAGGAAAGGTTATTATTTCGATAATTTTGATTACTTCGTTAAGACTCTATTTTTGGACTTAATCTCTATTTACACATAAGTAAAAAAATGTATCCTCGTGATCATTAAGACAAAAATAAAATATAAGAGATATACCTTAGCAATAAGGGAGTTTAAGTACGTGATTAAGGCATATGAGTAGTGTTAGCATTACAAACTTAAAATGATCTTGTTTCACGCTTAGCATGGAATTAAGTGAAAATCGAGGACGACGAAATTATCTCTATGAGGCATTCACGTGTTCTTATTTTCTAAAAGTCCTATTTTGCGATGAAAACAATGCATTATGTCTAAAACGCATTTAGCAGTTAAATTAAATTTACATTTCAAGAAATGTCGAATAAAAATGAATTTTGGAAAGCTACGATACCTAATTTTAGCATTGCATGAGGGCACGATAATGGTTTAGTATGGGGAGTGATGAGACCACAATTATACATGGTCTCATTACCTAAATCGGACTTAAAATGTATAAAAACATCATAAAAACCATGCAAAAACCCTTGTATTTGTTCATTATGTTTTGTACGTTCGAATATCGTGAAATTGACAAAAATCGCAAGAATCAAGCAAAAACGAACACGTTGAATGAAGCCGCACAAAAGATCCGGACCCATATGTGAATTTCCAAAAAAGACCTCGAAGAATTAAAGATGTACAAGTTTGGTTCCTCAAGTTTTGAATAAATACACTTTATACTCTTGAAAATCTCAAAAGTACAACATGGGTCCCTAAAGTATGAAGACTTGTCAAGATCAGCCCTCCAAGTGTAAAGAAAATGCAGCTTATGTCCTAATTCCTATGTTTGATAACAAAATGACAAATATTGCAAATGCACAAGAACTAACAGTGAAATCCCTAAGGAATGAAATTGCAAAGCTGTTATGGATGGATAGTTAACTTAGCCAGGGGTCAATTCTACTAAAGTCCCAAAGATGTCATCGGTCCAAATCTATATTCGACCACTGTCACATTTCATTTTGAACCATCTCACAATTAATTATTATTGTTTAAAGTTAATTGTGGGAAACATGTGTTATAACCCCTAAACTGATCAAAGCTTTGTTTAATCACCATCTCCATAACATAAACCCTAGAAATTACCAGAATTAATTGAATTAATTTCAAAAGGGTTTCTTCAAATTGAGTTAAGGGTTTTATCAATCAACCAACACCCAACACGCCCAGAAAGTGACACCACGTCCTTTTGGTACCCACACAGCTCATGTTTATCACAGGATTCCACCTTTGACTAAGATTGAAGACGAAATTGAGAGCTGAGATTTGAAGATGTGTTGGTCACAACAAATGAGTGCTCAGGATCATCTTGTACAGCTGCTACATCACATGAAGCCATCAAATCATCCAGAACAAGAATTCAAAAAATGGTATCTTCAAGCATATTCTGAGAATCAGCCAAGGGTAGTTTTGGGAGTTCAATTCGAGCTAGGGTTTATGTTATACATCATCCTCATTTGGACATGCATCAATTGATTAAAGCAAATACCATCATCCAGTTGTTTAATCTAGAGTCCTAAAAAGAAGTTTAGTTCATCCATCATGCTCATTTCAAACTCATCATGCATGATTTTGACAAAGTCATAAAACATACTTTGACAAGTTGAACCAAATATAATGTCGTCAACATATATATATACTATTATGAGGTGAGAACCTTTCTTCTTTGTAAAGAGCGTATTGTCTACCATTCCCATGGTATACTCATGTTTTACAAGAAACGCTTTAAGTATATTATACCAAGCTTTGGGTGCTTGTTTAAGACCATAAAGAGCTTTCTTAAGCTTGTAAACATGATCCAGTTTCTCAAAATCAATGAAGCCGGAAGGTTGAGCCACATATACATCTTTATTAATCAAACCGTTAAGAAATGCACTCTTTATATCCATTTGTTGAAGCTTAAATTCTAAGGCACAAGCATAAGATAAAAGGATTCTAATGGATTCTAATCTATCAACCGATGCATATCTCTCATCATAATCAATCCCTTCTTGTTGATTATAGCCTTGAGCTACAAGTCTAGCTTTGTTACGAGACACAACACCATTCTCATCTAACTTATTCTTATACACCCATTTGGTTCCTATGATGGTAGTACTTCTTGGTGGAGGAACAAGTTCCCAAATGTCATTAGCAATGAATTGATTCAATTCTTCTTGCATGGCGATGACCCAACTCTCATCCATCAAAGCTTCTTTAACATTCTTTGGTTCAATCAAGGAGACGAAACAAAAGAAGTTACTTTGATCTTGGACTTGAGATCTAAGGGTCCTTTGATTAAGGTCGCCTATGACTTTTTCGAGAGCATGATCCTTAGACTCCTTAATGTTTACTCCCTTTTCAACATTAAGCTCTTCAACTCCTAGTTTTCTTACCACTTTGGCTTTAACTATGTCTATTTCATTTAAGTCATCATCTACCAAAGGTGGTGTCTTAGATAAAGGTGGAGTTTCATTGAATGTCACGTTGAGCGATTCTTCGATTACACCCGAGGTTCTATTAAGGACTATGTAGGCTTTACTAGTTTGGGAATAACCTAAAAAGATACCTTCGTACGACTTTGGGTCGAACTTAGTAAAGTAATCTTTGGTGTTGAGAATGAAGCACTTGCTTCCAAATACCTTAGAGTAATCTAATGAGGGTTTCTTACCTTTAAGAATCTCATAGGGGGTCTTACCTAGAAAAGGTCGAATAAAAATTCGGTTGAGAATATAGGTCGATGTGTCAATGGCATTGCAACAAAACTTTTGAGGAAAGTATTGTTAGTTTAGCATTGTCCTACTCATCTCTTGGATATTCCTATTCTTCATTTCAACTAACCCATTTGATTATGGAGTGCGAGGAGCCGAGAAGTTATGGGTGATACCATGCGCTTCACAAAAGGCACCAAATTTCACTTCATTATCAAATTTCCTACCATTATCCGTCCCAATAGAGACAATTGGACATCCTAATTGATTTTGGATCTTCCGACTAAAGATTTCGAAATGATCGAAAGCTTCATTCTTATTAGCCAAAAGTCTACTCCAAGTGAATCTAGAAGAGTCATCAACTATAACTAGGGTGTAAGGGTTACCTCCATAACTCCGTATGGCGGAAGGTCCAAAGAGATCCATATGTAGGAGCTCTAGGCACTGAGAAGTCGATACTAAATTCTTGGCCTTGTGACTTGAGTGAACTTGCTTCCCAACTTTGCAAGCATCACATAAGTGACTATTGATATGAGTGATTTTACTCATATCATTAGTAGCTTAAAACAATGAAATTATGCATTAAATGTATCAAATATGCCTTGGATATGCTTGTTTCTTGTTTGAATGTGTGTAGGTACCAAGTTCGCGAAAACCGACGAAAACCGACACGAGTTTGATGAAAAAGATCGAGGAAGCCAAGATCGAGTTCGATTTAGAGGATTTAATATTTAAATAAGTGATTTTGGCCAAGTGGGTCCCAATATGGGGTAAATGGGCTCAAAAGCCCATTTAAGTTTCAAGCTAAATTTATGAAGTGTTTTCTAAGTCCACAAGGCCCAAAAATGGAGTTTAATACTCGGATGGAATATATTGTTCTTGGGCCACAAGCCCAACTCAATAGAAAAGGAACGAATGAAATATTTGCAAGTTTATGGGCCTTAGGGTTTACCTTGTTACAAAACGTTTTAATACGTTGCTTTCAATCACACATATCCATTCCCCATTTACTCGTTTTTTTCACCAACACACACACAACTTTACACATTAAATATTCAACCGTTCCATTTATCCACACACGTTTCAATCTTTCTACTCACAAATAAATACTCTCTCGATAAAACCTATGCTAACCTTCTTCCCCATTTATCTCACCCCCAAAAAAAACCTGTAAAAGTACTGTGTACAAACCCTAGATGGGTAAAACACTTCATTTTATTTGGGGCTTTCTATTTATTCTATTAATTCACACCAAGGGGAATAAAACCCCCTTGGTTTAAGGAAGAGAAGAGGTGGAATAAAGAAGATACATGGCAGAAGATGATTTGATGAAACACCTCATCATTCCTTATCAACCAATCACAGGCCAAGAAAGAAGCACAACTAGCACACGGATGCCACGTTGGCAATCCGTGTGCTATTGTGAATCATATCATCCGTCCGATCAAAGAAAGAGAAAGAAAATAAAGATCAAAGGCTGAGAAGAAGAAGGAATATCCCTTGGCAAGATTCGAATATCCTCTTCATCAACAGCCTTGGGAGCTATAAAAACCCCTATTATTTACTTGTAATCCATCCTTTCTTTTACTTTTAGAGTTATGCTGTAGAAATAGATTTAGAGTAAATCTTGTATTTCCTTTTTAAAGCTTTGTAATATTTTTCTGGAAATCAATAAAAGTTCAGTTTATTTTAATTTCAGTCGTGTCTATTTACTTATTGTTTGAAGTGATTTATAAATTTATTCTTTAAGCTATTTCATGGTAATAATGTTTGAAAGTTGAATATAAACTAATCAATAGTCTATATTCAATCTTAAAAGTAAGTTTGGATCACACTTATCCCTACTGGATAAGTGAAACACTAATAAGTTGGTTCAGATGCTGTTTGGATGATTCGAATGGTGTTTGGTGGTTGTGATTCGGATTCTAAGGCAGCTCAGCGCTTGCTTTCTTCCCAATGGAAATCTCCAAAAGGTGAGTTTATCTTTTAATTTTCATGTAATTTACAAGTGATGTTGATTTGATTTAAACGAATTGGTGATTTGTTTTGTTACTGATTAATGTTTGCTGAATGATGTTTGACCGAGTTAAGTTTCTGTATTATATTGGAATTGCTTTTGAATATTGTGTTAAAATGAATCTGATATGATTGATAGTAGAAGTATGAATCTGATGTTATAGATTGATTTGTAGGTTAATTATGCTGCGTGAGTTAATTTAACTGCTAAATGAATCTGTTTAGTGAGCTTTCTGTTCCATACAATGATGTTTTTCTTCTGAATGATTGAATGTTGCTTTGGGGTCTCATTTGATTGCTCGGTATCATTTATCTGTTTTAATTTTAGTGTAGCTTTACTGTTTTAAATGTTCAGTAATTTCTAAATTTTTGCTAAATTTAGATTTTGGTTAAAATCAGTTTGATTTGGTATTGTTTTGCTGTGCATCTAATTTCATTAGGCTATTGTTTTGGTCTGCTGATTTCCTGCTTAACTGGGAAATTTTTATATAGTTTGCTGAATGATTTAGTGATGTGATTTTCTGCTTAATTTGGATAATTTTATTGTCTGCTGATTCTTGTTTATTTCCCTTTGATAGTATTACTGTTGAATTGATCCAGTAATCTGCTTATCAGGTTCCATTAACCTAACAAGCTCAATAAGCTGATTCCTATCAGCTTATGCAAATAAGCATTACACAAGTCTTTCCTGAGACTTATCTTTGTGTTATACTGTCAAAAAGAATTTATTCCAAAAATATGTCCATGGCAGGTTTCGAACCCTTGACCTCAAGGGTAGGGGTCCAACGTGTTACCCAACTGAGCTGATAGCTCTTTTGGTTTTGTTTTCTTCTTATTAATTAATATAGTGTGTTTCATTTTGGCAGAATTTGTTTGAAGTTATTTTTCCTTGTCACGTTTATTTCTTTTGTATAACTTTTGATTTTTAATTAAAGTAAAATTCTAAGAAATAAGTAGTAAAAATAATAAATAAAATAAAATAAAAAAAATGTTTTTATTTAAAAGTTTAATTAGTTTATTTTTAATTAAATAGATTTATTTTAATTTTAGATTGATATAAAAATAGTTTTTTAAATAAGTTTATTTTAAGTGAATTTTTAATTTAGGTTATTAGTTTCAAAAGTAAATTAGTTTAAAAGTTGTTTTAATTAAATAGATTTATTTTTAATAGATTATTAAATAGATTAAATTTTTAAGATTTTAAATTAGTTTAATTTTTAAATAGATTTAATTTTTAAGTAATTAATTGTTTGTAGATTTTTAAAATAGGCGGGGTTTACGATTCATGCACTTTAGGTTAATTTTAAATAGTTTAAAATTGGTAGACTTAATTTGTAGTTTAAAAACCGAAAACCAATTCAAATCGATTGTCCAAATCAAAACAAAACGTCTCAAATTCATAAGATCTTCGTGTACAACGAACTCGACTCACTCACGTGTTTAACTGAATTCGTCATTGGTATTATTAGTCTATTACTTTTTCCTAAAGGTAATTTTCTAATTTGCCTTATAACGTATCTTAATTATCACTATACTATCCACGACACATCAAAAATTTTGGCGCCGCTGCCGGGGATCTTGTGTACGATTCGCTTTTGTGGAGATTTGTTGATCGTGGATTTGAAGACCCTTTCCGTCCTCGGAAAGTTTTGTTATTTTTCTATTATATAGTATGTATCGTTTTTCTCGTTTTTTGTGAATAATATATTGTACTCCCTCCGTCCCAAAATTATTGTCCACCGACAAAAAACACACAGTTTAAGAAAAGTAACACCTTTTCAGCTTTCTCTCTCATACTTTTTGAAGAAAGACAGTTTTACCCTTAACCAATTAATTAAAAACTTTTGTAAAATTTGTAATTATGATTTCACTTAAGGGTAAACTAGTAATCTCGATCTAAAATTCCTACTTATTTTTAGAAGTTTTAGAGGTGGACAATTAAATTGGGACAAACCGAAATGGAAAGGTGGACTATAATTTTGGGACGGAGGGAGTATTACGTAGCACAATAAATTTACATATCTTTCAAATAAGCCTTAGTTGGGATTTCATCACCTAGCTATTGTAGTCGAATCCAAAACAAAAATAAAGGCAAAATAGATAATTACTAATAAGAAGTTTGAACTCGATTTATACAAACTATAAGGTGGGTATAAGGCGACGTGCTATAAAAGGCCGTCTAAGGAAAAAGGTTTTTAAGTGCTTTGTGCCACCTCGTTTCCCCGCTTGCTTGTGCGTATATTGAGAGGGACGACCTATTATTGGTTTGCCGACTCAAGTAGTAATAAATCTTTTTGTTGTTGTTTACTTATTGAACCTCGAGACGTTTAGTTTTTCACCTATCGTTTCAAAGTCGACCGAGGGTAATTTACTTCCATAGTAGTTATCCTTATTCCTTGTATTTTTTATCGATCATTATCGATTGAGCAATACCAAATAAAATACCAAAAATAATCTTCTTCTTGTCTAATTTCTTTTCTTCAATCCTCTAAATTCTCGTCTTTGTGGTGTATGCAATTACGTTCTTCTCGTCTTGTGATTGATTTTAATAGGCTTGAAAATATTCCTCGTAGAAATAGAAATCGTCAACAACGAATAGTGGAACCCGAGCTTCCACCTATTGTTGTAGCGATGGCCGATAACCGAACAATGGAGGAATTGCTCCGTGCACCCACCGAAGGGTATGGGGAAGCAATCGTTGTGCCGGCTATTTTGGCGGATCATTTTGAGATTAAGACGGGTCTTTTATCGCTCATTCGTGCCGACCAATTTCGTGGCAATGAGACCGATACCCCGCATTCTCACATTCGGAATTTTAATCGAATTACCTCGACTCTCAAGTTTAGAGATGTGCCGAATGACGTGATTAAGCTCATGCTTTTTCCGTACTCGCTCGAGGGTAATGCTAAGCTTTGGTATGAGAAAGAACCACCGGGTTCGATTTTAACTTGGGATGATTTAGTGTCAAAGTTTATGAATTATTTCTTTCCACCATCTAAAACAACACACTTTAAGAACGAGATCACTAGGTTTGAACAAAAAGTGCATGAATCGTTTGGGGTTGCTTGGGAAAGATTTAAGGATTTGTTAAGACAATGTCCACACCACGGTTTCTCGGAATTGCATCAAATAAATACTTTTTATAATGGGCTTAATATGATTGAACAAGATTCTTTAAATGCCGCCGCGGGTGGTAATCTTTTAAGAAAAACTCCGAGAGACGCGTGGAGAATAATTGAGGATAAGTCTAGAGCACAATATTCACGAAACACACCGGTTGTTTCCAATGTGAATCCCGAGATTGCTAGATTGGACTCTAAGATTGACACAATTTTGAATGAGCTTAGGAAGAATCCTCATGGATCCATTAATATGGTTGAGAGTTTTTGTGTATCATGTGGTGGAGCACATCCTAATTATGCTTGTTTAAACACGGGTTTTGATCAAGCTAATGCTTTTGCCGCGACGGGAACTTATGGCTCCAACGGTCAAGTTCCTCGTCAAAATCATGTTGCTCCACCGGGTTTTCCACCGGTTCAAAATAGGTACAACAATGGAAACAATGGGAATAATTTTAACCGTGGTTGTTGGAAATACGTTTTTACGTATTTATGAAGGATCGGTCGCTCCAACGATATATTATTGTATTAGGCTCGTGATCCAGTTTGTACTAAATATAGTCCATATAGCCCACATGTAGGGTGGGCTATATATACCCCTCCTAGCATGTTAGGAGGGGTGGTTCTTTCAATTTACGACATTTCATTTAATCTAATTTCACTTTCTCTCTCTACTTTTCTTTTCTCTCATTTCTCTCTCTACATCCCATCTTCATCTTCCCCATTTCCACCATCTAATCAATAGATCATCCATCATTTACCAAATCCTTAGATATCGTAGACCTACAATTGGTA
Organism: Glebionis coronaria; assembly: GCA_025667525.1. Classification (NCBI taxonomy): domain Eukaryota; kingdom Viridiplantae; phylum Streptophyta; class Magnoliopsida; order Asterales; family Asteraceae; genus Glebionis; species Glebionis coronaria. The sequence continues at coordinate 111,240 of JANFOE010000491.1, forward strand.
TCAAGAGCCATGGTTAAATCTTAGGATTTGTGTTTTCTATCTATTGATTTGATTAAATATCCTTTCTTTCTAAATTTTTTTATAATTTTTTTTTTGATGTTTCGTCTTGTTTAGATCAATCTCTTATATAATCAGTTTTTTCTTCTTTTCTATATTCTTTTTGGTGATTGAGTTTTCACGGAATTTTTTTAGCAACAATTTTTTTTAGATCTATCATTTTTTTAAATAATCAGTTTTTATCAAACTTTTTAAATAATCAGTTTTTCTTTTTAAATAATCAGTTTTTTATATCATCAGAATTTTGTCTAATCATATTTTTTAATCAGTCGTTTTTTTTAATAATTTTTTAATCATTCAGTCATTTTTTATCATTTTTTTTAATCAGTTTTTCTTCCTTCTTTTTCATATCAGTCCAATCTGTTAACACTGTCCAAACTGTCCAAAACTGTTCAATCTGTCCAAACATATCCAAAGTTATCAGTTTTCCGCATAGACACAGGTTTCCGCATAGACACAGGTTTCCGAATAGACAAAACTTTCCGAATAGACAAAACTTTCCGAATAGGACTTTCCGAATAGGACTTTCGGAATAGGACTTTCCGAATAGGACTTTCCGAATAGGACTTTCCGAATAGGACTTTCCGAATAGGACTTTCCGAATAGGACTTTCCGAATAGGACTTTCCGAATAGGACTTTCCGAATAGACTTTTCTAACAACACAACTCGACATCACATTCAAGAAAACACCAACACTCTCGACTCCCTCGACTCCTTCTCTCGACACAGACACTGACCCCAACCCAAACCCTCTCGTCTCTCGACTCTCGAACACACATAAACTAAAAACCCACATGACTTTTACACTCGATCTCAGTTTTTCCACAAAACCTTCATCGATCTAAAATATACACAACTTAAGAATCCAACTGAAACTCAGACTCGACCAACATCTCAACAAAACAAGGACTCCCTCTCTCACAATCTCTCGACTCGACTCGACTTTCGACTCGACTTTCGACTTTCGACTTTCGACTTTCGACTCGACGACCCTCTCGACTCCCTCAAAACCCTCGACTCCCAACCTCTCTCTCTCGCAAGAACGACTCAACACCCACCCTCGTCAACAATCAACACTCAAGACTCGACAAGAAGGACTCTACAGATGAGAGAGGGACTCAATTAACCAACATGCAATCAAAATAAAACCTACCCGAGACCCTTTATTGGATCTTGAAGCCAGAAAAACCTTCAGTTTGATTGTGGCCGTATTTGAAGGATTCTGAATATCATTCATTCAGTTGAAGCCTAGAACTGGTTTCTCGTTTGATGATTAAGGTGTAGAGATCAAAGTATTTCGTGGGTTGTTATAGTGATAAGGGAGCAGGAGGTTTGGTGATAGAAATTAGGTGCTCAGTATTTGAAGAATTAAGGTTAAGGATTTGTGAGAGAGATGAGTTTAGGGTTCGTTTGAGAAGAAGATAATCAAGGGCGGAGTAAACAAAGTGATATCAGGAGGCTGTGTGATGTGTCGGCTGAGGAGAGAGAGAGTTATAGGGGCAGAGAATAGGGGGTGGAAGTTACAAGGTTGTGTCTTTGAGAAGATAAAGAGTTTTTAATAGTGAAAATTGTTGGTGAGTGGGACGGAGTTTACAATGTCGCTTAACTGGTCACATGCCACGTTTTTAGGATATTTGGCCACGTGGGGCACAATTTGACAACACAATTTGAAATTCCAAGATATCAGATTTTTTTAAAACGCATTGTTGATTCTTTTAAAGTCAAAAATTTAAAAGATTTGTTATTTTGTTTTTTTTAGTTAAGTAAATTTTTATAGTTTTACATTTTTATATTTTAATTTTAATTTTTTTAGTTTAGTTAATTTTGGATATTTTGTCAATTGATATTTTTTTTGTTACTTCGTATTGAGGCGGGTATATTGAAAGTATTAACGTGGAAATATATTTGCCGGGTTAAAAGTTATTGTGGCCGGTTTTTAAAGTCAAAGTGACGAGTCAAAGTGCCGGGATTTATTTTTAGTGGCTACGGATTTTTCATCAATCAGTATTCCTTAACGTAATTGTTCATCGATTTTCAATGGATTTCTTGAATTCGACATCGAACACGGGAGAATTGCATCAAGTGCAAGCCAACGCTAGAGAAAGTGGTATAACTTCATTTCAAATGCTTCAGTATCACCTAGTTACTCTTTCACGGATTCAAGGAGGGAGCGAATTCGTGACAATCTTTGGTCAAGATCGTCACATATTCATGGAATCGATGTTCACCATCTTGACACAACTAGCAGAGCAAATCCACAATAAAGACTTTAATCACTCTGCATCGGCACTTGCATATAAGGCTCTTGTGACACAACTCACGCCTTTCCTCTGATTCAATATCATCCAACCTGAAAGTTCAGTGATTTGCCAATCATTTCTTTGAGATACACATACCGAGCTTCGAGTTTTCCGTGATACGATTTTGAAACTCATGTCATCGGTCTCGTCTTCAATTTATCAAAGATCACAACTTCAGCAAGCGTATGATCATGGAGTGCAAGAATCAATGACGCAGATGCAAGAGGAGAATGGTCATACGGTTGACAACTTGGAGCCTCACGATGGCAAGAGCACGGAATCAGGAGGACAACATGATACCAGTGGCATGTCAGGGAATGTTCATGCGATCTCTCTTGATGACTCCTTACCCGTCTATGACGAAAAGCCTGCAAACATGGTACAATGTAATGTTCTTTATGATGTATATGTTGATGATATGCCGCATATTGAGCATTCTGAACCTAATTATAACAAACATGGGATGGAAAAGAGTGATAGCAATACCACTTCTGATTCATCCGATGTAAGTCATAATGGGGGAGAGATTGTTCAGAATGCTATAGTACATCATGATAATTGTATTATAACTGCTTCATTGACTGCTTCTGATTCCAAGATTAGAGAGCTCGAAACGATTGTAGCTCAACAATCAAAAGATCTTGAGGATGCCAAACTTGAATTTTCTAAGAAAACGGAGAAATTTGAAACATACTTTGAAAAACTTGAAAAGTCAAACGTTGTTCTTGAAAGAAAATTGGATCAAACTGTTCTAGATTCTAAAGCTGAAAAGGATAATCTTTTGAAACAAATTCAACTGCTTGAATCTAAGTTGGCATCCCAAGATAACTTGCTCAAAGAAAATGAAACGTTAAAAGCCCAAGTTCAGGAAAAGGTATTTGCTATAGCTGCGTTGAAAAACGAGTTAAGGAAAAATAGAGGACCTAGTGTGGACACTAAGCTTGAAAAACCATCAATCTTGGGGAAACCGCCTACAAATCAGTTCGTCAGACAACCGATTGTCAGACAACCTAGATTTAGATCCGAGCGACCACAATCCTCGAGACCGCGGTTTGCCTCCCAAGTTGATTTGGTTCATCTTTCTAGACCAGACACTCCAGCAACTAGGCCCTATGTGATCACTCCAGCTTTAGCAAGACCAAATCATATGATTGCCTCTAGTTTCCCTAAAAATACCAAGACCACGTCTAGAACTAGTTCAAATGACGTTTGCCATAAATCTGGTCTTGGGGAAGCTAAGCAAAAGACACATGCAAGAGATAGCAATGTCCAACCTAGTCAGATGCCTTCTAGATTACCCAACACTGCTAACCATAGCATGCCATCTTCTAGGAGCATCGATCAATCATCTAGGAATTATTCAGACATTAAATATGCTACTTGTAAAACATGTAGAAAATGTGTCTTTACGGCAAATCATGATGCTTGTGTCAAGAAATTACTTGATGAGGTGAACTCCCGTGCTAGAATTAAGTCCCAGTGGATAGCTAAAATCAAACCCTTTGGTAAAGTTTGGCGCCCCACTGGTAGAACTTTCACTCTTGTAGGAAACGAGTGCCCTTTAACTAGGATAATCTCCGATTCTACTGAGTCTACTAGGGAGGAAACTGATAAAGATGATACTTCACTTACGCCTAAACTTAAGGTTTTCTATAAAAGGAAACGTTTGCCAGCCAAGACTAGTGAATCATCTGCTCAGGTCGCCTCTGACACAAGTAAAGCCAACTGTGAACCCCCATGTGCTTCTATAATTGATATCGCTAACCCATGACAAAGCATGCAAATTCCTAATGAGATTGCAGGTACCAAAGTTGATGTTCCAAAAGAACGAAGCGGTCCAATCGTTGTGTACCGTTCAACTAAGGACACTCTTAGAGTTTGGTTGCTGAAGAAGCAGATATCAGAGAAACAAATGTCTCAGGGGATTCATGGTTAAGCTGCAAACAAGGACTTACAGTCACATAACAGACTGTAACTCGATCTCAAAAGACAGGAAAGTTTATCCCGATGATGACTTATCCTCAAAACGAGAAATTAATTTTTCTCGGACACGAGCTTCCGTTAAAACTATTCAAAGGTTTTAAGCTCGTGTAAAAGGACTTATAGTCGCATCACAGACTATAACTCGATCATCAAAGAAAGGAAAGTTTATCGCCGATGATAAACTTATCCTAACAACGAGAAATTCATTTTTCTCGGGCATGAGCTTATGATTAAAAATATTCAAAGTTTTTAAGCTCATGCACAAAGGCTTATAGATAAATAACAGACTGTAACTCGCTCTAAAAAGACAGGAAAGTTCATCCCGATGATGACTTATCCTAAAAACGAGAAATTCATTTTTCTCGGGCATGAGCTTATGTTAAAAACATTCCACGTTTTTAAGCTCATGCACTAGGACTTACAGTCACATAACAGACTGTAACTCGATCTCAAAAGACAGGAAAGTTCATCCCGATGATGACTTATCCTCAAAACGAGAAATTAATTTTTCTCGGACACGAGCTTCCGTTAAAACTATTCAAAGGTTTTAAGCTCGTGTAAAAGGACTTATAGTCGCATCACAGACTATAACTCGATCATCAAAGAAAGGAAAGTTTATCGCCGATGATAAACTTATCCTAACAACGAGAAATTCATTTTTCTCGGGCATGAGCTTATGATTAAAAATATTCAAAGTTTTTAAGCTCATGCACAAAGGCTTATAGATAAATAACAGACTGTAACTCGCTCTAAAAAGACAGGAAAGTTCATCCCGATGATGACTTATCCTAAAAACGAGAAATTCATTTTTCTCGGGCATGAGCTTATGTTAAAAACATTCCACGTTTTTAAGCTCATGCACTAGGACTTACAGTCACATAACAGACTGTAACTCGCTCTAAAAAGACAGGAAAGTTCATCCCGATGATGACTTATCCTAAAAACGAGAAATTCATTTTTCTCGGGCATGAGCTTATGTTAAAAACATTCCACGTTTTTAAGCTCATGCACTAGGACTTACAGTCACATAACAGACTGTAACTCGCTCTAAAAAGACAGGAAAGTTCATCCCGATGATGACTTATCCTAAAAACGAGAAATTCATTTTTCTCGGGCATGAGCTTATGTTAAAAACATTCCACGTTTTTAAGCTCATGCACTAGGACTTACAGTCACATAACAGACTGTAACTCGCTCATCAAAGAAAGGAAAGTTTATCGCCGATGATAAACTTATCCTAAAAACGAGAAATTCATTTTTCTCGGGCATGAGCTTATATCAAAAACATTCCAAGTTTTTAAGCTCATGCATTATGGCTTATCGTTAAATATCAGACGATAACCCGTGCATCAAAGAAAGGAAAGTTTATCGCCGATGATAAACTTATCCTTACAACGAGAAATTAATTTTTCTCGGGCAAGAGCTAATAATAAAAACATTCGAAGTTTTTAAGCTCATGCACAATGACTTACAGTTAAATGTCAGACTGTAACTCGAACTTAAAATAAAGGAAAGATTATCTTTTATGATAACTTATCCTCTTAACGAGAAATTCACCTTTCTCGGTCATGAGCTTGTATTAAAACATTCGAAGTTTTAAGCTCAGAAAGGAAAGTGTATCTTTTAAATAAGAGAACTTTTCTTCATAACGAGAAATTAACCTTTCTCGGTCATGAGCTTTCCGTTAAAACATTCAAAGTTTTCAAGCTCATGAAAACGACTTCTAAGTAAATGTCAGCTTAGGACTCGTCCTTCAGATAAAAGGAAAGTTTATCGCCGATGGTAACTTATCCTTAACAACGGGAAGTTCACAACTTCTCGGACTTGAGTTCGCTTTTAAGATATTCAACATCTTAAGCTCAAGTAATTGGTTTTTCAAAACTTTGAACACAATTTTTCAAGAATTTTTCAAAAGGTTTTTTCTAAATCTTTCAAAATTGTGTGTTCAAAAACGTTTTGATAAAACGAGCATGTCTTCTGGAATCGATAATATTTACGAACCTAGAAATGTCATTCAATAATGACACGGGGTTGTAAATAAAGTTCGAGCAGAAGTTTAAACGATTTAAAACATGCTCCATATGGTTTGCTATTATTTCCGATAGTAACCCGCTTTTCACTTTGAAGTCAAGCATTTCACCGGAAAGCTTTGACTTCAGAATCCGAAGTTATCAACTCCACAATCCAAAGTTCGATGCAATTGATATCTACATACTCGACGATGCGACTACTCAAACGGTGACTACAGCTCTTTCAATAGAACACGGGTCAACAATTGAGGGGGAGCAATTGTCTAGAATTCAGAATCCTTGATGCCAAGAGTGCCAAGTTCACATATTGGTGTCAAGACAACGATATCAATCATACACATGGAGTCAAGAGATAACTTCAGACGTTACGAGGAAGACCAACATTCGTGAACAAGAACCATGTGCTTCTTTCATATGATGTTCTTCATCATTCAGGTCCAACCTCGTAAATTGCTAATATTGTGAATTCATTATCATATATGATATTTGCACGTGATAAATACCTTACACTTGTGTTTAAAAGGTATTTAATTTACGTTTCAAGTACACCCTCATTAATTTGAGGGGGAGCTTGTGTAATTCATGAAGATAATTGGATTTACATTTTTCTTCCCAAATTTTCTTAAAATGCTATTAAATCAATTGATATTAAAAACATCGATTGGGTTAATATTTTTAATATGGGGGAGAAAATGTGATTTAATATGGGAAATGATTAATCACAAATGGTTTGACTTAACGTGCTAGCTCATCCCGACATGAGCGAAATGTTTTCGAATATCGTGGCATATGTTAAGGGGGAGCAAAATGGATTTGCACTTCAAAATGGATTTCATGGTGATTTATACTTACCCGCAACCCATTTATTTCACGACGATGAAGATTGTGGTGACATAAGGATGGTAGGATAGGTTAAAGTCCAATGATTTCTCTAGAACCGGAGGAATCTTCCCAAGGACATTCCATAGCTAGAAATAGTAGTCCTTAAGAAAGATGGAGAAAGATTGTGAACGTAGCTGAATGCCGACCAAGTACTTAAGTTAGCACTGGAACAATCACAACAAGGTGCTAGTGATGACGTATTGGTAAGCATTGAAGGGGTTGAAGAATGAAAAAGAATTGTAAAGATAAAGGGTGTAAAGAAAGAAGCCCTCCTTACAACTTAGGCAGAAACCGGATCAATTTATATGCTATTGAGATCATTTTTAATGATTCTTGATATTGAAGAAAGACATCATGGACCCAGTGATGCAAGGCACAACCCATCCCAGCTAACTCAGATATCTCTCAAAAGATATTTGTTTTAATCACACAGAGATAACACATTATCTATTGATTTATTCACTCTGAATAAATTGGTATTGAAAAGGTGGCACTCCTCTCCAGCCTCCGATCACTAAAAATCCAAAATGCACGATCGAGTCTAGAGCCATTTGAGATCATCAAATATCTCATTAGGACACACTTTCATTATTCCTTGCTTGTTCACACAATGTGAAAAGTAAGAAAGATATTAAGAGTCCTACGCAAAATCTTCATGATTTTGCCTGAACATCCGAGTAATACGCAAGTATTTACAATGAAGATAGAAATCCTTCTTGAGCGAATATCAAAAAGCTCATGGTAGGTGACTTGTGCGATTCTTTATGAATCAAACTTGTGATAACTGGAAAGCAACAGTGGTTTAATTCTTAAATGAATTTAAACACGTTCCAGGCCTCTACGCAATATCTTAGTGATCTTGCCAGAACATTCAGAGTAATACTATTAAGTATTTACAGTGACGAATGGAAATCCTTCTAGTGTTAACATCAAACAGCACTTGGTAGGTAACTTGCAAGATTCTATACGAATCAAGCTAGTGACAACTGGAAAGCAACGATGGTGCGGTTCTTAATTGAACTTCACTTGTTCCAGGAACATGAATTGACGGCTTCAAATCATGCGGATATTATTATCCAAATGATTCACTTTTTACGTTCGCAGTCAGCTTTGGACGGTCGAGTAAAGAGAACGGGTTTACCCGCGAAATCTTGTCAAGGAGGTTCTTTATTGAAACTACCTGTCACAAGTACGATATTTAATATCGTCCAACGGTCTTCGCCGACCGGAGGTAAAATGCTACCGAATTAGAATGAAATGTTCAAGGCCATTTCATCCGTGTATATGGTTTGTTGCTAACTGTCTTATGCAGCGTAACAAGAAGGTGGCATTGCGGTGTATAATCCAGAAGAAGTCGTCACCACATGCTTATACTACATACACTTAGTACTTCAATAAATTCAAGAAAGTCTGAAGGTCAAGTCTTCCGCTGTCTCAAACTCTGAAGCTTTCAAGAATTTAAAGGTATAAGTATGTGGAACATGAAGTCACGAAGAGGCAAATTTCACAAGTGATGAATGCACAAGGTCAAGGCAAGGAAACATGCTCAAGACTAAAGTCAAAGATCACATCAAGCATATTCACAAGAACAAGACCGAAGACTCAAGCATAGTATGCTAGGTTTAAGATTTTGTAAAATGGTGTGACCTCCCTTAGGGGGAGATTGTTGGAAATGTGTTTTCCCAAAGAAAGTCTCGGTCACATCATTATTAGCATAGATCACGAGCTATAGAATATTTAGAACTTTGTAACTTGGAGCGACCTCCCTTAGGGGGAGATTGTTGGAAATACGTTTTTACGTATTTATGAAGGATCGGTCGCTCCAACGATATATTATTGTATTAGGCTCGTGATCCAGTTTGTACTAAATATAGTCCATATAGCCCACATGTAGGGTGGGCTATATATACCCCTCCTAGCATGTTAGGAGGGGTGGTTCTTTCAATTTACAACATTTCATTTAATCTAATTTCACTTTCTCTCTCTACTTTTCTTTTCTCTCATTTCTCTCTCTACATCCCATCTTCATCTTCCCCATTTCCACCATCTAATCAATAGATCATCCATCATTTACCAAATCCTTAGATATCGTAGACCTACAGTGGTAACCAAGGGAATTTTAATCAAGGAAATGGTTTTAATGCTAATCAAAACAATCAAGGTTTTCAAGGGAATAATCAAAATGATTTGTCAAGCTACATGAAAACAAATGAGGCAAATATGAAAGCTTTGCAAAATAATATTCAAGGACAAATGGCAACTTTGAAAAATGAGTTTCAAAATACGATTAAAGGCCAAAATAATAAGATTGAGCTTAATCAACAAAGAATTGAACAAAGATTTGAGCAAATGTTTGAACAAGGTCAAAATCGTTTGCAACAAAATTTAGAGCAAAGTCAAAATCGTATGCAACAAAGTATGGAACAAGGTCAAAATAAATTGCTTTCGATGTTTGAATCGTTTATGACCAAACCTTCCTCGTCTTCGGGTTGCTTACCTAGTAATACCATTCCAAACCCGAAGGGTGAGATGAAAGCCATAACCACACGTAGTGGAAAAGCTTTAGACGGACCTTTGCTTCCACATGTGAGTACCTCTCCGGTGAGGGAAGTGGAGCAAGAACCCGAGGTGGTTAAAGAAAAGGAAATTCCTATTCCACTAAAGGTAGACCAATTGCCTATTCCGGAACCCGAGCTTCTAAAGACTAAACCCACACTACCCTACCCTTCGATACTTACCAAAGAGAAGCTCCGCGAAAAGACCAATGCTCAAGTTTCTACGTTTCTAGATGTGTTTAAGAAAATGTATATTAATCTTAGTTTCGCGGATGCATTGCTTAGCATGCCTAAATTTGCTTCTACAATTAAAAGGTTGATGAACGATAAGGAGAAATTAGTTGAAGTGTCTACATCCTTAAATGAAAGTTGTTCCACGGTTTTCTCTAAAAAGTTTCCCAAAAAGCTTGGAGACCCCGGTCAATGTTTGATACCATGTGATTTCCCTAATATGGGAGAATGCTTAGCATTAGCCGATCTAGGCGCTAGCATTAACTTGATGCCTCTTTCCGTGTGGAAAAGGTTATCACTTCCCGAGCTTTCACCTACTAAGATGACTATCGAGCTAGCGGATCGATCGATCGCCTTTCCAAAAGGTATAGCCGAGGACGTATTAGTGAAAGTAGGAAAGCTCATTTTTCCGGCGGATTTTATGATTTGTGATTATCCGGAAAATTCTCGAGTGCCTCTTATTTTGGGAAGACCGTTTTTAAATACGGCTAGTTCTTTAGTTGACATGAGAGAGGGAAAGTTGACTTTACGTTTTGATGATGAAAGTATCACTCTTAATGTTGGTAGCATCTCGAAGTTTTCTTCCGAAGACGACGAGGAATCAATTAATCAAGTCGATGTGATTGATGTTGCTAGCGAAGAAGCTTCGCAAGATATGCTTGGTTTTTCGGATACTTCTAAAAGTGGCAATCCCACTTCATCGAATCCTATTATCTCTTCGGCTAAGCCTCCACTCACTCCATTTGAGGGAGGTGACTTCGTTCTTGAAGAGCTTGAGAATAATGGTTATTCAAAAATCGAGAAGGAAATTGATGATTACCTTAGCACACCATTTGATCCTAGTGAGTTTGATTTTGAGAATTTTGATCCCGAGGGAGATATTGCGTTGATTGAAAAATTGTTGAATTTAGATCCTTTTGAATCACCACCTATGGAACTAAAAGTTGTGAATGAAAATGTAACAAAAGTGAAAACATCTATTGAGGAAGCACCCGAATTAGAACTTAAGGAATTACCCACTCATTTGGAGTATGCTTTTCTTGAGGGAACGGATAAATTACCGGTGATTATTGCTAAGGGATTAAAGGAAAATGAAAAGGATGAGCTTACTAAAGTGCTTAAGAAACATAAACGGGCCATTGCATGGAAAATCTCCGACATTAAGGGTATAGATCCCAAATTTTGTACTCATAAAATTCTAATGGAGGATGATTATAAACCCGCTATCCAAAATCAAACAAGGGTCAATCCAAAGATTCATGAGGTGATCAAAAAGGAAGTCACTAAACTTCTATACGCCGGAATGATCTACCCTATCTCGGATAGTCCATGGGTTAGCCCCGTGCATTGTGACCAAAGAAAGGAGGAATGACGGTTGTTACTAATGAGTATAATGAATTGATTCCAACTAGACTTGTGACCGGTTGGCGTGTTTGTATTGATTATAGGAAACTTAATGATGCCACTAGGAAGGATCATTTTCTATTACCTTTTATGGATCAAATGTTAGAGAGACTAGCGGGGAATGAATTCTATTGCTTTTTGGATGGATTTTCCGGCTATTTCAAAATCCCCATTGACCCTCGTGATCAAGAAAAGACCACATTCACGTGTCCTTATGGAACATTTGCCTATCGTCGCATGCCTTTTGGACTATGCAATGCTCCGAGGACGTTCCAAAGGTGCATGACGGCCATTTTCCATGATATGATCGAGAAAACTATGGAAGTCTTCATGGATGACTTTTCGGTTTTTGGGGAATCTTTCACTTCATGTCTCTCTAACCTTGAAAGAATGTTGCAACGTTGTGAGGAAACTAATCTTGTGCTTAATTATGAGAAATGTCACTTCATGTGCAAAGAGGGAATTGTGTTAGGACATAAGATTTCTAAGGCCGGTATTGAGGTAGATAGGGCTAAAATCGACGTGATCGCCAAATTGCCTCCACCCACCACCGTTAAGGGAGTAAGGAGTTTTCTCGGCCATGCCGGCTTCTATCGTCGTTTTATACAAGACTTCTCTAAGATAGCTCGGCCTATGACCCATCTTTTGGAAAAAGAGACTCCTTTCATCTTTTCGGATGAGTGTATTCAAGCCTTTGAGACGCTTAAAAAGAAGTTAACCGAATCTCTAATCTTAGTTGCCCTGGATTGGGATCTACCTTTTGAAATTATGTGTGATGCTAGTGATTATGCGGTAGGTGCGGTTTTGGGGCAACGTAAGCTAAAACACTTTTTGCCTATACACTATGCAAGTAAGACTATGACGGATGCTCAAACAAAGTACACTACAACGGAAAAGGAGTTACTTGCCGTTGTGTATGCTTTTGAAAAGTTTAGACCATATCTCGTCTTGTCTCAAACCATAGTGTATACGGACCACTCGGCTATCAAATATCTTCTTAATAAACAAGATGCTAAGCCGAGGTTGCTCCGGTGGATTCTCCTCCTTCAAGAATTTAATGTCAAAATTCTAGACAAAAAAGGAGCCGAGAATCTCGCGGCCGATCATTTATCCCGACTTGAGAATCCTCACCAAAGCGATCGAGAGAACAAGGAAATCAATGAAACATTTCCTCTCGAGACGCTTGGTATGATTGCTTTTCGTGGTGATGATAGTACCCCATGGTTTGCGGACATCGCAAATTACCATGCGGGGAAGTTTGTGATCAAGGGTATGTCGTCCCAACAAAAACGAAAGTTTTTCAAGGATATCTCCTATTACTTTTGGGACGACCCCTATTTGTTTCGTGTGTGCGCGGATCAAGTGATTCATAGGTGCGTGTTTGGCAAAGAAGCTCAAGATATCCTTAAATCTTGTCATGAGGGACCCACCGGGGGACATCATGGTGCTAACGCCACCGCGAAGAAAGTCTTTGATGCCGGTTTCTTTTGGCCTTCCATATATCGTGATGCCCAAGAATTGATCAAGACTTGTGATGCTTGTCAACGTCAAGGAAAGAACTCACAAAGGGATGAAATGCCTCAAAACATTATCAAAGTTTGTGAAATCTTTGACATGTGGGGGATCGATTTTATGGGGCCGTTTCCATCTTCGAAAGGAAACAAATACATTCTCGTAGCCGTGGACTATTTGTCTAAGTGGGTTGAAGCTAAGGCTTTGCCCACGAATGATGCTCGAGTTGTGGTGAAATTTTTGAAACAACTCTTTGCTAGGTTTGGAACTCCACGGGCTATTATAAGTGATCGTGGGACCCATTTTTGTAATGAACAATTTGAAAAAGTTCTAAAGAAATATGGTGTCACTCATCGACTTTCTACGGCTTATCACCCTCAAACGAGTGGTCAAGTGGAGGTTTCAAACCGAGCTCTTAAAAGCATTTTGGAGCGTTCTATTGGAGAAAATCGCACTTCATGGTCGGATAAATTGGACGATGCATTGTGGGCTTTCCGTACGGCTTACAAGACGCCAATTGGTTGTACACCATTTAGGTTGGTCTACGGAAAAGCATGCCACTTGCCAATTGAACTCGAACATAAGGCGTATTGGGCTCTTAAGCATTGTAACTTTGATTTGAGGACCGCGGGTGATCATCGCAAGGTTCAATTGAATGAACTAAGTGAATTAAGGGATCAAGCTTATGAAAATTCTTTGATCTACAAAGAGAAGACTAAGAGGATTCATGACTCTAAAATCAATAACCGCATTTTCAATGTTGGTGATCAAGTCCTCTTATTCAACTCTAGACTTAAGATTTTCTCGGGCAAGCTTAAATCCCGTTGGTCCGGACCATTCACCATTGCACAAGTTTTCCCTTATGGCACCGTTGAGCTAGCTCAAAAAGACGGGCCTAACTTTAAGGTGAATGGTCATCGTGTGAAACATTACTTTGGAGGGGACATACCTACGGAGGTTGTCCCGGATCTTCAAACTTTCCCTAAGGACCAATGAATGCGGGGATCGAGTCGAGCTCATGACTCGGTGAACAAAAACGAGGTGCCTTGTGGGGGAGTCCCATACTTTCTATCTTCTTTCTATTTTCTAACATTAATAAGGCTTGATCTATCAAGCTCGTGCTCGTGATTTGTTGTGTTGTGATCTTAGGTACGACCCTAATCATTGAAGAGTCTCGTGTTCGGTTTTTGCCGGTTCACTTGATCTTTCATTCTTTGAATGCCAAAAAGGGGCACACTTTCTATCCCTTGATTTTTATCGACTAACGTTTTATCTTGAAGCATAATTAATAAATGGCTTATAGATTTGCGTGCTCTTTCTATGCTAGGAATTTGCATTAGACTCTTCGTGTTTTAGCAAGGGGGTGTCACTCTTGAGCTAAGAAACATTGAGGACAATGTTTGGTTTTAGCATGGGGGAGTCAATCGATATAATCGCTTGCAATTGCTTTTGTCGTGTCTAAACGTATTGTTTTTCTCATTTTTCAATAAAATTTTAAATTTTTAGTGTTATTTTTATGTTTTTAATAAATAAAATAAGTGCTTTTGACACGAATGTAGGCTTTCAATAAAAATAGTTTTTGACTCGACTTGGTTTTTAACCTTAGCTTTTCCTTAACGTATTTGAATTAAGTTTTGCTAGGCTATTATATAGGGAGCTTTAAAACGCGAAAGTCTTAATTCATACGAGTTAAGAACAAGAACTTTTCGCAAGCTCTTATAATTGATCCTAGGAATTCGTCTATCAAGGGAACTTTAAAACGCAAATTCTAAAACTTGAAAAAGTATAAGAAGATGCAAGATCCTATAGATAACTTGAAAACCCAAAACTTTGATTTAATAGGCTAAGTATCCATTGATTTCATTCTTGGAATTTTACAATATGGAGAACAAGAGATGATAGAGCCAATTATAAGTTCGGTATTCTTACGGGAATTTATGTGAGTTAATTATAAGCCTATTCTCCCATCGCTTGTTAATAAATTTAATTGCAATAAATAAGGTTGAACGATTTGAAAAGTTACTTAGCTTCTAGCCCAAGATCGTTTAAAAGTTGCTCGGTATGGATTAGAGTTCATAGCCAAGGCATAACTTATTGAAGCGGGATGCGAAGATTGGCGAGTCCAAAAAGGTCCTAACAAGACATGAGGGCTATGTTTTATTGCTAAAGATCTCAAGTGATGTGAAGATTCATTTATCAAAAATCAATATGAAGGATCGAGACACACGACGAAAAGAAAATAGTCCCAAAAAGTCATGGAGAAGTCTATCCAAAAAGACCATAATAAGGTATGAGGATGAATGAAGCCAAGTCCAAAAAGGAGGCGGATCGTTGTAAATCAAAATCCCAAATAAAGATTGGAGAAAAATGAAGAAGTCGTGGTCCAAGTATGAATCTCTCAAAATTTCAAGTGAAGAAATATTATGAAGAGAAGACCATTATTTCATGAACGTCTCTCAAGGTTGGAAGTATTAAGTCACTGCCAAAGATCGGTCCGAGAAAGGTCTCAAATCGCGAAACAAGTTATGCCAAGATATGAAATTTATGAGAGCCCGAGAAGCAGTTTTAAAAGATTTTGTCCTTTAGCTAACTATTGATTAAATCGTTCACTTTATTTTAGGCCTAATAAATTATCGAAATAAGTCAACAATGCATCTTCGTGATCATTCTAGACAACAATAAAATATAAGAGATACACCTAGGAATAAGGGAGTCTATGTGAATAATTGGCCCTCATGAGTTCGTGTTAGTCTACCAAATTATAATAACAATGATCTTGTTTTTGCACTTGGCATGGAAAAGTGAAAAGTCGAGGACGATGAATCTATTTGAGCTTTTATGATCCTTAAAGTTATTTATTGTCTTTGCAAAATAAAATGTCAAAAGTTGAATAATGGTGTAGTTATAGTTTTATTTTATCATTGCGCGAGGACACGGCAATTGCTTAGCATGGGGGAGTTTGATATGAGTGATTTTACTCATATCATTAGTAGCTTAAAACAATGAAATTATGCATTAAATGTATCAAATATGCATTGGATATGCTTGTTTCTTGTTTGAATGTGTGTAGGTACCAAGTTCGCGAAAACCGACGAAAACCGACACGAGTTTGATGAAAAAGATCGAGGAAGCCAAGATCGAGTTCGATTTAGAGGATTTAATATTTAAATAAGTGATTTTGGCCAAGTGGGTCCCACTATGGGGTAAATGGCTCAAAAGCCCATTTAAGTTTCAAGCTAAATTTATGAAGTGTTTTCTAAGTCCACAAGGCCCAAAAATGGAGTTTAATACTCGGATGGAATATATTGTTCTTGGGCCACAAGCCCAACTCAATAGAAAAGAAACGAATGAAATATTTGCAAGTTTATGGGCCTTAGGGTTTACCTTGTTACAAAACGTTTTAATACGTTGCTTTCAATCATACATATCCATTCCCCATTTACTCGTTTTTTTTCACCAACACACACACACAACTTTACACATTAAATATTCAACCGTTCCATTTATCCACACACGTTTCAATCTTTCCACTCACAAATAAATACTCTCTCGATAAAACCTATGCTAACCTTCTTCCCTATTTATCTCACCCCAAAAAAAAACCTGTAAAAGTACTGTGTACAAACCCTAGATGGGTAAAAAACTTCATTTTATTTGGGGCTTTCTATTTATTCTATTAATTCACACCAAGGGGAATAAAACCCCCTTGGTTTAAGGAAGAGAAGAGGTGGAATAAAGAAGATACGTGGCAGAAGATGATTTGATGAAACACCTCATCATTCCTTATCAACCAATCACAGGCCAAGAAAGAAGCACAACTAGCACACGGATGCCACGTTGGCAATCTGTGTGCTATTGTGAATCATATCATCCGTCCGATCAAAGAAAGAGAAAGAAAATAAAGATCAAAGGCTGAGAAGAAGAAGGAATATCCCTTGGCAAGATTCGAATATCCTCTTCATCAACAGCCTTGGGAGGCTATAAAAACCCCTATTATTTACTTGTAATCCATCCTTTCTTTTACTTTTAGAGTTATGCTGTAGAAATAGATTTAGAGTAAATCTTGTATTTCCTTTTTAAAGCTTTGTAATATTTTTCTGGAAATCAATAAAAGTTCAGTTTATTTTAATTTCAGTCGTGTCTATTTACTTATTGTTTGAAGTGATTTATAAATTTATTCTTTAAGCTATTTCATGGTAATAATGTTTGAAAGTTGAATATAAACTAATCCATAGTCTATATTCAATCTTAAAAGTAAGTTTGGATCACACTTATCCCTACTGGATAAGTGAAACACTAATAAGTTGGTTCAGATGCTGTTTGGATGATTCGAATGGTGTTTGGTAGTTGTGATTCGGGTTCTAAGGCAGCTCAGCGCTTGCTTTCTTCCCAATGGAAATCTCCAAAAGGTGAGTTTATCTTTTAATTTTCATGTAATTTACAAGTGATGTTGATTTGATTTAAACAAATTGGTGATTTGTTTTGTTACTGATTAATGTTTGCTGAATGATGTTTGACCGAGTTAAGTTTCTGTATTATATTCGAATTGCTTTTGAATATTGTGTTAAAATGAATCTGATATGATTGATAGTAGAAGTATGAATCTGATGTTATAGATTGATTTGTAGGTTAATTATGCTGCGTGAGTTAATTTAACTGCTAAATGAATCTGTTTAGTGAGCTTTCTGTTCCATACAATGATGTTTTTCTTCTGAATGATTGAATGTTGCTTTGGGGTCTCATTTGATTGCTCGGTATCATTTATCTGTTTTAATTTTAGTGTAGCTTTACTGTTTTAAATGTTCAGTAATTTCTAAATTTTTGCTAAATTTAGATTTTGGTTAAAATCAGTTTGATTTGGTATTGTTTTGCTGTACATCTAATTTCATTAGGCTATTGTTTTGGTCTGCTGATTTCCTGCTTAACTGGGAAATTTTTATATAGTTTGCTGAATGATTTAGTGATGTGATTTTCTGCTTAATTTGGATAATTTTATTGTCTGCTGATTCTTGTTTATTTCCCTTTGATAGTATTATTGTTGAATTGATCCAGTAATCTGCTTATCAGGTTCCATTAACCTGATAAGCTCAATAAGCTGATTCCTATCAGCTTATGCAAATAAGCATTACACAAGTCTTTCTAGAGACTTATCTTTGTGTTATACTGTCAAAAAGAATTTATTCCAAAAATATGTCCATGGCAGGTTTCGAACCCTTGACCTCAAGGGTAGGGGTCCAACGTGTTACCCAACTGAGTTGATAGCTCTTTTGGTTTTGTTTTCTTCTTATTAATTAATATAGTGTGTTTCATTTTGGCAGAATTTGTTTGAAGTTATTTTTCCTTGTCACGTTTATTTCTTTTGTATAACTTTTGATTTTTAATTGAAGTAAAATTCTAAGAAATAAGTAGTAAAAATAATAAATAAAATAAAATAAAAAATGTTTTTATTTAAAAAGTTTAATTAGTTTATTTTTAATTAAATAGATTTATTTTAATTTTAGATTGATATAAAAATAGTTTTTTAAATAAGTTTATTTTAAGTGAATTTTTAATTTAGCTTATTAGTTTTAAAAGTAAATTAGTTTAAAAGCTGTTTTAATTAAATAGATTTATTTTTAATAGATTATTAAATAGATTAAATTTTTAAGATTTTTAATTAGTTTAATTTTTAAATAGATTTAATTTTTAAGTAATTAATTGTTTGTAGATTTTTAAAATAGGCGGGGTTTACGATCCATGCACTTTAGGTTAATTTTAAATAGTTTAAAATTGGTAGACTTAATTTGTAGTTTAAAAACCGAAAACCAATTCAAATCGATTGTCCAAATCAAAACAAAACGTCTCAAATTCATAAGATCTTCGTGTACAACGAACTCGACTCACTCACGTGTTTAATTGAATTCGTCATTGGTATTATTAGTCTATTACTTTTTCCTAAAGGTAATTTTCTAATTTGCCCTATAACGTATCTTAATTATCACTATACTATCCACGACACATCAACTTCATCTTGGGAGATGTCTTATCAACTCCTTAGAGACTAAAGATTGAATTAAATGTATATTAGCGTGACCTAATCTCCTATTCCAAAGAGTAGAACTATCATCTAAAGTCGCTAGACATAAGTTGTCTTTAGACTTCCTAGTGACCTTCATGACATAAAGCCCATGCTTTTTAATACATTTTCTAATGATCTTTCCATGTTTTACGATTTTGCTATCATGTTCGGAAAAGATGACCTTACACTTACTGTCACAAATTTGACCTATACTTAGTAAATTAAAACCTAGGTTATCTACGTGCTCAACATTTTCAATGGTCATGGAGTCAAGAGAAACAATACCTTTTTCAATGATGTTACCACGTAGTTTACTAGAGAATGTGACGTTACCTCCATTATATGCTTTGTAAGTAGAGAACAAACTTCGATTACCCGTCATGTGTTTAGAACAACCATTATCCTTAATCCACTCGCCGGGCTCCAAATCAACTCCCAAACATATTTAGGTAACAACACACAAAATCAAACATTTGGTCCCCAATATCTCATGGGTCAAAAGTTGTTAGTTCCAAATATCCCTTGCATTTAGTTGGGATGCATGAATGGAGGACACATACCCCACGCAGAAAAACATTATTGTTGAAAACTATTCCAATTCATATAAGCATTTTGATGTCCATTGTTTTTCTTAGGAGTCTTTGATCTTGATCTAGAATTATTATTGTTTTTAGGTGTTGGTGTTTTACTTATGGGTCGTGACTTAGAATGGTCATTCTTTTTAGGTGTTTGTGTTCTACTTCTAGGCCTTGAATCATTTCGTACTCTTGGAGGAGTAGATGATTGTCTTGATAAATTTCTCATTCCAATGATTGTAAAATTTTACAAGTTCCTTTTTATCAAGTATAGGCAATTTAACATTTTTAATTACAAGATGTTTTGGCCCTTCACCTAAAATAGACTTTTCAAAAAGTTGAGAGTTTTCATTTACAAAAGTCTTTGTCCGCAGTTCATTATCATGCCCTGCAGTTCCATAATTATATGGAACCGCCGCGTACTTTAGCGAACCACTGGCAGCAGGCCTTTTTTCTGAAAACATGACTTGTTGATTCACTAGTAGATGCTTCATTAGTGTTAAAACCCAACCCAAGTCTATCATTTCAATGAATTTGTCTACTTAACATATCATCAAGAGCACTAGTACCTTTCATGAACTTTTCTAATTTAATGGAGGTACTCTTGAGATCTTCATTCTCTTGTCTAAGAATTTCACAACTAAGACAACCTAAATCAATTTCTTTATTTTTCTCAAGATTAGTCATTTTTTTTCTTAGCTCACTAATCTCATTATCAAGCATAGTTCTAGTTGATTTAGCAAGTTATTATTTACAATGAATTTAAGACTTAGTTGCATAGGTTATTATATTGACCTTTAGAGAAGAACTATCATTGCTATAGTATTCGGTTTCAGAATATACATCTTTAGAAGAATGAGCCATGAGACATTTTTAATCTTTAGCATTGTCCTCACATTCTTCACCACTATCGCTCCATGATCCACCTACAAACGTCGTGTGAATCTTGTCGCAAGATGGTTTGGGACATTCATCGATGAAATGGTTTGGATCACCGCATCTAAAGCATTTCCTATCACCTTTGTCATTCTTGACAAATCAGTTCTTAGAGAATGATTTCTTATCGTTGCTTGGTTGTCTCACGTATTGACCTCGTCTTTCGAATAACTTCTTGAAGTCTCTAACCGTCATAGCATATTCCTCATCATCACTTTTCGGGAAGGAGATTTCTTGGTCACTTTGCACTTTCTTGGCCTTTAGTGATAGAGACTTCCTTTCACTCTTGCTTTTCACCATTTTCGAGTCCTTCAAAAAAGATTATCATTTCATGAACTTCAAAGTTACCAATGAGTTCATCAAGTGATAGTATAGTGAGATCCTTTGATTCTTCAATCGCCGTGACTTTAGCTATCCATTTTAGATGCAATGCCCGAAGAAACTTCCTAACATTATTCTTGCTAGAAAAACCTTCATCAAGTTCATTTACACTAGTAATAATAGTAATAAACCTAGCAAATGCACTGTCAATAGTTTCATCTTTTAAGATGACAAATTGTTCATATTGTTGAATAAGAAGATATATTTTTCTTTCTTTGACTTGACTATTACCTTGGTGGGTTACTAAAAGAGTGTTCCAAATATCTTTAGCGGTTTTACACATAAAAATCCTTTCATACTCTTTCTTAGGCAAAGCATTGTAAATAACCATTTTAGCCTCATTATTTTTAGCAAGCTTCTTCTTAGTGTCATCATTAGAATTTTCAAAAGAAACTAATTCTTTCTTTTTAGAAGGTTCATGATATTGATAAGGTAAAAAAATCACCAACGGTAATAACATGCCAAAGATATAAATCTTATGATTTCACATAAGTCTCAAATCTATTTTTCCAATAAATAAAACTATCGGTTTCAAAAAGAGGTGGTCTTTGCATTGATTGCCCTACTAGGTACTTGTTGTAATCCATAGATCGATTCAAGTTTTAGAATACAATATATTTTAAAAATACTTGAGCAACTACGCTTTGATACTAATTGTAGAAACTAGAAAGAGGGGAGGGGGTTAAATAGTTTCTTAAATTTGCTTGATTAAAGATAGGTTTTCAAAAATCATTTTTCAAAAACATAGACTTGAGTGATTATGTGAAATCTTATTATGCACAATATGAACAATAGATAGTGGATCTAAACTAATAATCACAAGTATATGCAAGTAAAGAATAATGAATGTAAAGAGATACGGATAAGAAATATCAAACCAAACACCAAGGATTTATAGTGGTTCGGTAACAAAGCTCACTCCTCGTTCCTACTCCACTCCTCGAGTACTCCTTACTCGAGATTTCACTAATCAACAAGCTCCTTAAGGTGGAGAAACCGTACACGTCGCTTAACTAATTTCCGACTCTAAGATAAAAGTCGAGCCCTAATCTTAGCTAGGACCAATCTACACCAATATACTATAAGGCCTAAGTATTAACCACAATACATACACAACTTCCAAATTTACACAACAATTTGGATCTTCACAACTACACAAGAATGAAAATATAGTTTGATCTTCATGGATCTTGAGGTAGACACAACACTTTAAGGATGAAAGTGTTCTTCTCTTTGCACTTGAGAGGATGAGAGGGGAGGAGAAAGATTCACTTCTAAACAAGTAGTAATCAACCAAATAACCAAGGATTTGAGTGATTTAAGAAGGTGAATTGAATCTGGAAATTTGTGTGCAAAAGAGGTGAAAAGAAAATATGGAAATTGTCCACTATTTATACGACAAGGTTCCAACGGCTCATTCTAAGCGTGGTTCAATAAAGCCTCTGTGGTTCGATATCACTAAAGAACCGCATAGGTATTTAAGGAACCGTCAGAGTAGACTCTGCTCCCATTTTGTCTTTTAGTGGTGTAGTAACATATGGTAAAGTTTTATCCTCAAAGGATATTCCTAAACCATATGGAATATGCCATTTTCAGATTTTCAAATTTCTAACTGAATAAAACATTCTCTTAAAAATAAAGTTTATTAAAAACTTTTGTCAGTTAAAAATAAAAGTGAGTTTTAAGAAAAACTAAATCCTTGATCACTTAGTTAGGTTGAGAACATGTTTATTCATACCTTAAGTGATAATGGATGATATGAAAAATACTTGCACTCAAGAATTCGATTTTCATTATTTTCGTAAATGCTTGTTTTTATATATTGTCATAATCAAAACCAAGCGAGACCGAAAATTACAAGTAACCTTTTTTAGAACATCATTGCATTAACACAATGATAACATCATAACTGCCAAGTTCTACCGGCATTAGATCGATGTTGAATGAATGGTTTAGGAGATTTAAGGTACAACCTCTTACAATTAACCTCAATCAAATTCCTGTCGGCTAACTCTACATTGTAACTATGATCTAGAGTGGTTGGGACCACATCAAGTAAATTCCTAAACTCGATCGATATGAAACTCCTATCAGCACCGGTATCAAACAAGATAGAAGCATAACGGTTGTTTAGAAGAAACGTACCCGTAAAAACGTTGGAGTATGGCTGGTTGCTAGCATTCCCTATGGCATACACTCTTGTTGGGGCTCTCTGAATGCTTCTATTGGGATGGTTCCTATATCCAAACTTTGGGCAGTTGCTCTTTACATGACCCAGAGCTCCACATCTAAAATAGTGAACTCGCCTTTGCCCCGTTCTGTTCCATCCAGCACACCTTCCATTACCCGACCATTTCCTTTCCTGTTTCCCTGTCCATAGGGTCCGTTTCCACCTCCTCTATTGTGGTGACTGGTTACACTACTGGTAATACCATTAGTTTTGCAATACTTGATGAAGTGACCAGTCTGGCCACATCTGTAGCATTTTGTATAAGGGTCGTCATAATGATAATGACATCGGGTGCACATGGGTTTGGTACCCACATACGGCCTGCTAACATTTGTGGTGGCAACATAAGCTTCCCTTGGGTTCTGTCTCTTGGGTGGATGCTGTTGGTGATGGTTTCGGAAATTTTCATCGACTTTCCTCTTGCCTTCAGCCTGCCTTTCAGTTGTGGTACGGATCCTCCTGTCTATAATTCAGTAGCAAACTCAATTACAGTGTAACACCCCGCTTGGATAAGTGGACCGTTACGTGTATTTATGGCATGTCATTAAAGAATGCAAGGTAAATGTCTTAAAAACATTAACTAACCATAAAGGAAATACCGGAATCAAATATCGGTATTCCAAACATAAGCTCAAACATGAAAAAATTAATACTGGAAGGAAGGACTAAACAATGTCCAGACTATCAAAGTAATGTATGAAATGCATACAGTAAGAAGTCTGGATAGCTTCCATCCAAATGCAAATACTCTCGGAATCCTAAGAGCATCCCTATGTACCTGCCGTTTGGAACATGAAAAGAAACTACGGCTGAGCATAACGCCAGTGAACGGAAATAAAAGCATGATAAGAAGTACTGATATGAAACAGATAACAAATACTGAAACTAAAAGACTGAAAAATAAAATGCAGCGGAACACTGTGTATGTCCTGGAAAACCTAGAAACATGTTTATAAACTGATTTATATTTCTAAAAAATTATTTTTATATTTGAAAATGTATTTTAATTTGCCAAGAGCCCATATAGGTCAGGAAGGTTTTAACTGGCATGAATACATATAGGGGTGACCTCATCATGCATTAGAGGGGTGACCTCTAATTATATTGGTCTGGGTAGGAGGGATCAACTCCTTGTGAAGGATGCAGAGCACACACCACATTCACCTGATAACTGTAAGATGTAAACTAGGATGCACCCATACGTCCCACATGATAATACTGATAATGGCCAAACTGAAAGGGACGCCACGAGAAATCTCTCCCTCGCGAAGGAGTCATAACACTGGTGTCTCAAGTGTTATGGTTATGGTACCTCCGTAACTAGATGACATGGTCATGCATGTATATAGCTCAGGCATTTTAAAATAAACATAAGTATACTGAAAAGCTTAACAACATATAAATAATGGGGAAAACAGATGGCTGTAAACGGGGAATCCTAATCATGCATACGAAGGGAATGTCCATACTAAAGGACGGAATATCCGTACCTCGTGTCCAGTAATGAAGTGATAATGAAAGCTGAAGGATCTACTCTGACTTCCCGGATACGAATAAATAAGGGACGTGAATGAGTTGTCTGATTACTATAGACTTTACTAGTTCTAAGTGTTATTAGCTTGTTTTACATGTTCTTGTCTTGTTTTACTGTTTCATGTATTATCTTGTGATTATTCATGTTTTCATGTGTTTCTGATTAATGTATTTCATGTATTCTTGTATTATTATACTTGTAGTATCATAATAAGTAACTTCTAAAAATAGCAGGTTTCCAAAAATAGAAAGTTTCCAAAAATAGTAAGTTTCTAAAATAGAAAGTTCCCAAAAATAGAAAGAAGCTCGATTAATAAGTCCAAAAGATAAGCTAAAGCTTAACAGCCTTAGTTTATAAGTCATGATGATTTAAAAGTAAAGTTTATTAAATTAAAATACTTAGACTAAAGCGATTATTAATTAATAATGAAATACATGGTTTTATTAATTAATAATATGTCATGGTTAATTTAATAAAACTTTACCTTATACAATTAATTAAAATTAAAGCATATTTAATTTTAACATAACAAATACTTAGGTTAATTTTATGATAATTTAATAAATTAATAATATAACCTAAGTCCAAAGTTAATGTAATTATTACATGAGCTAAATTAATTAAATTAACCAATTAAGTTTTATCGACTAATATGAACCCGAGCCCCAAAACCCGAAACTAACCCGAGCGAAACACCACAGCATGCTGGCTGGGTGTTTTCTACAGGCGGTCAGCAGCTTTAGGTTGCTGCCGTGCCACTGCTTTGGCTAGGGATCCCACCGGCAGTGGTCGTTTCCACCTGTCGTGTCAAACATACCCACAGAGAGACCCTTGGTTCTCGGGTTCCCACTACGCGACCAAGGTTGCCCCTGTTAGGACCTTGCGACTTGCGGCTGGTAGCACAAAACACACGCCGGCCCTTTATGGGTTGCGGCTGTGTTACAAAACCAACCACCGAGACCATGCTTGGTCTCGGTTCGCGTGAACCCGACATAAACCAACCCGAAACCTTTAAATTTCTATTGTTTTTAATCTTGTTTAACATCATGTGCTCATGTAAACAATCAAAGATTAAAATAAAATAATGAATTACAAAAGATTTAGGTTTAACATGATTACCAATGTGTGAATGATTTAATGAATAGAAAATGAACACAATCCCGTAACCAAAACAACAACCAAAACAATTTCTTCCTCTCTTTCTCTTGGTGTAGCCGGCAGCACAAGGAGGAACAAGATTAGGGTTTTTAGTTTTCTTGATAAATGTGTATAATGAATTTTATTTAGTAAATTTCCCTGACTAGTAAATTGTAAATGGGTCGGGCCCAAAGTCCTCTTCCTTTCTTCTTAGACGCGGCCAACCACAAGCCCAACACCAAATCCATAGATTTTTTCATGTTTAAACATTTATCGTATGTATTCGTGTTTTAAGGTCGTGAATTAAATATTATACGAAAATATTTATCGTGTATTAATAATATAGATAATACTTGTAATTAAATGTTCGTGACACGTGTCGTATTTTATTAATGGAGAGTTTTACTTTATTCGGGTTTTCATGTATTTACTGTTCATGGGTACTTTATGCGGGTTTTCCAACTCTTCCCCTCTAAAAAAATAATTCGTCCTCGAATTAAAGACATGATAGTGCTGTGGTTTTACAATTCTCCATCTCTAAAAGGAAAATTCGTCCTCGAATTAAGGTAAAATAAGCTGATGGAGTTATAAAAACTGAAAGGACTCAAAAGCTAAAAAGATATATAAGTTGAAAGGATATGAATGTGACATGACTGAAAAGGAACATGGAACGTGACATGGCTAAAGAGGACATGGAACGTGACGTGACTGAAAGAATGTATCTGATTAATGGAAAGAAAAGAGTAAGAAGTCCAGATGAACTCCTTCGTTCCAAGTGGCTTCCCGCTCGGAACGGTTCCTTCAAAGATCTTGACACCATGAACATCTTAATCTTCATGACCCTGACTTGATGATACATAAGAGTGTCTGGTTCATTAACGTAAGATAGATTCTCATTAATCTGATCGAATGGATAAGAGTTTTTCGTTTAAGGGTAAATGAAACGTTACGCTGCAAAATAACCTGGAATAACTGACATCAGTAGCGTCTGAGCAATGATGCGCGAGACATACTAAACGTAGTACATGAGGAATTGTGAACATGATACGTGAACAATTGTGAACATGATACGTGGAGTTATGGTGAATGTACTTAGAGACAACCTATGGTGGACGTGATACGTGTAGTATATCGTGTTCGTGATGCGAGAGACGTGGAATGGATATGATATATGAAACAGATCGTGAACGTGAGATGACTGAGGAGGTAAAACTAAACAATTAGAGATGAAACATGGAATATGACGTGAAACGTCCGTCTGAGGATGAAAAGTTTATTTAAACTTGAGTCTGGTCTCCCAAGCTTTCGGTAAATATTTACAGAACGAAAATGAAACATAAATCGTAAGATAGAATGTGTAAACGATGTCATGAACGTGAATATGAGAAGAAAATTGTGAACTTGAACAAGGATGTATGCTTAATTAATAACCGCGAACGTGAACCTTTATATGATCCGTAAGCTGAAAGGAGCGCCATGTGATTGTACGATCTTTTAGCTGTACAAAATGTCTGATATTCTGCTAATTATGGAATTCTTGCAGATGGAAGGGATATGTAAACTCGGTCAAACTGCTGACGACAACCCAGATGGCATCATGCCTCTTCTAAGCCTGCAGTATTCCAATGACAAGATCCATGGAGGTCTTGTCTCAATTCTGTCTGAAAATTTACTTGGTTGAACTGAATTGTTAGCAAGTTGGTGTTCTATCTTAACATGCTGGTATGACATGTACTAAGATATGAACCTAATTGCATCTTGTTTCATGCTGCTCCACCAAGATGTGGTTTGAGATCATGATACATTTATAGAAATTGGATACATAGAAATCGGAGGACTATAAGTCCCTGTAAGTTAGACCTTTTTTAGTGTAGGATCCTCTGGAATACATAATATAGTGCAAGATTTTCTCCTTTACGTGTAAGCTTAGTCATGGTAAAACTAGTTGTGAGAATAATGTGATTCAGCGTATCACTGAAGTCACCAAAATTTGTACTGGAAGTTTCAGGGTTAAGTTTTTTCCGTCGTAGAATTGTAACATAAAACGAATATGCCCTTCGTGTCCTTCTCAAGGCTTGGAGAGAAGCAAGATGTCATCAATGAAAACAACTAACAAATTTGTCTTTGAGTTCATGGAAATTTCGTTCATGAATTTTGTAACTGCTGTTGGAGCATTCGAGAGGTCCAAAATAAAATCATGAATTTAGCATGACCAAATCGTGTATGAATAGCAGGACATGTCCTGCTCGCCACTGTTGGCAGCATGATCGGAGACCAATCTTGGAAAAGTGTTAGGCACCCTGTAGTCGAACGAACACGTTGTCAATACGTGGAGGAGGATAATGGTTATGAATGGTGATACACCTGGGTGAATGGGCTTTATACAAGCATCTACTGCAACTGATTCTTCAATTTCATTAGCTCACGGAAGCCATGAGATAAGGCGCCTTGGAAAATTGGGTCTGCTCCCTAATCTTCTTGATGTTGAGTTCCACTTGGCGGATAGTAAGTATACTCGGAGATTCTTCTGGAATTACATCTGGGAAAATTTTGAAATAATTGGCTTATTGTGAATAAAAGAACTTCAGAATTCGTGTCATAAATGATAGCTAGACAATCTTCGCAGTCATGAAAAGACAAAACACGTGCTTGTTAAAGTAGAAATTTTCACAAATTTCCTGGTGGAAACCATGATGGATGTATTCAGGGACCTAAACATCGCTGAATATTATCTGATGTGAATGGCGATCAATTGTAGTGTGGTGTTTAAGGCATTATCAAGTGGCACAAGGGTTTCCTAATACTAGCAGCATAAGTAGTGGATATGATTGAATGAGTCGCACCCGTATTAAATAACACGCAGGCAGCATGTTCGTACATAATTTAAGATTCCAATGATTGTACCTGACGACTTGTTTGTCTGATCCTTTGTGGCAGTAAACACATGGCCAGTTGTAGGTGGTGGTTTCTGATCAACATGTCCTGAAGTACCAACAATCTCACCCTTCCTGCAGTCTTTCATCTGATGCCCTTGTTGCCCACATTTAAAACAAGCGCTAGTAGCCCGCCGACATGGTCCCGGGTGCCTAAACCCGTATGTGGTGCAGACAGGGTGAGTATACCCTCCAGTGGGTGCTCTAGTCTGCCAAGAGCCTGATTCAGAAGATATGCGTGAGACATGATTACTGAAACATAAACATGACTACACAGAAGGTTTAGATTATAATACCAGATGAACCTGAACGATTGGGTTGCTGACCTCTGTGGTCGTTGTCCCGCCCAACATCTTTGTTGTAATGCTGAATGTTAGTATATACTTCATACAATAGTTTAATATTGTGAAGTTTAAAGAAGCACCTGTGGCTGCCAGAATCGTTGGAGTTACCACGGTAGTTGTCACTATCGCCTCTCCTGCCTGATCTGTTACGGTCATAAGACTGACCGTGATTCTTGTTGCCATGCTGCTGAGTAGCCAACTGTGATTGGTCTCGTCCTTTCCGTCTGAAGATACAAATGGATAATGCATGTTATATAGTGAGAAGTAAGGACAGGAGTTGAAATGCTTAAGTCTGATGAATGAAGTATACCTCTTCTCAGGTCGCTCCAAGTTCTTGAACACATCCCTTTCGTAGAGCATCTCTAAATTACGTGTCGCATCTGCCACTTGCGACACATTCGTGTAGTGGCACTAAGTTGCCGATCAGCAGTAGTGGAGTGAAGATCCCAACAAAAGTGCTTCGCCTGCTCTTCAGCAGTACCTGTAGCCGCTCCTAGAAATCCAGCTAACCAGAGATAGCGCTGCATAAATTCCGTACTATTCTCTCCCGTCCTCTAACGGATAGAGTGAAACTCTCTATTTAGCCTCGACTGCTCAACATGAGGAAAGAACTAATCATAGAATAGTGTCTTAAATTGTGTCCATGTCACTGTGAGCACCCAATCATCACCTCCATTCGTCAGCTTATATGCTCTCCACCAAGCTAGGACGTCGCCCTCAAACTTGTAAATAGCTAGTATGACTTTGAAGGCTTCCCCGCAATCCATTGCCTCAAAGATTTTATCCATATGAGAAATCCAATTTTCTGCATCTGTAGGAATCACTGTTTGCTCAAAAGACCGTGGTTTCTGCTTGTTAAACCTTTCTAGCCAGGTAGCATGGCTTATAGAGCTGCTTGAACAGCTACAATGATATCCTCATTGTTGCGTCTGCCCGCCATCTGAAAGTTTTCAAGAGGATACAGATGATTAGTCTATTAGAAGCATGGAATAAGAAACCTGAAATATGCATAAAATAGTTCATGAAGGCATAGCCGACATAATTTGACATGAGAAAAGGTGAACACCTATGGGTCGGTTGACAAAATATAATGTGAATGAGCAAAAGTGAACGCCTATGAGTCGGTTCACCAAAACAAAATCTGAATGAGCAAAGGTGAACGCCTACGGGTCGGTTCACAAAACGAAATTCGAAGAAAAGCATATGCGACTATATATGGCCAGTCATGTACCAACCTTTCACTTAGTAAAAACTTAAGAAAACTGACTGATAAAATATATGAGAAACATGGAAGATAACAAACGCCAAAATATAGGAAGTTCTTGGTGGCTACCCACTAGTCACAGGTCAGTTTTAGAGCCTACAAGTCGAAACCTTGGGCTCTGATACCATAATTGTAACACCCCACTTGGATAAATGGACCGTTACATGTATTTATGGTGTGTCATCAAAGCATGCAAGGTAAATGTCTTAAAAACATTAACTGACCATAAAGAAAATACCGGAATCAAGCATCGGTAGTCCAAACATAAGCTCAAACATGAAAAAGTCTAAACAATGTCTAAACAAGCAAAGTAATGTATGAAATGCATAAAGTAAGAAGTCTGGATAGCGTCCATCCAAATGCACATACTCTCAGAATCCTAAGAGCGTCCCTGTGTACCTGCCGTTTGGAACATGAAAAGAAACTACGGTTGAGCATAACACCCAGTGAACGGATATAAAAGCATGATAAGAAGTACTGATATGAAACAGATAACAAATACTAAAACTGAAAGACTGAAATGTAAAATGCAGCATAACACTGTGTATGTCCTGGAACCTGGAAACATGTTTATAAAGTGATTTATATTTCTGAAAACCTATGTTTATATCTGAAACTGTATTTTAATTTTCCAAGAGCCCATATAGGTCATGAAGGTATTAACTGGCATGAATATATAGAGGGGTGACCTCATCATGCATTAGAGGGGTGACCAGTGTTTTAAAAACCGGTTTGACCCGGCCGGTTCAACCGGTTGAACCAGGAACTAGAGTGATGACCGGGTCGTTGTGAGTCGGTTTTTTTATCGAAACTCGGCTGGATTTAACCGTCGGGTTTTAGTTGACCCGGGTCGTACCGCCGGACTGGAAACCGGCGGTTCAATACAATATCAAAGAAAAAAGACGATCTAACATCAGATGATGTTATTTGATAAGTTTGATGCGTTATTGAACCCTACTTGCTTCAAATTCTATACATGATGAAGATTTTCCTTTGCAGTGATAAATGGATGATAAGTAGTGCATGACATTGAGGATCTATCTTAGCTGTGGATTAAGATGAGGCGATGTTTATGTTTTATCTAAGTTCTTGTTTTGTCAAGCTAAAGAAGATGAGAAAAGAACTTATACTGCATATATGTGTTATCAAGATATATGTTGATCCTTTCAAATAAAAAAAAGATATGTGTTGATAAGGGATAGACACTGACACGTGAGACAGTAGTTGTTGTATCATGTGATAGGATTTGAAAATAATTAATTCGATGGAAGAAATAAATGCTAATATTGGTTTGTATTTATTCTAAACACCCAACTAGCAAAGGTTATTCTCTATGGAGTATACATTACATGCGGGTTTTTGTTGGTTATTTTATTTTCTATAAAACTGGTTTGACCCAGCGGTTCAACCGGTTGAACCGATGACCCATTAAATCGGCGACTTAATCGGGTTAATTAAAAAACCTAGTTATAAAATATTGGGGGTGACCTCTAATTATACTGGTCTGGGTAGGAGGGATCAACTCCTTGTGAAGGATGTAGAGCACACACCATATTCACCTGATAATTGTAAGCTGCAAACTAGGATGCACCCGTACGCCCCATATGATAATACTGATAATGGCCAAACTGAAAGGGACGCTACGAGAAATCACTCCGTCGCGGAGGAGTCATAACAACGGTGCCTCTAGTGTTATGGTTACGGTACCTCTATAACTAGATGGCATGGTCATGCATGTATATAGCTCAGGAATTTTAAAATAAACATAAGTATACTGAAAAGCTTAACAACATATAAATACTGGGGAAACAGATGGCTACAACCGGGGAATCCTAATCATGCATACGAAGGGAATGTCCATATGAAGGACGGAATATACGTACCTCGTGTCCAGTAATGAACTGAGAATGAAAGCTGAAGGATCTACTCCGACTTCCCGGATACTACATAAATAAGGGACGTGAATGAGTTGTCTGATTACTGTATACTTTACTGGTTCTGAGTGTTCTTAGCTTGTTTTACATGTTCTTGTCTTGTTTTACTTTTTCATGTATTATCTTGTGATTATTCATGTTTTCATGTGTTTCTGATTAATGTCTTTCATGTATTCTTGTATTATTATACTTGTAGTATCATAATAAGTAACTTTTAAAAATAGTAGGTTTCCAAAATAGAAATTTTCCAAAAATAGTAAGTTTCCAAACTAGAAAGTTCCCATAAATAGAAAGAAGCTCGATTAATAAGTACAAAAGATAAGCTAAAGCTTAATAGCCTTAATTTATAAGTCATGATGATTTACTAGTAAAGTTTATTAAATTAAAATACTTAGGCTAAAGCGATTATTAATTAATAATGAAATGCATGGTTTTATTAGTTAATAATATGTCATGGTTAATTTAATAAAACTTTACCTTATATAATTAATTAAATTAAAGCATGGTTTTTAATTTAATTTTAACATAATAAATACTTAGGTTAATTTCATGATAATTAAATAAATTAATAATCTAACCTAAGTCCAACGATAATGTAATTATTACATGAGCTAAATTAATTAAATTAACCAATTAAGTTTTATAGACTAATATGTGAACCCCGAGCCCCAAAACCTGAGACTAACCCAAGCCAAACACCACAGCCCGCCGACTGGGTGTTTGTTGTCGGCGGCCAGCAGCTTTAGGTTGCTGCCGTGCCACTGCTTTGGCCAGGGCTCCTACCGGAAGTGGTCGTTTCCCCCTACCGTGTCAAACATACCCACTGAGAGCCCCTTGGCTCTCGGGTTCCCGCTACGCGACCAAGGTTGCCCATGTTAGGACCTTGCGACTTGCGGCTGGTAGCATAAAACATACACCGGCCCTTTATGGGTTGCGACTGTGTGACTAAACCAATCACCGAGACCATGCTTGGTCTCGGTTCGTGTGAACCTGACACAAACCAACCCGAAACCTTTAAATTTCTATTGTTTTTAATCTTGTTTAACATCATGTGCTCATGTAATTAATCAAAGATCAAAATAAAAGAATGAATTATAAAAAGATTTAGGTTAACATGATTACCAGTGTGTGAATGATTTGATGAATAGAACACTAACACAATCCCGTAACCAAAATAACAACCAAAACAATTTCTTCCTCTCTTTCTCTTGGTGTAGCCGGCGACACAAGGAGGAACAAGATTAGGGTTTTTAGTTTTCTTGATAAATGTGTATAATGAATTTTGTTTAGTAAATTTCCCTGACAAGTAAATTGTAAATGTGCCGGGCCCAAAGCCCTCTTCCTTTCTTCTTAGCCGTAGCCAACCACAAGCCCAACACCAAATCCATAGAATTTTTCAGGTTTAAATATTTATCGTATGTTTTCGTGTTTTAATGTCGTGAATTAAATATTATACGAAAACATTTATCGTGTATTAATAATATACATAATACTTGTAATTAAATGTTCGTGATACGTATCGTAGTTTATTAATGGAGAGTTTTACTTTAGTCGGGTTTTCATATATTTACTGTTCATGGGTATTTTATGCGGGTTTTACAACTCTTCCACTCTAAAAGAATAATTTTTCCTCGAATTAAAGACATGATAATGCTATGGTTTTACATACAGCCTCGACAATAGTGGATCAAGAGGCGAGTACACTATCATGAATAGCATCCGGTAATCCCCCAACATACCTTTCAATCTTCTTGTTTAGTTTCAGACACACATCTAAGTCAATTTCTGAAGCCTTTGGTTGTAAGCCAAAATGTCAGTACCTTTGCACTTTAATTCCCACAGTTCAATCTCCAACTTTTTTATTTCTCCTCTCGGACAGTACTTCTCAATTATTTTGGTTTTTTGTCCGCCCAAGTGATGGCATAGGCATTGTCATGCCCTAGTGTATCTATCAACAAGTTCCACCAAGTCAAAGCATGTTCCAAGAACGTTTTGGTAGCATACTTGAACCGGTTCTCATTCGCACAGTTACTGATCTGAAATATTGTCTCTATCCTCTCAAACCATTGCATCAGCTCCATTACACCTTCCTTGCCCTTGAAGTACAATGGCTTGCACTTCAAGAACTTCGGATAAGTACATCCCCGAGAGATTCTCTCTGTTCGCCTTTCATTTGAATCATGACTGTCATCATGGTTTCTACTCCTATTAGCATCTCGTGTTGCCATGGCATTGGAAATTCCCTTGTCAATGAGTGCCTGAATTTGGAAAGGAGTGACATTGATTGCGGTATCTGCTTTTGCAGCATTTGCTTGTGTGACTCTAGGTCGTGCCATTACTATACACACAATATAGAACGAGATGAGATAATTAGTCTTGTTAGAAAGGATGTTAGTAGCGAGGTGCAAAAATGTCACACCCCACCATGGTGGAATATGGGGCATAACGTATGGATATTATCACAATAATAGCGTGTCTATAGAGAGAACTAAAAGGATTATGACTCTCAAATGGAATAAAAACCCTAGTGCTCTCTAATGGCTGCTGATAGGTGTGAAAACACCCATCCTTTTACCACTTATTTCTTACTAAAACAAGACCAAAGCGTGTGTTTAATATCATTTGTTTGGAATTATGCGTGGTTTTTGTGTTTATTGTGTTTTCAGAGTCAACCGGATGAATATTGAAGAAAACATGGGATTGCACGGGTTTTATCGAGGAAAAAGACTCAAGACGAAGTCTATTGTCCAAGAGATGCAAAAGATTTGAAGTCAATGGGCCTATTTGAAGATTTATCGAAGAAAAGGACCAAAGATGGAAGATTTACATATGTCGAAGAAACTCAAGTCTATTAAACGAAGAAATTAAAAGACGAGTTGAATTTAATCGTCGACAAATCCCGAATCAGAATCGAAAACGTCAACTTTTCTGAAAAGACGAGAAGACAAGAAGAAAGGGAGAAAGCCCACTCACCAACCAACCACTAGGACTATATAAAGAATTCCCCTTCACACTTTTTAGGGAGTTTTTAGTTTTTGTTTTTCCTCTTTTCTTTCCTTCTTGTTCGGAGGTATCACCAACACCATTAGGGTGTTTGGTGATTTTGATTCTTGTTTGTTCACAAATCTTGTAGTTTTAATCCTTTCTTTTAATTGTTTAAAACTTAATCATCAATACAATCTTTTCATTCATCTTGTTCATCTTCATCTTTTTAGTCAAAGTTCTAAAGTTCTTATTTAATTGATTTTGATCTTCAAAAGTTAATGGGTTTTGTGTTTTTATGATTGGGATTTGATGTTTATGGTTAGTAGATGATTTGTTATTAGTTTTGTTTAAGATTTGGTTAAAAACTTGGTTGATTTTTGATAA
The DNA here is from genome assembly GCA_025667525.1 of Glebionis coronaria. NCBI lineage: Eukaryota > Viridiplantae > Streptophyta > Magnoliopsida > Asterales > Asteraceae > Glebionis > Glebionis coronaria. The sequence continues at coordinate 146,890 of JANFOE010000491.1, forward strand.
ATTCGTGTTCCCTTGTTTTCTCGCTATGTCTGTTCTTCATTACCCAGTTATTCCGAATAGCAAAAATATTCCGAGTAGCCAAATTATTCCGGATCACCTTTTTATTCCGCATAGTACCTTTTATTCCGAGTAGTAAAATATTCCGAGTAAGCCCATCATTCCGAATAGCCGTTTCTTCTGAATAAGCTTTTTATTCCGCATAGCACATTTATTCCGAATAGGATCATTATTCCAAATAGGATCATTATTCCGAATAGGACCATATTCCGAGTAGCATATTTATTTCGAATAGCAAAGTTATTCCGAGTAGGACTATTATTCCGGATAGCACCATATTCCGAGTAGCTTACTTATTCCGAATAGCACATATATTCCGAGTAGCCATTTATTCCGAATAGCACCATGTATTCCGCATAAGGACTTTATTCTGAATAGAGCATTTCTTCGGTGAGGTTATTTTACTGCTTTATCATTTAATTGTTTAATTTAACTTCAAGTTTTATTTCATTGACTGTTTTTGGTTTAAATCTTTATTTACTTTATTCATTTATCTTTTTAATAGAATAGAAAACCAAACCCCCTATTTGTCACCAAGAACAATCATTCCACTTTGAGCTGTGAATCAATTCGAGAAGATTCCGAGATTAATCTGAACCCATACAAAAAGCCTTGTATCAAATGGCGCCGCTGCCGGCTCTTCTCGTTAAGATTAACAGTTTTTTGTGAGAACTTGGATTTTGGGATCCGTTCCCGTGAACGTTACTTTTTCTTAAAAAATTTCAAAAACCCTAAAAAATATAAAATTTTCAAAAATACAAAAAAAATTAAAAAACCATAAAAACCAAAAATATTTCTTGTTTGCTTTGTTAGTTCTTTTGTAGGTGCATGCGTACACGATCAACGTCTTATCAAGAGCCCAAGCCTCTCGAAGACTTAGACATGGCCGGTGTACACAACAACAACAACAATAACCCACCTCAAAACAATAATAATAATAATAACAATCCACCTCTCAACAACAATAATAACAACAACAATGAGCCTCTACCGGACAATCGCCCGATGATTGAACTTCTGCAAGCACATGTAGATGGCAACAATGATCCAATTGTCATACCCGCGATTGCAGCCAACAACTTTGAGCTCAAATCCGGCTTTATCCAGATGGTCTCTGCTCAACCATTCTTGGGGCGTACCATTGATGATCCACATGACCACATCAAGAGATTCTTACAACTCACGAATACGGTCAAATTCAATGGTGTTCCACAAGAGGTAATCCGTTTACAACTTTTTCCTTTCTCCCCAGAGGGACAAGCCCGGCATTGGCTTGCAAAGGAACCGCCACAAAGTATTCTGACGTGGACGGATTTGGAGACCAAGTTCATAAACTACTTTTTCCCACCCTCTCGTACTACCGCTTTGCGGAATGAGATTATTAGTTTTGAACAAAAGTACGATGAGTCTTTTAGTGAATCTTGGGACCGTTTTAAAGATCTTTTAAGAAAGTTCCCACAACATGGTTTTACCAAAGTGCACCAAATTAATACTTTTTATAATGGTTTAAGCATGAATGACCAAGATTCACTAAATAGTGCCTCGGGGGGTAATATTTTGGTTAAGACTTCCAATGCCGCTTGGGATATCATTGAGAATAAGTCTCGTGTGCAAACCAAGAGTGTGCGGACCAATGCCGCTAGTGCTAGTACTAGTGACAGCGACAAGCGACTTGACAAAATTACTACGCTTCTTGAATCGCTTGTTACCCACACCGCTAACAACACCAACAGCATCAACGCTAAAAACGCTCAAGACGCTCAAGTCAATGCTGTTAGCCAACCATGTGAGATATGCAGGGGTCCTCACTCTTACACCACTTGTACCGCCACCCAAGACTATCCTTCTGAGAATGTGAATGCAGCATACGGTACCTATCCTCCGGCCGCTTATCAAGCTCGTACTCAAGGAGACCGCAACTTGCTTAGCTACCGCTCGAACAACTTTCTCTCACCGCCTGGTTTTCCTCCTAACAACCCAAACCAACAACAAAACCTCAATCGCCCTCCTCAACAACAACAACCTCGTGTACCATACCAACCACCTCACAAACAACCATATCCTCCTCAAAGAAACAACCAAGTTTACCAACAACCTGCTTATCAACCACCCGCCTACAATGCTCTTCCCAACCAACCCACCGCATTACACCAAGATATTGGAACCTACATGAGGACTAATGATGTGATCGTGGATAATCTCCAGCGGGAAGTACTCAACTTGAAAGCAGACATGGTGAAACAAGGAAAGGATCTTAGAGCTGATATGCGAAACACTTTGGCAAGTCAAATGAATGACTTAAGGAACATGATGGCTAGTTTCTTCCAAGGTAATCAACCCTCTTCTTCGGGTACTCTTTCGAGTAACACCGTTGCGAATCCAAGAGGGGAGAGAAAGCAATCACCACTCGCAGTGGAAAAGGTACTTCCTATACCTCCACCAGTGATTGTGACTAAGGAAAATGAGTCACCTGCTCCTATTCCTCATCCTTCTACTTCCCCAATTTCTCCACCTCTTACTTCTACCCTTCCTCCACCCAAGGATGTGAGTGATCCTATTCTCCCAAAGCCTTCCTCTTCTTCCGATATACCTTATCCATCAAGGTTGAGGAAAGAGAAGCTCAAAAGCAAGGACGATATTCAGGTTTCGAACTTTCTCAAAATGTTTAAACAATTGAATTTCAACATCTCCTTCGCTGAGGCTCTCACTCACATGCCCAAATACGCGAAAATGTTCAAAGATCTTCTTAGCAACAAGGAGAAGCTTCTTGATATTGCTAACACCCAACTTAATGAGAATTGCTCTGCAGTGCTCTTAAGGAAATTGCCAACCAAGCTTGGTGATCCGGGTCGTTTCTTAATCCCTTGCAACTTTCCGGGAGTAGAGAATTGCATGGCCCTAGCCGATCTAGGTGCCAGTATTAATTTAATGCCTCTAAGCGTTTGGAAGCAATTATCTATCCCTGAGCTAGTCCCCACCAAAATGACTTTGAAATTAGCTAACCGTACGGTTGCTTATCCAGTGGGGATGGCCGAAGACGTCTTTGTAGGAGTCGACAAATTCACTTTTCCTGCCGATTTCGTTGTCGTTGACTACGATATAGACCCTCGTGTGCCATTGATCGTTGGTCGTACATTCTTGAGGACCGGTCGCACTCTCATCGATGTTGAAGCCGGCGAGCTTATCATGAGAGTGGGTGACGATAAAATCGTCTTCAACATGGGAAAGCTTTCTAAACAGCCTTATTCCTACGAGAGTGTTAATTTTATTGACGTTCTTGATGAGGCTTGTGAAGAACACTTCAAAGATGCTTGTAAAAGTATTCCTACCTCTCTTCCCAATGTTGAGACCGTTTCCTCTATTGACTCATCACTATCTCTATTTGCAGAAAGTGATTTCCTTTGGAAAGATTTGGAAGCCACCATGGGAGATGTGAACTTAGAACATGACGATTCTCCCACCGATTGGGATGAAGATCTTCGCCTCATTGAGAACCTTCTTAAAGAAGACAATATTTCTCCACCATCTCCCAAGGCTATTGCTATCGATGCACCGACTTTGAATACGCCTCCCATCAAAAATCCTCCAGATTTAGAACTTAAGGAGTTGCCGCCCCACCTCGAGTACGTGTTACTTGAAGATAAGAAGAAGTCGCCCGTCATCATTTCTAAGGACTTGAAACAAGAAGAGAAATCTCGCCTCATCGCCGTGCTTAAAGATCATAAGAAGGCAATTTCTTAGAAAATTTCCGATATCCGCAGAATTGATCCAAACTTTTGTACTCACAAGATTCTCATGGAAGATGACTTTAAACCCGTAATCCAGAGCCAAAGAAGGGTTAATCCTCACATTCATGACGTCATCAAACAAGAGGTTATCAAACTTCTAGATGCCGGCTTGATTTACCCTATTTCAGATTCGCCTTGGGTAAGTCCCGTCCATTGTGTGCCCAAGAAGGGCGGAATAACTGTTGTTCCTAATGAACACAACGAGTTGATTCCCACTCGTCTCGTTACTGGGTGGAGAGTTTGTATCGACTATCGCAAGCTCAATGATGCCACGAGAAAAGATCACTTTCCTTTTCCTTTCATGGATCAAATGATCGAGCGTCTAGCGGGTAATGACTATTACTGCTTCTTAGACGGTTTCTCCGGGTATTTTCAAATTCCCATCGATCCCAAAGACCAAGAAAAGACCACATTCACTTGTCCCTATGGAACATTTGCTTACAAACGCATGCCTTTCGGTTTATGCAATGCTCCTGGGACGTTCCAAAGGTGTATGATGGCTATCTTCCATGACATGGTTGAAGAAACTATGGAAGTATTCATGGATGATTTCTCGGTTTATGGCGATTCTTTCTCTGCTTGCCTTGCCAATTTAGAACGTATGCTTAAGCGGTGTGAAGACACTCGCCTTGTTCTTAATTGGGAAAAATGCCATTTCATGGTAAAAGAGGGCATCGTGCTAGGACAGAAAATTTCCAAAGCCGGTCTTGAAGTGGACCGTGCTAAAGTCGATGTTATTGCTAAGTTGCCTCCACCTTCAACCGTGAAGGGTGTGAGAAGTTTCCTTGGTCATGCGGGCTTCTACCGTCGCTTTATCAAAGATTTTTCTAAAATCGCTCGCCCGATGACCCACCTCTTGGAAAAAGATACTCCTTTTATCTTTTCCGATGAGTGTATTGAAGCCTTCAACTTGCTTAAGGATAAGCTAACTAAGGCACCCGTCTTGGTCACCCCTAATTGGGAGCTTCCTTTCGAGTTGATGTGCGATGGTAGCGACTTTGCTATTGGAGCGGTTTTGGGCCAAAGAGTGAACAAACACTTTCAACCGATCCATTACACTAGCAAGACAATGACCGGGGCTCAATTGCATTACACGACAACCAAAAAAGAGCTTTTAGCTGTTGTCTATGCCTTTGAAAAGTTCCGCCCCTATCTTGTCCTTTCTACCACAATCGTTTACACCGATCATTCCGCCCTGAAGTACTTGTTAACTAAACAAGATTCCAAACCAAGACTTCTTCGTTGGGTTTTGCTACTTCAAGAATTTAAAATCGAAATTCGTGATAAGAAGGGAGCTGAAAACCTAGCCGCGGATCATCTCAGTAGACTTGAGGATCCTTACCAAGGGGATCGTCCGAACAAAGAAATCAATGATTCTTTTCCCCTGGAGACCTTAATGTCTATCAACTCGACTTCTTATGAAACCCCGTGGTTTGCGGACACTGCAAACTACTTGGCGGGTGGAATTCTCGTTGACGGGTTAACATCCCAGCAAAAGAAAAAGTTCTTCAAAGACATTAAGACTTAATTTTGGGATGACCCGTATCTATTCAAACAATGTGCTGATTTGATTATTCGCCGATGTGTTGATGGACCGGCAGCTTTAGAAATCCTTGACGCTTGCCACAAAGGACCCACCGGTGGTCACTTTGGTCCCAACTACACCGCCAAAAAAGTGTTTCACTCGGGATTTTATTGGCCCACCATTTACCGTGATGCTCACGAGATGGTTAAACGTTGTGATGCTTGCCAAAAACAAGGCAAGATCACACATAAAGACGAGATGCCTCAGAATTTCATTCAAGAATGTGAAATCTTTGATGTTTGGGGTATCGACTTTATGGGGCCATTCCCTTCATCTAAAGGAAACAAATACATCCTTGTAGCCGTTGACTACGTTTCAAAGTGGGTTGAAGCCAAAGCTTTACCTACTAATGACGCAAGGGTGGTTTGTAACTTTTTGAAATCGCTATTCGCTAGATTCGGTGTGCCTCGTGCCATTATTAGTGATCGCGGGACTCAATTTTGCAATGATCAATTTGCAAGAGTCATGGCTAAGTATGGTGTAAATCATCGTCTTTCCACCGCCTGCCACCCACAAACTAATGGCCAGGCTGAAATATCCAATCGAGGATTAAAGCGAATTCTTGAAAGAACCGTGGGAGAGCGTCGTGCCTCATGGGCTGATAAACCTTATGATGCTTTGTGGGCTTTTCGTACCGCATACAAGACTCCGATTGGTTGTACACCATATCGTCTCGTGTACGGGAAAGCATGCCACCTCCCCATTGAGTTGGAGCACAAGGCTTACTGGGCCTTGAAGTGGGCTAATTTCGATATCAACAAAGCCGGTGACCTACGCAAGATCCAACTCAATGAGCTCAATGAACTCCGTAATGAGGCTTATGAAAATTCTTTGATCTATAAGGAAAAGACTAAGCTCATTCACGACTCTAAGATTAAAAACCGAGAGTTCCAAGTTGGAGACAAAGTTTTACTCTTTAACTCTCGGTTGAAAATCTTTTCGGGCAATTTGAAATCTCGGCGGTCCGACCCATTCACCATTGCCCAAATTTTTCCATATGGTACTCTCGAGCTCGCTCAACCTAATGGACCTAATTTTAAGGTGAATGGCCAACGAGTGAAGTTGTACTTTGGTGAGGACATCTCTCAAGAGATGATTCCATCCCTCATCACGTTTCCCATGAACTAATTTTGGGTCGAGTCAGGCTCGTGACTCGGTTATCAAAAACAAGCGCTTCTCGGGAGGCAGCCCGAGTATCTATCCTTTTCTGTTTTAACCTCCTAAGTGTAGGGGGAACTCTATAGGTTCTTGTGTTTGTGTGGTGATGTGATTACATGGATGAATGCACTTTTGGAACCTTCGAAGAACCGTGCTCCCGTGTTATCCGAAATCCGGTTCTATCTCTCAACTATCGTGATTCAATTTTCTTCATACTCACATTTGAAATTGATCACGTTAGTCGTCTCTTCCTTAACTTGATTTAACCAATGTGCACAATGTCATAAGTGTAGGGGAGACTTTTCCCACATGCTTAAACATTGAGGACAATGTTTATCTTAAGTGTAGGGGAGATTTCTATCGAAGTTTTAAGTGGACTTTTCCATTAAAATGCCTTCATTTAACCGGAAAATCATCTTTTTCAGCATTTTTCAAATTTTTAATTAACTTTGGCCATGTAGTCATAATTTTTAAATTTTTATCGTTGCTTTCATATGTATATATCCCGCAATAAGTCAAAAATATTAATAAGGTGGTGTAGCTAGTTTTGAAATCTTTGACATATAAGGCCCGTTGCGTTTATTTTGACTCAACCCGAATAGACTTATCCAAGTTTATTCTAGCTAGTATCCTTAACCATGTAGACCTTAATTGGTTTATTAGGCTAAGCATCCACGAGTCTCATTACTTGAGATTTTAAATTGTGGAGGACGAGAAATGATAGAGTCAATTATAAGTCGGCATTCTTGCACAAGCTCACTTGGTGTAATTATCTGCTTATTCTCCCATCACTTGCTAATAATTTATCTGCAATAAGTAAGGTCGTACGATTTGAAAAGTTACTTAGCTTCTAGCCCAAGATCGTTTAAAAGTTGCTCGGTAATGATAAGAGTTCATAGCCAAGGCATAACTTATGAAGCGGGGCGCGAAGATTGGCGAGTCCGAAAAGGCCCTAACAAGGCATGAGGATTCAATCTTATTGCTAAAGATCCAAGGTGATGTGAAAAGCATTATTCCCAAAATAAATATGAAGGATCAAGACTCACGACGAAAAGCAATCAACTCCCATAAAGATCATGGAGAAGTCTATCCGAAAAGACCCTAACAAGGTATGAGGATAAATAGATCCAAGTCCGAAAAGGAGGCGAATCGTTATATCTCAAAATCCCAATTAGAGATTGAAGAAATAATCATGAAGTCGTGGTCAACAAAGTTGGAGTACCCCTCAAAAGTCTCCAAGTGAAGAAACTCTATTACGAAGAGAAGACCATTATCTCAAGCACGTCTCTCAAGATATGAAGTATAAAGTACATGCCAAATATCGGCCCGAGAAAGGTCTCAAATCGTGAACCGAGTTATGCCAAGATATGAACTTTTTGATATCCCGAGAAGCAGTTTTATGAGATTTTGTCCTTTAGCTAACTATTGATCAAATCGTCCTACTTTGCTTTCATCCTAATAAACTATCGAAATAAGTCCAAAAATGCATCTTCATGATCATTCTAAGACAAAAATAAAATATAAGAGATACCTCTAGGAATAAGGGAGTTTAAGCATATAATTAAGCCATGTGTGTAAGTGTTTGATTTGCTAAATATAATAACAATGATCTCGTTTTTAAGCTTAGTTTGGGGAACGTGAAACTTGAGGGTGATAAATCTTCGCAGCACCAAAGCCCTAATGTAAGTCCTTGATCTCTATGCAAGTTATTTCCATGTAGCTATTTTCAAGTAAAAATGGTTTTCTATCCTTTTGTTTACTTTAAAGTTTTAATTTCTCTTAGTACTTTAATTTTTGTTTAGTAGTATTTTAATAAGGTCAAGGTTGATTGATTATGAGAAGAATGTAAAATTGCTTTATCACTAAGCATTGCATGAGGGCATGGCAATGCTTAAGTGTAGGGGATTTGATAGGTGTGAAAACACCCATCCTTTTACCACTTATTTCTTACTAAAACAAGACCAAAGCGCGTGTTTAATATCATTTGTTTGGAATTATGCGTGGTTTTTGTGTTTATTGTGTTTTCAGAGTCAACCGGGTGAATATTGAAGAAAACATGGGATTGCACGGGTTTTATCGAGGAAAAAGACTCAAGACGAAGTCTATTGTCCAAGAGATGTAAAAGATTTGAAGTCAATGGGCCTATTTGAAGATTTAGCGAAGAAAAGGACCAAAGATGGAAGATTTACATATGTCAAAGAAACTCAAGTCTATTAAACGAAGAAATTAAAAGACGAGTTGAATTTAATCGTCGACAAATCCCGAATCAGAATCGAAAACGTCAACTTTTCTGAAAAGACGAGAAGACAAGAAGAAAGGGAGAAAGCCCACTCACCAACCAACCACTAGGACTATATAAAGAATTCCCCTTCACACTTTTTAGGGAGTTTTTAGTTTTTGTTTTTCCTCTTTTCTTTCCTTCTTGTTCAGAGGTATCACCAACACCATTAGGGTGTTTGGTGATTTTGATTCTTGTTTGTTCACAAATCTTGTAGTTTTAATCCTTTCTTTTGATTATTTAAACCTTAATCATCAATACAATCTTTTCATTCATCGTGTTCATCTTCATCTTTTTAGTCAAAGTTCTAAAGTTCTTATTTAGTTGATTTTGATCTTCAAAAGTTAGTGGGTTTTGTGTTTTTATGATTGGGATTTGATGTTTATGGTTAGTAGATGATTTGTTATTAGTTTTGTTTAAGATTTGGTTAAAAACTTGGTTGATTTTTGATAAATTCGTGTTCCCCTGTTTTCTCGCTGTGTCTGTTCTTCATTACCCAGTTATTCCGAATAGCAAAAATATTCCGAGTAGCCAAATTATTCCGGATCACCTTTTTATTCCACATAGTACCTTTTATTCCGAGTAGTAAAATATTCCGAGTAAGCCCATCATTCCGAATAGCCGTTTCTTCCGAATAAGCTTTTTATTCCGCATAGCACATTTATTCCGAATAGGGTCATTATTCCGAATAGGATCATTATTCCGAATAGGACCATATTCCGAGTAGCATATTTATTCCGAATAGCAAAGTTATTCCGAGTAGGACTATTATTCCGGATAGCACCATATTCCGAGTAGCTTACTTATTCCGAATAGCACATATATTCCGAGTAGCCATTTATTCTGAATAGCACCATGTATTCCGCATAAGGACTTTATTCCGAATAGAGCATTTCTTCAGTGAGGTTATTTTACTGCTTTATCATTTAATTGTTTAATTTAACTTCAAGTTTTATTTCATTGACTGTTTTTGGTTTAAATCTTTATTTACTTCATTCATTTATCTTTTTAATAGAATAGAAAACCAAACCCCCTATTTGTCACCAAGAACAATCATTCCAGTTTGAGTTGTGAATCAATTCGAGAAGATTCCGAGATTAATCTGAACCCATACAAAAAGCCTTGTATCAGCTGCCAAGTTCTACGTTTCCCTTAATTTCCTTAATTCGATCTGTTAAATATTCATATAGTCGGTTGATTACATAACAAAGTGTATTTATTGGGATTATATTCGTATACTCCTATAAGTGATTTTGTTTGTCGATTTATTGTGTAGGGTTTAATAGATTTCTATTTGACTTTGGGTTTCGTAGTTAGGCCATATTTGGGTTTTTTAATTCTGATTGCTGCTGACGGGACCTACTCCCTCATTAATTCGTTACATACTTGCTGAGTCAGGGCTTGTTAGTGATTTTTGGATTCTTGTTATTAATGCTCATCATTGGAATTTACTATTAAGCTTTAATGGAAGTCGGTTAGGAGCCGGGACACATTGCGATTTGGAGCCCTTTTAGGGTTTCGATTTTTTATTTTGTTTTTTTTATCTTCTACTGTATACGGTTTCGGGGATTTTGAGGTTGTGGGGTAGAGAGATGTCTGCAGGTGATAACGTAAGGCCTAACTTGGAGGGTTTCGCTGGTCGTGTTAGGAATATTGATGGTAAAGTTGGTAAGGATGGGGTACTAAGGCAAGCTATTCGTCAAACGCAAGCGAAAGGGTTTTCATCTTTCACTATGCCACATACGGATGAGTTCAACAACATGACTGAGGTGAATTTTTTATCAAATAATGTCAATTTTGAGAGTAATACTCCTAGCATTACGGTGCATCAACCGAGGGCTGATGCCAAGGTTGATAATTTACAGGAGTTGTTCCTTACTAGCACTACGGTGCATCAATCGAGAGCTGATGCCAAGGTTGATAATACTACGGAGAGTTTGGGTGCGAGCACTACAGTGCATCAATCGAGGGCTGATGCCAAGGTTGATAATAATGTTCCTATGTTTGCTTCTATGGTTTAAGGCACACAGAGTAAAAAGGTTGTCAAAATTACTGAAATGAGAAGCGATGTGATAGTTGAAGGTGCAAGATTAGCGTTACCTATGGCTGCAATGGAGGAAGTAAGTTCCAGATTTTCTAACACTTTGTATGGTTATTTTATTGGTAAAAGGATGGCTTTTCCATTGGTGGAAAACTGTGTTAGAAACACTTGGGCGAAATATGGTTTAAAACGTGTTCAATTGCATGAAGAATTTTTTCTGTTTCAATTTGATTCAAGGGATGGTATGGATAAGGTGTTATAGAATGGATCGTGGCTTATTCGACTTGTTCCGCTATTTCTTAACATTTGGACACCGAACACTGTTTTGAAAAAGGATGTAATTAAGCGTGCTCCATTATGGGTTAAGCTACATCATGTGCCTATTTTGGTATACTCAAAGGTGGGCTTGAGGTTACTCACGATGCAGATTGGGAGGCCTATAATGTTAGATTCTTATACGTCTAACATGTGCATTAGTTCGTGGGGTCGTGATTTATATGCTAGAGATCTTGTTGAGGTATCGGCTGAACAGGAGTTGCTGGATTCTATTGTTATAGCTATTCCGCTTGGGGATGGTTCGGGTCATTCATTGGCTACTATTAATGTTGAGTATGAATGGACGCCTCCCCGGTGTGAGACATGTAATATTTTTTATCACTGGAATGATACGTGTCCTAAGAGTCCTAAGCAGGTGGGTACGGGAAAGAAGAAGGTTACTGATGATGGCTTTGTGGAGGTAACTAGTAAAAGTAACAGCGACAAACCTAGTGCGTCTAATGATGTTGGGTTTATCTAAGTTACGAGGAGGAGAAACATAAATTATCGCCAACCTAGATATATTAATGGTGTTAGAATGGGGAAATCAGCTCCTAACTTTCAATACCATCGGGTTGAGAAAGGTGAATCATCTAAACCGCCTAAACTGAATTCTAAGGTTCAGCATGCGTCTTCTTCTGTTGGTAATAGTCTGAATACGAATGCGGGTAATGATAAAGGGGTATCAATGGGAAATAAGTTTAGTGCGCTTAATAACGAGGGGGATACTGATTGGGAGGATGCTCATGCGAAAGGTGGTACGATAAATGAGAGTGATAGTGAAGCGGATGAGGAGCTTGTTTTGGAGGGTCCTAATGCTCAGAATGTTACCACTTCGTTACCTACGGGCAAGCACTCCTGCTGTGACAGTTTCTCATGATTAATATAGCTTCATGAAATATAAGGGGTTTGAATTTCTCCGCTAAACAAAGTGAAGTTCGTCATGTGATTCTTGATAACTGTTTATCTGTTTGTGCTATTTTGGAATCTAATGTGTCAGATTCTAATCTTATGTCTTTATGTGCTCGTGTGTTTCGTCATTAGGATTGGACTTCTAATGGAGGGTTCTATTCTAAGGGTGCTCGAATTATTATTGGTTGGAATCACAATGATGTTGATGTTGTGGTTATTAGCCTTGATGATCAAACTATTCATACACGTGTGTGGTTAAAACTGGAACATAAGGAGTTCTTTTGCTCGTTTGTTTGTGCTTATAACCAGTATACTCATCGGCGTAGTCTTTGGAGTAATCTTGGTTTGCATAAGGTGTATGTTCGGGATAGACCTTGGTGTTTACTTGGTGACATTAATGCCATTTTGAACCTTGGTGATACTACTGCTGGTTCCTCTAATATTGATATTTCTATGAGAGAGTTTCGGGATTGTGTTGAGAATATTGAGGTGTCGGATGTTCAACGTGCGGGGTTACAATTTACATGGAACCTGAAACCGCAAGGTAACAATGCTTTACTTTGAAAATGGATCGTGTTATGGCGAATTTGGAATTTGGTTACTCGTTTGTCGGATCGCATGCTATATTTAAGTCGTACATAATTTCTGATCATGCACCGGTTGTTCTTAATATTCCTACTTTTACTAAACCAAAACCGAGGCTGTTTAAATTCTTTAATATTTAAACTCAGCATTCTCGGTTCAAGGATGTAGTGGTTGAGGGCTGGTCTCAGCATAGTAGTGGGTTTGATATGTTTAAAGTTACCAGAAATTGAAACGAATGAAAAGGCCGTTGCGTAAGCTATTGATTGATAAGGGTAATATTCATACTAATGTAACGATGCTGCGAGAGAATCTTGATAAAATACAAGCTGATTTGGACCAAGGCCCTAATAATGGTGAGTTGAGGGAATAAGAAGCCACTACTGTAGGTGCTTTTAATGAGGCATTGCTTGTGGAGGAAAAATTTCTGAAACAAAAAGCTAAGATTACTTGGCTTAAAGAGGGTGATATGAATTCGACCCACTTTCATAGGGCGGTCAAGAGTCGTATTATCCAGAGTCGTATAGATGTGGTTACTACAGTGGATGGTACTGTTTTAGAGAATGAGCATGTTGCCAATGCCTTTGTGACTCATTATGAATCATTTCTAGGGTAAGCAGGGGATACATGTGATTTTCATTCAGAGGGCTTGTTTCAGACTCGTCTTGAAGAGGAGGTGGCCTTTGATATGACGCGCGGTGTAACTTGATCTGGAGGTTAAGCATGCAATTTTTGATATGGGTAATGACAAATCTCCGGGTCCGGATGGATATACCGCTGCTTTTTTCAAGGAATCATGGGAGGTCATCTCTAATGATGTTATTTCGACGGTGCCTGAGTTTTTCACTAGTGGTAGACTTCTTAAGAAGTTAAACCATACTATTATCTCCCTAATTCCGAAGGTTAATTCCCCTAACAGGGTTAATGATTATCGGCCTATTTCTTGTTGTAATGTTTTGTTTAAATGCATTACTAAAATCATAGTGAACCGTATGAAGGATAGCTTGAAAGATCTTGTGAGTATCAACCAGTCGGCCTTTGTTCCGAGGCGACATATTGCGGATAATATTCTCCTTACTCAAGAACTGATGCACAACTATCATTTAGATCGTGGTGTTCCTCGGTGTGCGTTTAAGGTTTATATTCAGAAGGCGTATGATACTGTGGACTGGGAATTCTTGCGAAGGGTTCTTATTGGGTTTGGATTCCACCATCGTATGGTTTCTTGGATTATGGAATGTGTTTCTACTGCTTCGTTTTTTATCAATATTAATGGCTCTCTTCATGGCTTCTTCAAGGTTCGTAGGGGTCTTCGTCAAGGTGACCCTTTATCTCCATATTTGTTTACGCTTATTATGGAGGTCTTAACGCTTATGCTTAAACCAAGGGTGCGGGATGTTGATGGGTTCACATTCCATAGGTATTGCTTGAGAATGGGATTAATTAAGCTTTGTTTTGCTGATGATTTATTCCTTTTCTCTTATGGTGATGTTAATTCAGTTATGGTTATAAAAGAGCCGTTGGATGAGTTTACTTTGGATTTAGGGCTTACTCCTAGTCTTCCAAAGAGTATGGCTTATTTTTGCAATGTTCTTAATCATGTTAAATTGTCTATTCTTCATATTCTTCCATTTGCGGAAGGTCATCTTCCGGTAAAATATTCAGGTGTTCCATTGGTCTCGTCTAGACTTATTATTCGGGATTGCCGGGAACTTGTGGAGAGGGTCCAAGCTTGTGTGCAGGATTGGAAGGCTTCAACTTGTGCAATCGGTTATTGGTTCTATGCATGTTTATTGGGCATCTGTTTTTATGCTTCCTTATAGGGTTCTTCTTGATGTTGAGCAGATTATGTGTGGCTTTCTGTGGTGTCAAGGGCCCATGAAAAAAGAAAAAGCGAAAGTTGCTTGGGAGGTGGTTTGTCTTCCTAAAGATGAGGGAGGTTTGGGTATTCGACGGTTAGATATTTTTAATAAAGCTCTCATGGTTTCTCATATTTGGAAATTATTAGCTCTTAAAGAATTTTTTTGGGTGAAATGGATCCATGAGTACAAGCTCAAAGGTCGAAGTTACTGGGAGGTTCCTATTCGTGGCAATATGATGTGGGGGTGGCGCAAGATTCTACAACTACGACCTCTTATTCGTGAATTTATTTGGTATAAAATTGGGGATGGTGCCTGATACATTGGTTTTCATTGGGTTCTAGATTAATCTCTCGGTATCTCCTCGAATTGATCACGGCTCTAAGTGGAATGATTTGTTCTTGGTTAATAAAAAGGTGTTGGTTTGTTTATCTATTTTAAGCTAATGACAAATAAGTAAGTGTCGAAGAGTAAAATTAAAGCTTTAAAAGATTAAACTAAATTGACGAGTTAAAAATAAATGCTAGAAAATTTAAACACTAAATTAAAAGAAATACTTAAAAACTTAATGAAACTAACACTTCGAAACTTGTAAAAACTAGAAATTAAACAATTGGAAAATAGCCAAATCGGAATGTCTAAAATGCATTGATCGGAATGTAGCAAAGGAATTCAAATCGGAATAATCTAAAAACAAGTATAATCGGAATATCATAAAACACCCAGATCGGAATAACCATCAAGGCTACCGTCGGAATAATAAACCCTATTCCGATCAACAGTGATCGGAATATTGATGCTTGCCGTCGGAATGTTACACAAAACTCTAGTCGGAATACTGGAAATGAAGCAATCGGAATATGGGAGAAAGGTTCTAATCGGAATACACTAAAAATACCCAATCGGAATAACTAGAAAAATGTACTAATCGGAATCTCAGCAAACAAGTCAAAATCGGAATAAACATAAACCCTTTTCCGATCACACGATCGGAATAAGGGGTGTGGTGCTCTGGTCGGAATGACCCAATCGGAAAAGGGTTTTACCCTTTCCGATTACAATGTGATCCGAAAAATAAGCAAGGGAAATAAGCTATTTCAATAAGCTAATTCCCAAACTAGCTCGAATCTAATATTAAACGGATCAAATAAGCACAAATAACAACTTATCTAAACTTATATTAAGAAAACTTTTAAATCAAACAATAAAAAGATGAACTTTATATGTAAACTTTTAAAAAGTAAATAAGCTAAACTTGCAAATAAGCCAATAAGCACAAAGATCTTAAAGATTATTCGTATAGAAACTTAAGGAAACATAAAAAGATTAACTTTTTAAGCACGAAAACATAGATGAACAACACGGATCATAAGTAATCCGTACCAAAAGTGAATCAAAATCAAAGAAAGGTAGAATGAGATTAAAGATTAAAAGCTTGAATATAAACTTGATTAATGAAAAGCAATACAAAGGTTTAATCTTGAAAGAAAGAAAGATGAAAACTAGTGAGAGAAAGTTTAGAACTTTCTCTCTCTAAAACTCGAGAGAATGAAAAACTAAAACTAACTAAAAGACTAACTCCCTCCTAATGTGTATTAGGAGGGTATTTATAGGAAAAGTGGAAGGAGTGCATGTGTTGCATCTTCTTTCTTTCTTTCTTCACGTCTTCTCGACTCGACTTTAATTCTTTGTCTTTTCCCGATGTCGTCTCGGGATTTGAACTTGTCTTTTAATTTTCTTCTTCTATTAGACTTAAGTTCTTCGACTTCATTAAACTTCCGTCTTTAGACTTTTTCTTCGATAAATCTTCAGAATGGGTCTTGGACTTCCGTTCTTTTCGCACTCTTGATCTTTTGACTTCGTCTTTTCCCGTTTTCTTCGATAAAAGCCCGTGAAAGCCCGTGTTTTCTTCCTTTTTAATCTTTTGGTCCTAAAACACAATAAAAACACAAACCACGCATAATTCCGACTTTTACGACATAAATATATGTTTTGGTCTTGTTTTTATAGGAAATAAGTGGTAAAAGGATAAGTGTTTTCACACTTATTAAATACCCTACACTTGACCATTGCAATGCCCTCATGCAATGCATTAATTTTAAAGCACGGTTTACATTTTCCATCATAAATAACCCACATTGGCCTTTATTAAATACTAAACATAAAAAGATAGAAACAAGTAAAGAAATCAAACACTTACATTGGTTTTGGCAGCCATGAACGTTTATCATCCTCAAGTTTCACGTTCCCCATACCAAGCTTAAAAACGAGATCATTGTTATTATAAGTTAGCAAACTAACACGAACTCATGTGGGCCAATTATTCACTTAGACTCCCTTATTCCTAGGTGTATCTCTTATATTTTATTTTTGTCTTGAATGATCACGAGGATGCATTGTTTGACTTATTTCGATAGTTATTTAGGCCGAAAATAAAGTGAACGATTTAATCAATAGTTAGCTAAAGGACAAAATCTTTTAAAACTGCTTCTCGGGACCTCATAAAGTTCATATCTTGGCATAACTCGCTTCATGATTTGAGACCTTTCTCGGACCGATATTTGGCAGCGACTTCTTACTTCGAATCTTTGAGAGACGTTCTTGAAATTATGGTCTTCTCTTCATAATAGGAATTTCTTCACTTGAAGTTTTGAGAGATTCTTCATCTTTGGACCACGACTTTTTCATTTTTCTCCGATCTTTATTTTGGACTTTGATATACAACGATCCGCCTCCTTTTAGAACTTGGATCTATTTATCCTCATACCTTGTTAGGGCCTTTTTGGATAGACTTCTCCATGATCTTTAGGGGAGTATTTGCTTTTCGTCGTGTGTCTCGATCCTTCATATTGATTTTTGATAAATGATTCTTCACATCACTTTTAGATCTTTAGCAACAAAATGTAGCCCTCATGCCTTGTTAGGGCCTTTTCGGACTCGCCAATCTTCGCATCCCGCTTCAATAAGTTATGCCTTGGCTATGAACTCTAATCCGTACCGAGCAACTTTTAAACGATCTTGGGCTAGAAGCTAAGTAACCTTTTAAATCGTACAACTTTATTTATTGCAGATAATTTATTAACAAGCGAAATGAGAATAGGCTTATAATTAACTCACATAAATTCACGAAAGAATTCCAAACTTATAATTGACTCTATCATCTCTCGTTCTCCATAGTTTAAAATCTCAAGGAATGAGACTCGTGGATGCTTAGCCTTTTAAATCAAAGCTTTGGGTTTTCGAGTCATCTATAGGATCTTGCAAATTCTTGGACTTTTTCAAGTTTAGAATTCGCATTTTAAATTTCCCTTGATAAACAACTCTCTAGGATCAATTATAGGAACTTGCGAAAATTTCTTGTTCTTAACCCGTGAGAGTTAAGACTTTCGCGTTTTAAAGCTCCCTATATAAAAACCTAGCAAAACTTGACTTAAACACGTTAAGGATACTAGCTAGAGTAAACTTAGATAAATAAACTCTGGTTGAGTCAAAATGTTCACGACTAAGAAAAATTTAAAACCACTTTATTGAAAATTTATTCTAGTAAGGAAAGAAAATAAACATAAAAAGGGAAAATACAACTATACAACTAGACCAAAATAGATTAAAAATTTTGAAAAATGTCGAAAAATCAAATTTTCCGATTAAAATGAGGGAAAATGCAAGGAAAAGACCACTTACTTCGATAGAAGTCCCCCCTACACTTGATATAAACATTGTCCTCAATGTTTAAGCATGTGGGAGTAAACTCCCCTACACTTATGACATTGTGCACTTTGTTTAAATCTTGCTAAGGAAGGGACAACTAAAGTGAATTCAATGAGACATAGAAGATATGCAATATTGAATCACAAGAGTTTAGGATAGAACCGGGAAGATGGGAACACGGTATCACGGTTCGTCAAAAGTCATCAAGAGGCTCTTTGAAGCTTTAATCCCTGCACAGCACAAGAAACAAGACAACAGACACATACGGGGCTCCCCCTACACTTATTATGAAAGCAGTAAAGGATAGATCACGAGTTGCCTCCCGAGAAGCGCTTGTTTTTGTTCACCGAGTCACGAGCCTGACTCGACCCAATTTATTCCATGGGGAACGTGGTGAGGGGTGGAATCATCTCATGAGATATGTCCTCACCAAAGTACAGCTTCAAACGCTGGCCATTCACCTTGAAATTGGGCCCATTTGGCTGAGAAAGCTCAATGGTCCCATATGGAAAGACTTTGGCGACGGTGAATGGACCAGACCAGCGGCTCTTCAACTTGCCAGAGAAGATCTTCAACCGAGAGTTAAAAAGTAAGACTTGATCACCAACGTGGAATTCTCGGTTCTTAATCCTTGCGTCATGAATGATCTTGGTCTTCTCCTTGTAGATCAGTGAGTTCTCGTAAGCTTCATTCCTTAGTTCGTTGAGCTCGTTGAGTTGAATCTTGCGATGATCACCGGCTTTATTGATGTCGAAGTTAGCCCACTTCAAGGCCCAGTGCGCCTTATGTTCCAGTTCGATGGGGAGGTGGCAGGCTTTCCCGTACACAAGATGATAAGGTGTACAACCGATCGGGGTCTTATAAGCAGTACGGAAAGCCCACAGAGCATCATCTAACTTATCGGCCCACGCGGCACGATGCTCTCCCACAGTACGCTCCAAAATTCGCTTCAATCCACGGTTGGAAATCTCGGCTTGACCATTGGTTTGGGGATGATAAGCGGTGGAAAGACGGTGATTTACACCATACTTAGCCATGACTCGTGCAAATTGATCATTGCAAAAATGAGTCCCGCGGTCACTGATAATAGCACGAGGAACGCCGAATCGAGCGAAAAGTTGCTTTAAAAAGTTCACAACCACCCTCGCATCGTTCGTAGGGAGAGCCTTAGCTTCAACCCATTTAGAAACGTAGTCGACGGCTACGAGGATGTACTTGTTCCCTTTGGAGGATGGAAATGGCCCCATAAAGTCGATGCCCCATATGTCAAAGATTTCACATTCCTGTATGAAATTTTGAGGCATCTCATCTTTATGTGTGATCTTGCCT
The DNA here is from genome assembly GCA_025667525.1 of Glebionis coronaria. Classification (NCBI taxonomy): domain Eukaryota; kingdom Viridiplantae; phylum Streptophyta; class Magnoliopsida; order Asterales; family Asteraceae; genus Glebionis; species Glebionis coronaria. The sequence goes on from JANFOE010000491.1 coordinate 166,502, forward strand.
TGGCGTTGGCAAGCATCACAATGCTTAACCATTTCGTGAGCGTCACGATAAATGGTGGGCCAATAGAATCCAGAGTCAAACACTTTCTTAGCGGTGTAGTTGGGACCAAAGTGACCACCGGTGGGTCCTTTGGGCAAGCCTGGAGAATGTCGAAAGCTGCCGGTCCGTCAACACATCGACGAATGATCAGATCAGCACATTGTTTGAATAGATAAGGGTCATCCCAAAAGTAAGTCTTAACATCATGCAAGAACTTCTTCTTTTGTTGGGATGTTAACCCTTTGATGAGAATACCACCCGCTAAGTAGTTTGCAATGTCGGCAAACCACGGGGTGTCATCAAGATTGAGATTTATAGACATTAAGGTCTCAAGGGGGAAAGAGTCATTGATCTCTTTGATCGGATGATCCCCTTGATATGGATCCTCAAGTCTGCTCAGATGATCCGCGGCTAGGTTTTCGGCACCCTTCTTGTCGCGAATTTATATGTTGAATTCTTGAAGGAGTAAAACCTAGCGAAGAAGTCTTGGCTTAGAGTCGTGCTTAGTCATCAAGTACTTCAACGCGGAATGGTCCGTGTATATGATGGTGGTGGATAAAACAAGATAGGGGCGAAATTTTTCAAAAGCATAGACAACAGCTAGAAGCTCTTTTTCGGTTATCGTATAATGCAATTGAGCCCCCGTCATTGTTTTGCTAGCATAGTGGATTGGTTGGAAGTGTTTGTTCACTCGTTGGCCCAAAACCGCACCAATAGCAAAGTCGCTAGCATCGCACATCAACTCAAAGGGTAGCTCCCAATTAGGGGTAACCAAGACCGGTGCCTTAGTTAGCTTATCCTTAAGAAGATCGAAGGCTTCAATACACTCTTTAGAAAAGATAAAGGGAGTATCTTTTTCCAAGAGGTGGGTCATCGGGCGAGCGATTTTAGAGAAATCCTGAATGAATCGATGATAGAAGCCCGCATGACCCAAAAAACTTCTCACACCCTTCATGGTTGAAGGTGGAGGTAATTTGGCTATGACATCTACTTTAGCACGGTCGACTTCAAGACCGGCTTTAGAGATTTTGTGTCCTAGCACAATGCCTTCTTTTACCATAAAATGGCATTTTTCCCAATTTAGAACAAGGCGAGTGTCTTCGCACCGCTTAAGCATACGTTCCAAATTGGCAAGGCAAGAAGAGAAGGAATCCCCAAAGACCGAGAAATCATCCATGAAGACTTCCATGGTTTGCTCAACCATGTCATGGAAGATAGCCAACATGCACCTTTGGAAAGTCCCGGGGGCATTGCATAAACCAAAAGGCATTCTTTTATAAGCAAATGTGCCATAGGGACAAGTGAATGTTATCTTCTCTTGATCTTGGGGATCGATGGGTATTTGGAAATAACCCGAGAAACCATCAAGAAAGCATTAATATTCATTACCCGCTAAACGTTCAAGCATTTGGTCCATAAAAGGTAGAGGGAAATGATCCTTTCTCGTGGCATCATTGAGTTTGCGGTAGTCTATACAAACTCTCCACCCAGTAATGAGACGGGTAGGAATCAAGTCGTTGTTTTGATTGGGCACAACGGTGATTCCACCTTTCTTAGGCACACAATGGATTGGACTAACCCATGGTGAATCCGAAATAGGGTAAATCATACCCGCATCAAGAAGTTTGATAACCTCTTTTTTGATGACTTCATGGATTTTAGGATTCACCCTTCGTTGGCTTTGAATTGTGGGCTTAAAATCGTCCTCCATGAGAATTTTATGTGTGCAGAAGTGAGGATCAATTCCACGGATGTCGGAGATTTTCCACGCGATAGCTCTTTTATGCTTCTTCAACACGGCGATAAGTTGCGCTTTTTCTTCTTCTTTCAGGTCCTTTGCGATGATGACCGGTAACTTCTCGTTGTCTTCAAGGAAAACGTACTCAAGATGAGGGGGTAGGTCCTTAAGCTCAAGAGTAGGAGGATCCTCAATAGATGGTGAAACTAACGATGGATCATCATTAGTCACCTCTTTAGGAGAGGAAGGAGGAAACGGGTCTTCATTGAGAAGTGTCTCAATAGTACGAATGTCTTCATCCCAATCGGTGGACGAATTATCATACTTAATATCGAGAGGACCCACGCTAGCTTCGAAATCATCCAAGTCACTTTCTCCAAAAGGAGTCAATGCCGGAGCAATTGAGGCAACGGTCTCAACATTGGGTAGAGAAGAGAGAGTACTTTTGCAAGCATCATGAAAATGTTCTTCACAAGCCTCATCGAGAACATCAATAGAATTAACACTCTCATATGAATAAGGTTGCTTATAAATCTTACCCATGTTGAAGACAATTTTATCGTCACCAACTCTCATGATTATTTCTCCCGAGGCTACATCAATGAGAGTGCGACCGGTCCTCAGGATTGGACGTCCAACGATTAATGGAACACGAGGATCCATCTCGTAGTCAACGACAACAAAATCCGCCGGGAAGGTAAATTTGTCAACGTCAACAAAGACATCTTCAGCTATCCCCACTGGATAAGCAACCGTACGGTTATCTAATTCCAAGGTCATTTTGGTGGGGACTAGCTTGGGGAGAGATAATTGCTTCCAAACACTTAAAGGCATTAAGTTTATACTGGCACCTAGATCGGCTAGGGCCATGCAATTCTCTACTCCCGGGAAGTTGCAAGGAATCAAGAAACGACCCGGATCACCAAGTTTGGTGGGCAATTTCCTTAAGAGAACGGCATAGCAATTCTCATTAAGTTGGGTCTGAGCAATGTCTAGAAGCTTCTCCTTGTCACTAAGAAGATCTTTGAACATCTTCGCGTATTTAGGCATGTGAGCGAGAGCCTCAGCAAAGGAGATGTTAAAATTCAATTGTTTAAACATTTTAAGAAAGTTTGAAACTTGAATATCATCCTTGCTCTTTTGCTTCTCTTTCCTCAACCTTGAAGGATAAGGTATATTGGATGAAGAAGAAGTTTTTAAGGGAGTAGGATCACTCACAACCACGGGTGGTGGGGAAATGGGGGTAGAAGTAAGAGGTGGGGAAATTGGGGAAATAGAAGGATGAGGAATAGGAGCAGGTGACTCATTTTCCTTAGTCACAATCACCGGTGGAGGTATAGGAAGCTCGGGTTCCTTGGTACCTTTGGCACTGCGAGTGGTGATTGCTTTCATCTCCCCTCTTGGATTCGCAACGATGTTACTCGGAAGAGTACCCGAAGAAGAGGGTTGATTACCTTGGAAGAAACTAGCCATCATGTTCCTTAAGTCATTCGTTTGACTATCCAAAGTGTTTCTCATATCAGCTCTCAGATCATTCCCTTGTTTCACCAGGTCTGCTTTCAAGTTGAGCACTTCCCGTTGGAGATTGTCCACGATCACATCATTAGTCCTCATGTAGGTTCCAATATCTTGGTGTAATGCGGTGGGTTGGTTAGGAGGAGCATTGTATGCGGGTGTTTGATAAGTAGGTTGCTGGTAAACTTGGTTGTTTCTTTGAGGTGGATATGGTTGTTTGTGAGGTGGTATGTATGGTGTACGAGGTTGTTGTTGTTGTTGAGGAGGGCGATTGAGGTTTTGTTGTTGGTTTAGGTTGTTAGGAGGAAAACCGGGTGGTGAAAGATAGTTGTTAGAGCGGTAGCTAAGCAAGTTGCGGTCACCTTGAGGACGAGCTTGATAAGCGGCCGGAGGATAGGTGTCGTATGTTGCATTCACATTCTCAGAAGGGTAGTCTTGGGTGGCAGTACAAGTGGTGTAAGAGTGAGGACCCCCACATATCTCACATGGTTGGCTAACAGCATTGACTTGAGCGTCTTGAGCGTTTTTAGCGTTGATGTTGTTGGTGTTGTTAGCGGTGTGGGTAACAAGCGATTCAAGAAGCGTAGTAATTTTGTCAAGTCGCTTGTCGCTGTCATTAGTACTAGCACTAGCGACATTGGTCTGAACACTTTTGGTTTGCACACGAGACTTATTTTCTATAATATCCCAAGCGGCATTGGAAGTCTTAACCAAAATATTACCCCCCGAGGCACTATTTAGTGAATCTTGGTCATTCATGCTTAAACCATTATAAAAAGTATTAATTTGGTGCACTTTGATAAAACCATGTTGTGGGCACTTTCTTAAAAGATCTTTGAAACGGTCCCAAGATTCACTAAAAGACTCATCGTACTTTTGTTCAAAATTAATGATTTCATTCCGCAAAGCAGTAGTACGAGAGAGTGGGAAATAGTAGTTGATAAACTTGGTATCCAAATCCGTCCACGTAAGAATACTTTGTGGCGGTTCCTTAGCAAGCCAATGCCGGGCTTGTCCCTCTAAAGAAAAGGGAAAAAGTTGTAAACGGATTACCTCTTGTGGAACACCATTGAATTTGACCGTATTCGTGAGTTGTAGGAATCTCTTGATGTGGTCATGTGGATCATCAATGGTATGCCCCAAGAATGGTTGAGCGGAGACCATCTGGATAAAACCAGATTTGAGCTCAAAATTGTTGGCTGCAATCGCGGGTATGACAATTGGATCATTGTTGCCCTCCACATGGGCTTGCAGAAGTTCAATCATCGACCGATTGTCCGGTAGAGGCTCATTGTTGAGTGGTGGATTGTTATTGTTGTTGTTATTACTGTTGTTGAGAGATGCGTTATTGTTGTTGTTTTGTACACCGGCCATGTCTAATTCTTCGAGAGGCTCGGGCTCTTGATAAGACGTTGATCGTGTACGCATGCACCTGCAAAAGAACTAACAAGGCAAAAACAAAGCAAAAATATTTTTGGTCTTTATGTTTTGATTTTTAGGGTTTTTGAAAATTTTATATTTTTTTTGTTTTTGAAAATGTTTATGAAAAAGTAACGTTCACGGAGAACGGATCCCAAAATCCAAGTTCTCACAAAAAACTGTTGATATTAACGAGAAGAGCCGGTAGCGGCGCCATTTGATACATAGGTTTTCATTGGGTTCTAGATTAATCTCTCGGTATCTCCTCGAATTGATCACGGCTCTAAGTGGAATGATTTGTTCTTGGTTAATAAAAAGGTGTTGGTTTGTTTATCTATTTTAAACTAATGACAAATAAGTAAGTGTCGAAGAGTAAAATTAAAGCTTTAAAAGATTAAACTAAATTGACGAGTTAAAAATAAATGCTATAAAATTTAAACACTAAATTAAAAGAAATACTTGAAAACTAATGAAACTAACACTTCGAAACTTGTAAAAACTAGAAATTAAACAATTGGAAAATAGCCAAATCGGAATGTCTAAAATGCATTGATCGGAATGTAGCAAAGGAATTCAAATCGGAATAATCTAAAAACAAGTATAATCGGAATATCATAAAACACCCAGATCGGAATAACCATCAAGGCTACCGTCGGAATAATAAACCCTATTCCGATCAACAGTGATCGGAATATTGATGCTTGCCATCGGAATGTTACACAAAACTCTAGTCGGAATACTGGAAATGAAGCAATCGGAATATGGGAGAAAGGTTCTAATCGGAATACACTAAAAATACCCAATCGGAATAACTAGAAAAATGTACTAATCGGAATCTCAGCAAACAAGTCAAAATCGGAATAAACATAAACCCTTTTCCGATCACACGATCGGAATAAGGGGTGTGGTGCTCTAGTCGGAATGACCCAATCGGAAAAGGGTTTTACCCTTTCCGATTACAATGTGATCCGAAAAATAAGCAAGGGAAATAAGCTATTTCAATAAGCTAATTCCCAAACTAGCTCGAATCTAATATTAAACGGATCAAATAAGCACAAATAACAACTTATCTAAACTTATATTAAGCAAACTTTTAAATCAAACAATAAAAAGATGAACTTTATATGTAAACTTTTAAAAAGTAAATAAGCTAAACTTACAAATAAGCCAATAAGCACAAAGATCTTAATGCTTATTCGTATAGAAACTTAAGGAAACATAAAAAGATTAACTTTTTAAGCACGAAAACATAGATGAACAACACGGATCATAAGTAATCCGTACCAAAAGTGAATCAAAATCAAAGAAAGGTAGAATGAGATTAAAGATTAAAAGCTTGAATTTAAACTTGATTAATGAAAAGCAATACAAAGGTTTAATCTTGAAAGAAAGAAAGATGAAAACTAGTGAGAGAAAGTTTAGAACTTTCTCTCTCTAAAACTCGAGAGAATGAAAAACTAAAACTAACTAAAAGACTAACTCCCTCCTAATGTGTATTAGCAGGGTATTTATAGGAAAAGTGGAAGGAGTGCATGTGTTGCATCTTCTTTCTTTCTTTCTTCACGTCTTCTCGACTCGACTTTAATTCTTTGTCTTTTCTCGATGTCGTCTCGGGATTTGAACTTGTCTTTTAATTTTCTTCTTCTATTAGACTTAAGTTCTTCGACTTCATTAAACTTCCGTCTTTAGACTTTTTCTTCGATAAATCTTCAGAATGGGTCTTGGACTTCCGTTCTTTTCGCACTCTTGATCTTTTGACTTCGTCTTTTCCTGTTTTCTTTGATAAAAGCCCGTGAAAGCCCGTGTTTTCTTCCTTTTTAATCTTTTGGTCCTAAAACACAATAAAAACACAAACCACGTATAATTCCGACTTTTACGACATAAAATATACGTTTTGGTCTTGTTTTTATAGAAAATAAGTGGTAAAAGGATAAGTGTTTTCACACTTATTAGTGCCCGTGTTTCGTTATGGTCAGATATCTGGTGTTCTAACAGTCGGTTGGCCAACATAATATCATCGAGAGATATTCATCGTGCGGGATATAATACAAAGGTCAGGGACGTCGTCCATGATGGGCAATGGTTATGGCCAGAATATCTAAGAGGTAAGTACGCGTTTCTTGCTAATATTATTTTTCCGAACATTCAGCTAGGGACGAATGATACATTATTATGGAGGACGAATGGGAATGATTTCAAACCATTCTCAGTTACGACGGTCTGGTCGTCTTTGCGACCTCAGGATGTGAAAGTCCCATGGGTTGATATTGTTTGGTTTTCTAGATGTATTCCTCAGCACTCTTTCAATCTTTGGCTAGTAATTAAACTGAGGCTTAAGACGCAGGATAGGATTTATGCCTGGGATGTCTCTAGTGATGTGTCCACGGTATGCCCGTTGTGTGCGAATCAGCCTGACTCACATGAGCATTTGTTTTTTGAATGCTTATTTTCGCACCAGGTTTGGAACAAAGTATGTATGGTTGCGGAGTTTGATTGCTCGTGTCCGGTTTTGAGTAACATTTTAGGTTATATTCTCCCCTAGGCCAGACGAAAGACGACCAAGAGTTTGATTTCCAAATTGATCTTGTCAGCAGCTGCTATTACATATGGCATGAGCGGAATTGGAGGTTGTTTAAGTTAGTCAAGAGGACAGTGAATCAAGTCTCAGAGTGCATTATTTCTACGATTAGGTTGAAGCTGATGACATGTCGATTCAAGCAGTCTACAAAAGGTGTTCGTTTTGCTCAGTTGATGAGCTTGCCGGATTCCATTTTTGTTTGATGTATGGTTTTTGGTTTGTTGACGTATGTGCCATTAGGTGGTTTTTCCCTATTGATGTAATTGGGTTTGTAATTAGCCTAGTTGTCATATGGTTTGTCATATGACTTAGTGAGTGTTTAAGCATTGGCTTGAGGTTAATATGACATTTCAATCACATTCTATTGTACTTAACTGTTTTTTGGGAATTAATATATTTTACCAGGGTGAAGTCCCCTTTACCCAAAAAATATAGAGAGAACTAAATGAAATTGAAATATCATAAATGGTGACACAAATGTCATGACAATATCTCAACAACGTAGGAGTTTAGGTAAGTAGGTAAAAGTCCTACCTCTTACCAACGACAAACAAATAAAATAACATTAAATATATAGGTGTCTGAAATGTAGCACTTATTCAAACAATGAAAAGAAAACTATGAGGGAAGGGATCCCTCCTAGTGCAGTCCTAACAGCCTCTAACTCTAGCCACTTCTAACACCATCCTTCATAACTGCCTCACCTGAAAATGACACTAAAATCTGTCAACATAAAGTTGGTGAGAACATAGGTTTAGGTTATCTAGAACATCACAAAAAAATTTGACATCCGCTGTAAGTAAGTTGAAGAAAATAAGTTCAAGCAGTGGACTATAAAGTGATATTCATGTTACACACAACTACAAACATAACATACCATAACAATTAAGTACACAAAAAAGAATAAATGCACCTACACCTATCTGGATCTTTCCCACACCCAGTATGGAAGTTGAACCCATATCCCCGTCGAGATATCTTGCCCCCGAGAAGATGATGTACAAGCACTCCGAACTCAAGTACTCAGAACGCATATCAGTATACAAAATAGAACATATAGCATAACACACAAGTAGGCATATCACATAATCACATAATAGCACATTAAGTCCACACATTTGAAAAACATATTATCTAAACATTTTAAAGAACATAGTACTAAGACATTTAAAAACATAACAAGTGTTATCTCCATCCCATACTAGGAAAACATTTAAAAACTTAGTGAAAATGGGACTATGAAATCACCTGATTGAGCTCCTCCAAATATTCCGCGCACTAGCAAAAGCTAAACAAATAAATGTATAACATCAAGACATGAACCAAATGCTAAAATGGCTCATCAATCTATGATGGACATCTAACCTTATTCCATAAAATTTACCCCATTTATATGTTCTAAGCATCCCATTACCCCTCTCTAACAAGTCCTTAACTTATCCAAGTTCATAACCTATCCCGTTGACATTTTACCCAAAACAGTCCCGATTTTTAGTCCCCAAACTATTAGCCAAACGCCCACCTAACCATACCCATGCTTTTTGTAAACAAAACCATATGCCTTTACATGTGTTATCTAACTCTCCTCTTTTGACCCAACCTCAAAGCTACTATTAAGGCCCCGATATACATATATGTACTTTTACCTATCCAGTTTTTACTATTTTTGAACATATGAAAAGTTTGTTATGATCAGAGGGTCTTCCACTATCCCAATTGATTAGCCATTTTTCAGCTCTTTTTTATAATATATAAAATAACTCTCATATTCGTTTGAAAGTCCAATTGTACACCTAAGTACCCTAACCATCTTAAAACATTAATTTAAACCCGACTGATTTCAAAACTGTTTTGACATCCGACTGTTGTAACCTGTTTTTCACCAACTTCCCAATCTCCAATTTAGTACTCGTTTCTTGCATTCAAAATCCAACTCAAATACCTTTTCAGAGGTACTTGGATCGCATCATGAATGTTCCTAGAACTCTATATATGATCAAAACAATAGACCTAAAATTCTGCCCAGTTTTTAATTACAAAATTAACACAATTAACCTAATTAATTACCCATAACATGTTTATTTATGAACCCTAATTAATCTAATCATGATTATAAAATTAAAATACAGATTTTATAATAACCCTAAACCTAAATCCATCATATATTGATTTATAATGATTTAAAAACAATTTAGTTTAAAATAGAATTGAAGGTTTTACCTTTGAATTTTTGAAAGAAGAAAAAATAATGAAGAACCCTAAAAACCTCCATGGATGTCGACTTAAAACTGATCTCCAAGGATTTTATGAATGTTTTTGGTTAACGAAAAGTCTTTATATAATTTCCTAACAAGTCCTTGGCCCATTACAAAAGCCCGGTTCCCTTTTTTCCCTTTTCTTTTTCTTTCTTGCGTCCCAAAACCGACTTATATATATATTTTTTAATTTTTTTTCTTTTTATTACTTATTAATATATTATTAATAATACCTTAAGTTGCCTTAATTTATTTCAGCCCTTACGTCCTCCAAAGCCTCAAAACCGTAAAACTAGTCAGTTTTACGCGTATACCGTCAAAATATACAGTTTTATAAAAACACTTGGAATATGAGATAAACTTTATATTTAAGCCCTAAATAACTTAAAACCATCCAGAAAAATATTCATGTGACCAACTACCTTATCCGAGACCTCAAAATGCTAAACCCTAAATCGTAAAAAAAAATTATGATTTACTATAATACATATACGTACACATAAAATATTAAAATAACGCCATATAATATCATAGCTACATTCAAGTGAACTAATGAGTACGAACTAACCCCATCTAAGGACCATATAATGTACTATGCACTACATGTACGGTGTCTAACATCCAGTCAAAGGCTCAAGTATTAACATATTACACATAAATGCACTCTAAGAACAAAACTAAAGTCAAACAGTCATAAGTGACAAACTCCAAAATCTAGGATTTTCACATCACTCCCTCCTAATAGGAATCTCGTCCCGAGATTTAGTCGCTAAGCACAATAACTACGTCTTGCAATCACAGAAAACTTCCTCTTCTTCCTCTACTGCTCCTTTCCTCCCAAATCGCATCACCCCTTTCCATGGTGAAACCTTTAGCATAACTTTGTCCCCTACACCAAACTCCAATGGTTTACGCCTCTTGTCAGCATACCTCTCTTGTCGGACTATTGTCGTCTTTCAAATTCTCCTTAAGCACTGTTATCACCTCAGTAGTTTCCTGAACAATTCATGTTCCAATAAGCTGACTGCTTCCAACTTTCTCTAGACGAGACTTTCCCTTACTCATGATCACTAACTTTCAGCTCTGACGTTAACCCTTCCAATATCAATCTACTAACTTGGCAATCTCTTGCTTCCTCAAGCCATTCCTTCCTTACTACTACTTTTCGATCGTCCCTCCATAATCTTAAGTCCATAACATCACATTTGTACGAAATCTTTCCAACTTCTCAACTTCATGACTCCTCATTCTGATAGAAAAATGGGATGAATTAGTCATTCTATCGACTATCACCCGACTCTTATCGTACCTACTTCTCCACTATCTAAGTCCTATATACTTCTTCCAAACCTTCAGCTCTTCCAACATATAAGCAATCGCCTTTTTTCGCCGTCCTCGTACGCATCCCTAATCCTTGCTCCACGTATCGTCATGCTTTGCGAATTCTTCCAGTCCTTTTGATAATGCCAAGATCGACTCATCACCTACGCTGGTTCTTTAACCTCCAAAAACGCTTCCTCATCTTTCTTCGCTTCAACCTTGTTGGTCCCAACTAAGTAACTTCAAATCCAACTCACAATTCTTCCCAGACTCTTGCTTCGACTTCGAGTAGATCAAGATGTCGTTGGTACACATGATGACAACTTGTCCATATACGGTCATGCACACTCGTTGATAATTACCAAAATACTTATGTAATATACGTAATACTATGTACACGCCTACACATAACCATAAGCACTTCCAACATATACTATACACGTATGTATTAACCCTCTTTCATGCAATCATAATTAGGAATCCAATAAAGTTGTGGTACTTGTATAACTATGTTGGCCACCATAATTATACGAGTGCCCTTTCACCAATGTACTACTCCTATGATGACACTTATAAGAATTAATACTACACATAACACATCAGTCTACCAACTCAAATAAGCACATAGATCCTACAACTCATATAATCACATAACCACAACATAAAATAAGGTCTTCCATGTATTAAAATAACATAACCAATGCATGAAATACATAAACTCGTAATCCAGCTAAACCAGCGTAGAAAAAATTCAAAATGCAACAATGACTAGTGTATACGACTATGGTTCAGCCCGCACTAGTCAAAACTCGAAAAGAAAATAGCCTGTAGCTAAGTATGAACTTACTATGGTTCAATCCATACTAGTCAAAACATCGCAATAAATAACATCCAAACACATCAATTAATATAAAATGCACACATACTCCTATGACGCCTACATGCAGCGACCCTTAAGCTATAGACTAGGCTACAGGACTAGGCAACCTGTTGATCCCAAACTTAGATCGATTAGCTTTGTTAAACGAGATTAAATCAAGTTAAACACTTAGAGAAACTTTGTTGTATATGAAACAATCTAAGTATTATGCGGAATTAATACTTAGAACAAGAACACACAAACAGGATAAACCAAACTTTAACTTTGATTGATTAATTGAACTTGCGTACAATGAAAGTGTAAAACATATATTGAACTAAAACCTAAAGGCCTCCTTTTATAGATTAAGGAACCTTGTACAAGAGTCTACGTATCAGCTATTTTAGGTAAAGATAAACATAAGAAATACATTGTCGAACATATCTTTACTAAAAACATAAAACGTGTAGACTAAGTATCCTATCAGTGCTTGACTTCTTCTCATCAACGCTTGACTTCCTCTTGTCAACGCTTGATCTGAGAACTCTTGATTTCTTCCTATCAACGTCCAATTTCCTCTTGTCAGTGTCTAAGTGTCTTGGCTTCATTTTATTCCCAACAATCCTCCCCTAAACTTGATATCTACTCTAGTAATCAAGTTTCTGAATAAAAACTAAGTACAAGGAGGATTCTTACAAATACAAATTACTTGTTAATCTAGAAATAAATAAACCTAATTAAATCTTTGCCAACGTCACTTGTGTAATCCATCTCCAGCTGTGTTGACACCATTTTCTTCAAAACTTCCTTGGATATGGGATATTCAACATCCATAAGAAGATACCCAGGAAACTTTGTAGTACTCAAATGATACACACCAGCTGCTGAATGTACACACCATTGAAGTCCACTAACATCATCAAGATCCTTCCATACTGGATCTTCATCATTTGGCTCACACATTCTCTTGATGTTGACCAAATCTTTATTCCATTAACTGAAGTAGGTGCTTTAGTCTCATACTTGGCCTTCATCAATCTCCAAAGATCTACCAAGTCTTCCCTACCTAGGCTTGCAAACAAAGACATAAGAGTAGTAAAAGTATGTACCTCTTTCCCATATCTGCCAATCATCCAAAACCCACTTGAATCTTCCTCATAGTGAACTATAGGGTTTCTGGAATCATGAGGTAATACATCTACCATATGTGAAGCTTCCAAGGATGAGAGCTTAATACTCCTTCTAATAACTGCTTCACTAGGATTCACTCTATCCAAATTTTCTGGGAACTCAAGTGGAACTCCCTTCTTCAAAGGTCTTGGTGCAATTAAAGCCTCTGGATCTGCATCTCTTCTACAAGTTCTTCCTTTCTTTCATCTGAAAGAAGTCTGATAGTGTTCTGCTCTTAAACACTTACCCATATAGGATAAGCTTTATATTCTAACTCATCAAAGGACAAACCCTGCAACTTCTTAAATGTCCAACCTCCTTAATGACATCTGAGAAGCAGGTATCAAACACTGTTGGAAATCTATTTAGGATAAGTATTCAGAATATTATTTATGAATATTCTATATTAGTTTATTTAAATAGAAGATATGCATGTTTATTTGATATTATCTCTTGTAAACCTTAATCCTTAGTCTATAAAAGGAACAAGGGTCTTAGGTTTTATTCATATCTTTCATTCACAATGTAAACCTAAAGTGTGTGTCGACTAGGTGTGGGATTCAATATATACACACCTAGTGATTGTTTGTAATTAATATAATGAGCAATCCAGTTGAGTAATCTTTGTGTCTTGTTCCCTAAACACCTTGTTTAATGATTATGGTTCTATTCCGCTTTGATTATCTAATCATATGAACTATGATCATTCCTAGCAGCTTAAAGATCCAAGGAAACCAAGGTTTTCACAGTTGGTATCAGAGCCTCGTGGCTCATGATGCTAGGACCAACAAGGTGTTCGTGTTTTGAGAAGAAAAGAAAAATCCGTCTAGGGTTTTTCTGAGTGATTTTGTGTGCGCAGCTGTATTCAGAAGGCCATAACTTTTTATTGAACGCTTGGATCGCCACGAATTTTTTTGTGTGTGTTCTACACACATATATCTAGACATCCACCGGAGGGATTGTCGAGATCTATCCCCAAGAAAAAGTTATTAAGTGTCGAAGTCAGCAGTGGTCATATGCTGTTTTCTGTGAACAGTAATAGTAAAAACGCGATTTCTCCTTCGTTAACCGTTGGATCGTCGTGAACTTCACGCTGTAGGTTCTTGACACTTGTGTCTAGGATCTCACCGAAGGGATCTTCGATCAAAGCTCTCATGAAGAAGATATTTGATGTCGAAGTTTGCTGTAGTTTATGGTTTTCACATACAATCATGATTTAGGGTTTATAAAACCCTAAATCGAGTAGCCGCTGATGTGTGTTATTTAGACGCTGATAGATGTTGGTGTCTATGGATGTCATTGACGCTGACAAGGCATGGATGAGACGCTGATGGCCAGGCGCTGACAGGTTTAAAGATGGCGCTGACAATGTTATACATAGGCGCTGACAGGAAAATCATGTGTCGTCCGATATATTGATTTTCAAATGCTGATAAGTATTGTCCGATATTGGACAACACAAACTGATGAGATATTGGACAGTGAAGGATCTTGGATGATAAAGGAATAGCTACTGTTGGAAAATTGGTTAGATATTTGCACACAAAAAGAGGTATTTACACACGAAGATACATGGGATCTCCGTTTTTATTCAGAATATCATTATGATAGTAATGGCTCGGATAATTTTAAAAGGGACAATGATTTTTCTAAGTTAGAACCAATTAGTGAAGTATTATTGGAGTAATGTTTTTTATGTAATCAGGATAACCTGGTGAAAGAGTTATTCGGTAACAGCTTTTACATATGAAGATATTGTTTCATTAAGACTCGTCATGAAGAGGTGTTGGCTTAAGGGGAAGAATTCTTATGGTAAGTTTGATGTTCAAAGAAGATTTTCGCGATTTTATGTTCTATCATATCTTAAAGTTGTGACCTCCCAGCCACTGACTTTTAAGATAACTTGTTTGTGCTTACATTGTTACTGATGAAGTGACACAAGATCTAGGAATATGTGATTTTTCTTATGGTACTCTATGCATATATTTTCTATCACTTGAAGGAGTTACATTATCGTGCTCGGTGTCTCACAAAAGATGAGGATTTTTGTATAATGATGACACTTCGTCACATGGAGAGTACAAGATATGGAACACAGGTTTGAGTTATTCTACTTCTACATCAAAATTATTATAGTTATTTTACTTCAAAATCATTACACAGAGCCTACATTTGGAGAATCTTCGATTGCGTACATTTTTTCCTTCCCTATTGATGTGACAAAAAGGGGAAGACATACATGTTACACTTGAGGGGAAGCAATTTGAAGATGATGTACCACTTACAAGAGATACACAAAGATGTTTTGTCGACATCAACTAGGGGAAGATTGTTGGGTCAAAAAGTTGATATGGCAGAAACTCAAAACGAAGAAAACATGAAAGCATTTGTTTCAACGCTGACACATTGTGTCTAGACGCTGACAAGTGTTAATGAAACGCTGACAGAAGTCAAACGCTGTTGGAAATCTATTTAGGATAAGTATTCAGAATATTATTTATGAATATTCTGTATTAGTTTATTTAAATAGAAGATATACCTGTTTATTTGATATTAGCTCTTGTAAACCCTAAATCTTAATCTATAAAAGGAACAAGGGTCTTAGGTTTTATTCATATCTTTCATTCACAATGTAAACCTAAAGCGTGTGTCGACTAGGTGTGGGATTCAATGTGTACACACCTAGTGATTGTTTGCTATTAATATAATTAAAGCCTGTTGGATCTGCATCTCTTCTGCAAGTTCTTCCTTTCTTTCATCTGAAAGAAGTCTGATAGTGTTCTGCTCTTGAACACTTGCGCATATAGGATAAGCTTTATATTCCAACTCATCAAAGGACAAAACCTGAAACTTCTTAAACGTCCAACCTCCTTGATGACATCTGAGAAGCATGTAGTAGAGCTCCCTTTTATCCTTTTTAGACTGTGAAAGAACTTTGCTAGCCTTATACTTCAAGATTACCTTGCAATCCCTTTGAACTCTTAAGAGAATATCCAAACCCCAAATTTGATCTGAAAGTGTCATGTCTGGATTCTTCATTACCTTATTCTCCCATGCAAAGTACATCTGAGCTACTTCAGGCATCTCATAATCAACCTCATTTTTCAACTCTTCAATCCTTTCCTTTGCCAACTCATCACCATATTCAAGTCTTTCTGGCTCTTCAATGATCATCACACTTGAATCGGTACTCTCATCAACACTACCTCCTTTATTTCTCTCAGAAGTAGCCACAAATGGTGACTCAATAGCAGCAATCTTCTTCTTCTCTTTTTCCTCAAGTTGTGCAGCCAACATGGAATCAAACTTTACTTGGGCTGCATCCTTGGGAACTATTTGTTCTACCATAATCCCTTTACCTTTATCTAATACATCAATGGTGGGTAAAGAGATTGATGATACATGTGTAGACACATCCTTGATGATAGCTGATGACTGGGATACATCAACCACACCTGCAGGTCTATCAACGTCCAAAACCTGTGTGTCAACGACTAACTTACTCCTATCAACGCTTAAACTCTATGTGTCAACGCCTGGCTTAGAAACCTGTTTCAGCATCTCCATAAATGATATCTTCGTTGGAGTTACTAGGGACACATCAATAACTGGCCTATCCTTCAAACTAGTCAAAGCTTCAGCCATCTCCACACCAATAGAACCACCTGAGCCTTTGTCACTTAAATTAAATGGCTCAGTAGCAGCTTCCCCCCCTTTGTAAGAATCCTCCCCCGATGAAAGGACTCTTGTCTGCCTTCTCCTAGTCTCAGCAGCTTCCAAAAAACAATCCTCTCCCTCAATTGCTTGAGTTCAAGGCCTTGTGTAGAGACAGTATGTACAAGGTCTGCATTTTTCTTTTGCAAGCTAATACAGACAATCGTCAATTCAAATAATGTGTAAGGTTCCAATCTGCCCTCCTCTAGAATAGAAATTTGACCTCCCAAAGTAGAGTCATGGGGCATGGATGGGGTCTTAATGATGTTAGGAATGGCTTGGCCTGCATCTAAGCTAGAACCAATGTCTCAGCCCCACCCATGTCACCAACCACACTTGTGGTGGTGGTTCTCTCTACAACATGGCTAGGACCACTAGAGGAGAACACTCCAGTAGTCCTTTGGCGTTTTTCCAACCAAAAATTAGGGGATGTAGAAGATGATGTGGATTGGGTGTCTGTTTGAAGGTTAAGGGGTGTTTGGGTTTATAATAAAAGGGTGTCAGCGTTTGGATTTGGAGTGTCAATGCCAACATTTAACATGTCAGTGATGAAGGGTTTTTGGTCAACGTCCATTTTCTAGGGTGATAGTGGTTGTTCAGGAAATGGGTCTGGTTGAGGTTGAGGGTCTTATTGTGGTTGTGCTGCTGCAATAACAGCAAGCGTGGCTTGGGTAAGGGTTAAGTCTCTATGAGGTGGTGAATTCATCTTCCCAAAAATTGCTTTCTTTTGAATAGGGATCTTATAAAAATCATTGTGATCCGTATTGCAATATCTTTGTTCATCAAACACCATTTGTAAAAACCTTGGATAAGCAAGAGTCATCTTGCTACCCTTGTTATGACACATGCCATCAAAAATCGTTTTTGAAAAATTATATTTTTTCCCAGTAGCAATACACACAATGGCACTCCCAATAGATCGGTTGATTTCATTGTGTGCAGTACACTTGGGACTCAAGCATTAAAGAATGACATGTATCAAGTACTTCCAAGCTGGGGGAAATTACTGTTTTGTATATTTGTTTAAATGGCCATCTTCTGGCAAAGGATAACCCAAATCTTAGAGTCCTTGTTCTAGCTCACCAATGGGTAGGGTGGTTATACCATTTGCATCATTAAGATGCAAGGCTTGGCGAACCAAAGCTTCAGTAACCACCCATGGAAGCCCATGGACAGTAGCAGTCAATGTAGTCACATTATTAAATGTTGAGGAAGTTACAGTATTCCAAAATTGTTTAATATGTGTGACAGGGATAAGAGGAGCATGAGAAAGTGCATACCTTAAAGGAGATGCATTTAAATACTCCACCATCTGAGTATATTAGGGAAACAGAGCATCATCAGCTTCTAAATAAGCAACCATGTTATGCTGACTTCTGAACCTAATTCCAAATCTCTTGGTTTAAACTTAGGCGCCATTGATATAGAAAGTTGTGTTAAATGTTATGAAAGATGAAGGTTTGTGAAAATTTAGTTAGACAAGAATAAGTAGTTACCCTGTTTCAAAGGAATGAGCCAAATATATAGGAGAGGTGAAAACATGTGATTGGTCAATGCATGAGGCAGTTATATTCAAAATATAATGATGAAAATATTGAAAAAGATATAACTTATCTCTTGTATTAATAAAAAGTTACCAACTCCTATAATTACGGCCCAAATTTTCGTCAAAAATAACAACTGGATAGGACCCAATGTTTATCAACGGTCAAAAATAACTTATCAACGCCCAATGGCTATATTCTTGTCAACATTGGATTTTGCCATGTCAACGTCAAAATTGCTCTTAACAACGCTTGGAAAGAAAACTGTCAGCGTCCAAAAATAAAAATAATATAAAAGAAAAAGGACCTTAACAAAGTAATTTATCCTAGTGAAGATAACTTATAGACTGAAAATCACCATAGGGTGGCAAGCACTGTCCAATCATGCACACTTGCTTAAGCAAGATAGACATAATTGTCCTCAAGTGTCCCTTGCTAACCAAAGTTCTTAACAATGAAGTTATCTTATAAAATCCTTTGTAACTTCCCAGGTAAGCCCAATAAAAATCATACCCAAGTCTCCCAACAGACCACATCCAATCCTAGGTCAAAAAGTCTTGGCAACGTGCAAAGTATATCAACTTTGCATGCTACAGTGCCTCATGATTTAGTAAACTAACTCGTACTCACTAGTGGATACAATCTAGAATTGTGATAAGAGTATTATATGAATACCCAAACAGTCCTAAAGGTTTCCTAAACCTCCCCTTAAAATATGATACATAAGTTGCCAAACATAATATATGCAATAAAAATTTATGTCAAGATAGGAATATAAATATTCCAACCATCATCCATAAACTTGAAAATACTCCAAGTAAGCTCTAAAGATCCATAAGCAACTCTGTATCCATTTGTACAATGCTCATAATGCCTGCAAAATTAGATCAAAAACCACAAAACTAACATGTTGATGTCAACATCCATTTTAACACTTGTCAGCGTTAATATAACCTTTGTCAGCGTTAGACAAATAAAGTGGAAAACTTATGTTTGTACAAAGACCAATAACAATGCATATCCTGTACATACTTTTACAATAAGTTCCAAAAATACATATTAGGTAAGATTGATCATTCCAATACTTGTTACCAAGTATTGAAATCTCTCAGTATCAAAAGGTTTAGTTGATAAATCTGCCGCATTTTCTTCTGTGTCAACCCTATCTGGTTGTATTAAACGTTTTTCAAAACAATCTCTTATAAAATGATGTCTAATTTCTATGTGTTTTGTTTTAGAATGATGTACATGATTCTTAATAATGCATAAAGTACTGTTATTGTCTACAAAAATCTTGGTATGCATAAAATTATACCCATAATCCAACAGTTGGTTCTGAATCTATAAGACTTGTCCACAACAAGCAGCTGCAGATACATATTCTGCTTCAGTTGTAGAGTTGGCCACCACTGTTTGTTTCTTGCATTGCCAATATATCAACCTACTCCCAAGAAATTGGCATCCACCAGTTGTGGATTTTCTATCAAACTTGTCACCTCCATAATCACTGTCTAAATAAGCAATAAGCTCCAATGGAGAATCCTTTGGATACCATAATCCCAAGGTGGGATAGCACCTAAGGTATCTAAAAATCCTCTTGACAGCTTGGAGATGATACTCTTTAGGAGTCACTTGATGGCGTGCACATGCACACACCGCAAACATAATGTCAGGTCTAGAAGCTGTAAGATACATCAATGATCCAATAATTGACCTATAATGCCTGAAATCCACCTCTTTTCCATCTCCAATCTTTCCCCAAGGGTGTTCCCTATCCATGGGTGTGCTAGCCCGTTTTTCATGTGGAAAAAAACCAAACTTCTTTAAGATCTCTGCTATATATTTATCTTGAGAGATGAAGATACCATCTTCTTTCTGCTAAACTTGTAACCCTAGAAAGAAGTTCATCTCTCCCATTGCACTCATCTTGAACTTGTCTCTCATGATCTTGGATAAGTCTTCACTCAACTTTGGACTTGAAGAGCCAAAGATGATATCATCCACATAGACCTGAACAAGTAAAAACTCCTTACCAGTCTTCTTGGCAAACAAAGTCTAATCTATGGTGCCCCTCTTGAATCCATTTTCCACCAGATAGGTGGATAATGTACCATACCATGCTCTTGGGGCTTGATGAAGTCCATACATTGCTTTCTTCACTCTATGCACCTTGTCTGGATGTTCAGAATCTTCAAAACCAGGAGGCTGCACGACATAAACCTCCTCTGCAATTGTGCCATAAAGAAAAGCACTCTTCACATCCATTTGATAAACTGTGAAGCCCATGTAAGAAGCATAGGCTAGGAAAATCCTTATTGCTTCAATCCTTGCAACAGGTGCAAAAACCTCTTCATAGTCTATCCCTTCCTCTTGTGTATAGCCTTGAGCAACTAAACTTGCCTTGTTTCGGACCACAATCCCTCTTTCATCCTTTTTGTTTCTAAGAACCCATCTTGTCCCTATAGGTCTGACATATCTGGGACAGTCAACTAACTCCCAAACATCTTGAATAGCAAATTGGTGAAGCTCATTCTGCATTGCTTCCACCCAACTTAGTTCTTTGAGGGCATCAAATATCTTCTTGGGTTCCTGTTATGATAGAAAACAAGCAAACAAACATGCCTGAACAAGAGGGGTATCAACCTTCTTGTGGATATTGGCAATAAATCCACCATAATTCTGATGAGACCTTCTAGTTTGAACAGGAGACATCACATCACCAATGATTAGAGAAGGATGATTCTTGATAGTAGATGTAAGTACTCCTCCTTTAATAATTGTGTTGTCTTCAATTTCAGTCTCCAAGTTACCAATATCATCTTCAAATTATCCTCCATTCTCACCTGAATGAACCTCTTCATGAACTGTTGAAGGCTCACCTTGTTCGAAAACACTGGAAGAGAATAAATAGTCAAACGAGTTGTCAACGCCTGAACTAGGTCTGTCAACGTTTGAGCCATCAACGCCTGAATTTGGCCTGTCAGCGCCAGATTTTCCTTTGTAGACGCTTGAGGATTCATGCATGTTTTCATCAACTAGTTTTTCTTGTGGACCATCTTTTTCCTTTCCAGCAACAGCAGCAGCAGCAAATCCATCTGTCCAAATAGGAATGGTAACATACTCAAGTATGGGAGCTGATTTGTCTGCATGTGATCCTACCTCCTTATCAACCTTTATACCTGAAATTTCAACAACTGGTTCTTCCACAACATTTGAATTCACTTTCACAATGTATGGATTAGTAACAGGCATATAATTCACGGTTCTAGATAAAGGTTCTAAATCAAAGAGCCAATTTGGTCCACTCTCAGGATCACAAGGTTTACTTTCTAAAAACCTAACATGTACCTTTTCAAGTATACATTTTTCCTTCTTAATGTAAACCTTATATCCTCTACTTTGCACTGAATAGCCCATAAGGTAGCCTTCATCACCTTTAGCACTAAACTTTCCTAAGGCATCACTAGTATCTAGTACAACTACATGACATCCAAAGGGTCTAATAAAACCAATATTAGGTTTCCTACTCCAAAATAGCTCATAAGGTGTCTTATTGTGGATTTTGTTAAACAATGCTCTATTCTGAAAATAGCAGGCTGTATTCATAGCCTCAGCCCAAAATGCAATGGGAAAGTGAGCATCAGCCAACATAGTCCTAGTTGCTTCTATGAATGTTCTATTCTTCCTTTCAGCCACCCCATTTTGTTGTGGGGTTCTAGCTACACTGAACTGCCTAGTAATCCCTTTATTGACATAGAAGTCATCTAACAACTTATTTCTAAACTCACCACCATTATCACTTCTAAGAATTTTAACCTCATTCCCAGTTTTCTTTTCAATTTGGGTAATAAAGTTAATCAAAACAGTAGCAGTTTCACTTTTCAAAGCCAAAAAGAAAGTCCAAGTAAATCTAGAAAAATCATCAGTTATGACAAAACAAAAAGATTTACCATTTAAACTTTCTATATTAGTTTGACCAAACAAGTCCATATGTAGTAAGTGAAGTGGTTTAGAACTAGAATGCATAAGTTTAGACTTAAAAGAGACTTTGTGCTGTTTGCCTTTAAGGCATGCAACACAAGAGTGGTCATTGTGGAAAGCCTTTTCAGGCAAACCATCAACTAAACCATGTCTCACAAGTCTATTTATGTTCTTAAAATTTATGTGCCCTAACCTTCTGTGCCAAAGATTACTTTCATCAACTGAAGCCTTAGCATATAGACATGTCAAATTATTATTCATCCTAATTCCATTAAGATTCACATTATAAATGTCCTTATGCCTAGGTGTTCTATAATCAATGAACTTCTCATCAGGTATTTTAAAATCTTTGCTTAACACCAAGCATTCAGTATCAGTGAAAAGAACCTTATTTTTGTTATCACAAACTTGTGATACACTAAACAGATTGTAATCAAGTTCTTTTACCAGAAATACGTTTTCAAAACGCAAATTGTTGGTGATAAGAGTGCCTTTGCCAGTAATAGTTCCATATCCTCCTCCAAAGTACACTTTGTCACCATCTTTAATGGGGGTAAAGTTTGTCAAATAATCTTTCTTCCTCGTCATGTGCCTAGAGCATCTACTATCCCAATAGCCATGATCATTAACCTGCTTTTGAATGCCCTGCACATAAAGAAAACAAATTAGTTTTCTTTGGGAACCCAAGCCTGAGCAGACTTGGATTCATTTGGTTGTTCAACAAGAACAGACTTAGTCCTTATAACAACCCCTTGTTCATCCCTTTTTGGATTAAACACCCAGTTAACCCCAATTGGTTTAGTTATGACCTTTGAAATAAAATGAAAGTTGTTACAGGTCATAGAAATCCTATCTGAATTAGGGTTTTGTTCTTGTTTGGGTCTCCATGTCAAGCTAGAAGAAGCTTTAGACCCCTTTCCCTTTGGTTGCAAGTATTTGGCAGTACTTGGTCTAACAGCGTTGGAAACATTCATGTCAACGTTAAAATTATTCTTGACAATGCTGAAATTGCACTTGTCAGTGTCAAACCTAGGGTTTGCTACAGGAACCCATTTTCTGTTAGACCATGTATTAGTCTTTTGAAAAGGCGTTTGTCCATAAGTATTAGACCCTTTAGTAAAGAATAGAGTTGGTCTAATAACTTATGGAATTTGTTGGACAAAAGGTCTAGGTTTGACCATGGTTGACTTTCTATCAGCGTTGACGTTTGAAGCATTGACACACTTATAAGACAAATGAGAAAAACTCCCACAACTATAACAAGCTTTTCTAGACATAACTCTAGGTCTATATGAAAAGAAACCTGTCCCATTATCACTAAGTTGACTTTTTGGTGACCTAGGTTTTCTATATATTTCTGCATATTTAATACTAGGTTTTCTATCAACGTTTAATCCAAGGTCAACAGTCTTTCCAGTAGTAGGGTTGGTCACTCTTATGGGTGTGGACTCATTTGCGCTTTCACTAAGCATGCCACCTTTAACAAACAAAGTGGGATTGGCTTTCTTCCATTGGTCCAAATCAGTCAATTTCTGCTTATATTCCTCTACTGGAGTAAGAACTCTTGATGGAGGAATAAATTCCTTTTCTTGGAGTTCTGTTATACCAGTCTAAGACAAATCCTTTCTAAGGACACCATAGAAGTTCCCAGCAGGTGGTGGAACATCGGCATACTCTTTCATCCCAATCCCAGTCATATCCCTATAGTCTCTTTGTTCACTAACATATTTTTTTAGGGTTTGAGAAGCTTTATCGAATCTTTGAATTTTAAGACCTACATTATCTTTGTTTTTAATGGCCTCATCTAACTTCGCTTGTATAACACCTTTGGATCTCTCCAAGATGTCCCTAATGTCAATACTAGCATTGAGGTCATGAGTCAAAACATTGATTTGATCTTTTAGGTCAAGCTCCATTTTCTTATATTCAGCCACAGTCTTTTCAGTTTGAACAAATGTAAGTTGATAATTAGATAACTTGCATTTTTCATCAAAAACATCTGATTTTAACTTTAAAATTTCTTTGTTAAGTTTTTCAATGTTTAAACGACAACCTTTACTACAAAATGCATCATCATATACCTCATTATCTGATGAAGATGAAGAATGTGCCATGAGAGCATAGTGAACATGCTCTTCTTCTTCCTTCTCTACAATCAAGGCCTTGTTCTCTTCCACATCTTTGGCCAAAAAGCTCCAGTCCCAGCCAACACCATCAATCTCTTGCATGGCAACCATAGCTTTTGTATCTTCAACCTTGATGATTTGGCTTGAAGGCTTTCCAGCATCAGATCTTCTTGGAGATCTGCATTCTCTCATAAAGTGACCCATTCTATGGCAGTTGTAACACTCAACCTTGGATTTATCAAACCCAGTAGTCTCTTTAGCATTAAAGGTCATCTTCTTCCTGAATATCCTATTCCATCTATTAGCCCTTATGCTTGCAAGTGCCATATTCCACTTTATGTCCATCTCCTCAAAATGCTCATCACTAATTTGCTCAAGGTCCTTATATGTAATCCCTGAACCATTGGGCAATGAAGAAATGTATGCACACACTGTATCTAGATCAATGCCAGCAGGCCTAATCCTTGGTGAGTCAACATTGTATTTGTCAGCGTCTGAATGTTGGGCGCTGACAAAGCTTGATCCAACGTTGACACAAGGTGATCCAGTAACAGGGTGTACGTATGACTCCCTTTGATCAAACTGACCTTCACTATATGAGAAGAAGGCCATGTTTCCATTGGTAGATTTGCTTCCTTGATCCAAAAGGATTTCATTCTCTACAATCTTCAGCTTATTGTAGACGTCATCAAAAGTGGAACTTTTGTGAGCATTAGTAGCAATTATAGACCTTGCTTTAATCTTCCGTGCATCACCAAGACTTTTAAGGAAAATGGTAATGATATCAGCATCATCATGCACTGTTCCCATAAATGACAATTTGCTTGTGATGTCAAGAAGTCTTCTTCTCACCGCACTTAGCTTTTCATTCGGAAGAGCTTTGAACATAGCATACTCATGCAAGAGTTGCTTCTTTTTCTCTGAGGCAGTATCATCATTACCACCATAAGTGACTTGAAGGGCTGCCCAAAGCTCTTTGACAGACTCAAAACCTCAATACTTGTGTTGATTGGTTGGTCCCAAAGAAAGTTTGAGAATGCTTAGAGTTTTCATGTCGTTCCTTCTCTTTGTAATGTCCTTAGTTGAGATAGCCCTCCCATCTGTAGGTTGTTCTTTTCGATCTGCTTCACTTGAGCCTGGAGTTGATCTTAAAGTAATAGCAGCTTGAATCTTGGCAGCCGTATCAAATGTGTTTAAATATTCAATAATTTCCCATAGGGTGTGGTCATGGATTTGAAGGTACTGCTCAAAATTAAACTTCCATAGCTCAAAGTTGTCAGGGTCTAGCATGGGGATTTTTAGGTTATGGCTTGAGGAGGAGGTCAACTCTGGAGTAAACATGTTGTCTGGTTTTTAGGGTTTCTTGGAAAATTAGGGTTTTTGGCGATTTAGGGTTTTTAGGGTTTTTATGTTGTTTAGATCAAAGTTCCTCAACAAGCTCTGATACCACTTGTTGATCCCAAACTTAGATCGATTAGCTTTGTGTAAACGAGATTAAATCAAGTTAAACACTTAGAGAAATTGTTGTACATGAAAAATCTAAGTATTATGCGGAATTAATACTTAGAACAAGAACACACAAACAGGATAAACCAAACTTTCACTTTGATTGATTAATTAACTTGCGGACAATGAAAGTGTAAAACATATATTGAACTAAAACCTAAAGGCCTCCTTTTATAGATTAAGGAACCTTGTACAAGAGTCTACGTATCAACTATTTTAGGTAAAGATAAACATAAGAAATACATTGTCGAACATATCTTTACTAAAAACATAAAATGTGTAGACTAAGTATCCTATCAGTGCTTGACTTCTTCTCATCAACGCTTGACTTCCTCTTGACAACGCTTGATCTGACAACGCTTGATTTCTTCCTATCAACGTCCAATTTCCTCTTGTCAGCGTCTAAGTGTCTTGGCTTCATTTTATTCCCAACATAACCTAATTCTCTATAACCATTTGCTCTGATACCATTCTATCACAACCCACCATGGCGGAATATAGGGCACGACGTATGAATATCATCACAACAATAGCGCGTCTATATAGAGAACTAAATGAAATTGAAATATCATAAATGTTGACACAAATGTCATGACAATATCTCAACAATGCAGGATTCTGGGTAAGTAGGTAAAAGTCCTACCTCTTACCAAAGATAAACAAATAAACAAACATCAAACATAAAGGTGTCTAAATGTATCACTTATTCAAACAATGAAAAGAAAACTAAGAGGAAAGGGATTCCTCCTAATGCAGTCCTAGCAGCCTTTAACTCTAGCCACTTCTAACACCATCCTTCATAACTACCTCACCTGAAAATAACACTAAAATTTTTCAACATAAAGTTGGTGAGAACATAGGTTTAGGTTATCTAGAACATCACAAGAAAACTTGACATCCTTTGTAAAGAAGTTGAAGAAAATAAGTTTAAGCAATGGACTATAAAGTGATATTCATGTTACATACAACTACAAACATAGCACACCATAACAATTAAGTACACAAAATAAGAACAAATGCACCTACACATATCCGGATCTTTCCCACACCCAGTATGGAAGTTGAACCCATATCCCCGTCGAGATATCTTGCCACCGAGAAGACGTTGTACAAGTACTCCGAACTCAAGTACTCAGAACGCATATCAGTATACAAAATAGAATATATAACATAACACACAAGTAGGCATATCACATAATAGCACATTAAGTCCATACATTTGAAAAACATGTGAATCAAAACATTTTAAAGAACATAGTACTAAGACATTTAAAAACATAACAAGTGTCATCTCCATCCCATACTGGAAAAACATTTAAAAACTTAGTGAAAATTGGACTATGAAATCACCTGATTAAGCTCCTCCAAATATTATGCGCACTAGCAAAAGCTAAACAAATAAATGTATAACATCAAGACATGAACCAAATGCTAAAATGGCTCATCAATCTATGAAGGACATTTAACCTTCTCCCATAAATTTACCCCATTTATATGTTCTAAGCATCCCATTACCCCTCTCTAACAAGTCCTTAACTTATCCAAGTTCATAACCTATCCCGTTGACATGTTACCCAAAACAGCCCCTTTTTTCCCCAAACTATTAGCTAAACGCCCACCTAACCATACCCATGCTTTCTGTATAGAAAACCCTATTCCCTTACATGTGTTAGCTAACTCTACTCTTTTTCCCTAATCTCAAAGCTACTGTAAAGGCCTCGATATACATATATATACTTTTACCTATCCAGTTTCTATTATTTTTGAACATATGAAGAGTTTTTTATAATTTGAGGGTCTTCCACTATCCCAATTGATTAACCCTTATTCGGATCTCTTATATTACATATAAACTAACTCTTGTATTCGTTTGAAAGTCTAATTGTACTCATAAGTACCCTAACCATCTTGAAACATCAATTTAAACCCGACTGATTTCAAAACTGTTTTGACCTCCGACTGTTGTAACCTATTTTTAACCCATTTCCTGAGGTCCAAGTTAGTCCTCGTTTCTTGCATTCAAAAGCCAACTCAAATACCTTTTCAGAGGTACTTGGATCGCATCATGAATGTTCCTAGTACTCTAGATATGATCAAAACAATAGACCTAAAATTTTGCCCAGTTTTTAATTACGAATTTAACACAATTAACCTAATTAATTACCCATAACATGTTTATTTATGAACCCTAATTAATCTAATAATGATTATAAACTTAAAGTACATATTTTTTAATAAACTAAACCTAAATCCATCATATATTGATTTATAATAATTTAAAAACAATTTAATATAAAAGAGAATTGAAGGTTTTACCTTTGAATTTTTTAAAGAAGAAAAATTAATAAAGAATCCTAAAAACCTCCATGGATGTCGACTTAAAACTGATCTCCAGGGATTTTATGAATTTTTTTGGTTAACAAAAAGTCTTTATATAATTTTCTAACAAGTCCTTGGCCCATTACAAAAGCCCGGTTCCCTTTTTTTCCGTTTTTCCCTTTTCTTTGTCTTTCTTGCGTCCCAAAACTGACTTTTATATATATATATATATATATATATATATATATATATATATATATATATATATATATATATATATATATATATATATATATATATATATATATATATATATATATATATATATATATATATATATATATATATATATATATATATATATATATATATATATATATATATATATATATATATATATATATATATATATATATATATATATATATATATATATATATATATATATATATATATATATGTATATATATATATATGTATATGTATATATATGTATATATGTATATATATATATATATACATATATATACATATATATACATATATATATATATATATATATATATATATATATATATATATATATATATATATATATATATATATATATATATATATATATATATATATATATATATATATATATATATATATATATATATATATATATATATATATATATTATGAACCCTAATTAATCTAATAATGATTATAAACTTAAAGTATATATATATATATATATATATATATATATATATATATATATATATATATATATATATATATTTCTTCTTTTTATTACATATTAATATATTTTATCAATACCTTAATTTATTCAGCCTTTACGTCCTCCAAAACCTCAAAACCGTAAAACTAGTCAGTTTTACGCGTATACCGTAAAAATATACAGTTTTATTAAAAACTTTTGGAATGTGTAATAAACTTTATATTTAAGTCCTAAATGAATTAAAACTACCCCGAAAAATATTCCTTTGACTAATTACCTTATCTGAGACCTCAAAATGCTAAACCCTAAATCATAAAAAAAAAATACGATTTACTATAATACATATACGTACACATAAAATATTAGAATAACACCATATAATATCATAGCTACATTCAAGTGAACTAATGAGAATTAACTAACCCCATCTAAGCACCATATAATGTACTATGCACTACATGTACGATGTCTAACATATTGCACATAAACGCACTCTAAGAACAAATTTAAAGTCAAACACTCATAAGTGACAAACTCCAAAATCTAGGGTTGTCACAAGAAACAATTTTTAACACTGAAAATAAAATATCATAACTAGTCAAGATCTCATAAAGTAATATCGTACATGCACTACAATTTCTGAACACAAAATAGCACAAGTCTAGTCTGAAGGATACAACTACAACAAGTCTAAAACATACGAGCTGGAACATAACCCAGATGTTTGTAAAATGTACAAAAGATAGATCTAACAAGAGTGATCATAACTAACTACTATTGCCAGCCTCCTCTAGGTCCAGCACGATAGCATCATATGGTGCATGTATCACCTCATGTAAATCTCTAACTGCACTATGAGTCTCCCGTAATAACCTGCGAGTCTGTAGTAAATGTGTCTGACGTGTCTTGTTTGCCTGCCTCACATTATATATCTCCTTGATGCGCATGTCATTGCGCAAGTCCTGTTGTGCCTGGATAACCCTGTCCTACAAGTACAGCTGCGTTTGACAAGCCTGAAGTTGTCCCTCTAGTACGAACACTCCCGCTCTCTGAGCTAGCATCTCCCCAACCAACCACTAAATCATACCCTCAGTGTGCGTCCAAGCATCTCTGGCGGCTTGCTCCTCCCCCTCCTTCAACTAAGAAAGCAGATCACCTCGTTGGGGCAACTGTGAGCGCCCGACCTGAGCAATCCCAAGCATAGAAAAGATCTCCACGGTGTCATGCTCCTGACACCCGGCCAAAGCAGATATCTCAGCACGTAGCTCCTCCTTGAAAGCAAACCTAGCCCTAGAGCTTTCACCTACCTCTAGAGTGGAATTAGGGAAATAGATGCATTCCTCTTGTGAGGCGGTGCACTCCTCCTAGGTACTGGGCTGAGTAGTGGTAAAGCTGATGGTAATGAAGACTATGGCGATGGAAGACGCCCCTCGTCTCTTTCCCCAGTTGGGAAAATAGGTCTAGTCGATTGCGTAGCAACCGTGGAGTCGGTAGGGGAAATAAGTTTGTCATCCTGGTCCTCTCCAGACTCAAGTTCTGAAGGTAAACCTGATAAACCTGTCGTAGGTGATGCTATGGGAATAGGTTGTTGTTCCTCCACAGGAAGAACAATGCCAGTAGTGGAAGGAACAATAGGAACCTCAGGAATAGGGGTAGATGAAGTAAAAAGAGAAAAGTGGTCATAGTAAATATTTGTAAAAATAGACAAATTTTTGTAAGTATCGGTTAATAAACCATAATTTATTAGTATAAATTAATGGGATAAGATTTTTTGAGTAAACTAATATTCACATAATTACGTACATAATAAGCATTTAATACTATCATGAATCATAATTGCACGTATGGATCATATATTTATGCATGCTCTCTATGCTAAATGTTCTCTATGTATGTTACCAAAAACCCAGTTTTTGAAATCTCAGTCCGGTTATAGTCCAGTTAAAAAAATTATTTTTGATTTGGTTCTCTATAACCATTGCTCTAATACCAATCTGTGACACCCCCAAAATAGACATGTAGAGGAATGAACTTGGGTGTCATGTAGTAGATCACAAAACAAATGACATATAAAGCATAAATTATAATTATATGATTTTTAAATAAAATGTTACAAATATTGTCTTAGTACAAATAGTTGAAATGGTGAATATCATTTTGTTACAGTCATCCTAGTGAAAAATAAATTTCCCAATCATTATCGTGCTCCTAAATGATGCTTGGTCCATGCACACAGAATCCTGCTTAGTTACCTGATAAAAACATGCTTAAAACGGTCAACATAAAGTTGGTAAATTCACAGGTTTAGTAAAATCAAGTTCAGGACCGCAAAATGTTTCACATAGTAATGTACAAAGCAAATACTATAAATCAATTACATTTCCCTATTGCAAGTGAACTGAAGCTAGATAATCGTAGGTGTCCACAACAAATGGGGCCACCCAATGTACGCCCTAAAATATATGACATGGTATACGTTTGTTATCCTGGCCTAGGCACAGTGAGAGCTACTCACCCAAACGGGGATTGTTAGTCCCAAATAGATCTATTTATAACATTCGCGCTATCCTACAATCAACAGTTCACAATCCACAGGTCATAGGCATCATACAATAGGCAAAATGTAATCATAATGTACTCAAGTTTATTTGCGTCGTTTAAAAATGTACTACATATTTTCTCCCCCAATATTGCATAAAACATTTAATATATTCAAAGTGTGGGGCCATGAACTCACTTGAATAATAATACTCGAGAATGATCAATGTATCCAGTTCAAAATGCACACGATATGTCAAATACCTAAGTAAATGAGTATGTCTCGGTCTATGAATATATAATTATATCCAGTTCATTTATTTGTTCGTTCATTCTCGTTCTTAATAGATCACAAGTATACATTGGTTCTTACTTGTTTTATATATACTGTCATGGGACATTAAGTATATGCACATTCGTTCATTTAATAATAATTTGTATCCTCGATGGCTATTTGAGAAAAATAATATATACATTTATAGTCGCGTTTATAAATAAATGTATTAAATTTATTTAATAATTTATTGAGTTCCAAAATAACCTTAAGGTTTCCACTTGAGTCCCAAATAGTCCTTGTACAATATATTTATAATTTCTACCCCTTTAGTTTGAATAGTGCTCGTTTAATCCCTTGTTATGGTAACATGTCACTTTTAGCCCTTGTTCTTATAGTAACATGTCGATTAATTTCTAGATTGCATATTAATCCCCATGTTTAACAATGTGTCATTATTGGCCCGAAACGTTTCCAACATAATTTTACCCTTATGTCTTGGCATGAACAAGATTAGTCCCTTTATTCGCGATGTTACGTATTTGGCCTAAAAAGATTTCTATATATTACTTTTATGTTTCGGCCAAAGGCAGTTTTAGTCCCTCTAGTTGTAATTATATATATGGCCCGAAAAGACTTCCAAAATTCACCCTCTAGTCTTGGTTATGTCAAAAACAGCCCCTAGGGTTTCCAAAAATTCTTTAATGTAAACTTAGGGCATGAAAAGAGTTTCAAAAATGGCAAGATTAACCCCTAGGTTTTATAAACTATCGTTAATCATGTTAGGGCTCGTTTAAGTTTGCTAAAAGTCAAGTTTAGTCCCTAGGGTTTATAAAAACCCTAGGCTTCGTTTTTAGGGCTCGAAATGAGTTTCTTATTTGGAAAAAAGACCCTCGACATTATTATGATAGTCCGGTTAAAGCTTATGACATGTCATTTTAAGCAGTCGAGGCAAGGGGCCGTCTTCTACAGCTATTGCATTTACCGGAGTCGTTACTTATGTGATGTGATTTGTTTCTATTTATTGTAATAGGTTATGTCGTTTGTTTTTTAGTTATCATATGGCCTGTCATATGATCTAGAGGTTATTCAAGCTTGAGCTTGAGGTTAATGTGGCGATCAGTCACATTCCATTGTACTTATTGGCTTTTTTGGGAGTTAGTATATTTTAGCGGGGTTAAGTCCCTTTTACCCAAAAAAATAACCCTCGACTTCCCAAATGTTTGTTTTAACTCGATAATATTTTTGAAATGTGACATTCGATTTTGTTTAGGTTTTAATAATTCGAGTAAGTCCAATAAGATATAAATGATTTATCCTAAGTCCCGGTTTAGCTTAATGGGCTCAGTGGGCTTTATTGGGCCTCGACATGTACATTTAAGGCCCGTTAAGTGTTCTAATAGTCCATTAAGGAATTTCTAAGTTTAATAAGCTTCAATAAGATCACGTGAGCTTATTGGTTTTGTGTTGGATCAAAAAACAAGCCGAGAGCTTATTGTGGGCTTATGGCTCACATTTTTAGGCTTCGGATATCATTGTAAAGCCCTGATAGGTGTGTAAACACCCATCCTTTTACCACTTAATTCGGGCTAAAACGAGACCAAAAACACGTATTTAATATCATTTGTTTGGAATTATGCGTGGTTTTTGTGTTTATTGTGTTTTCAGAGCCAACCGGATAAATATTGAAGAAAACATGGGATTGCACGGGTTTTACTGAAGAAAAAAACTCAAGATAAAGTCTATTGTCCAAGAGATGCAAAAGATTTGAAGTCGATGGGCCTATTCGAAGAATTATCAAAGAAAAGGACCAAAGATGGAAGATTTATATAAGTCGAAGAAACTCAAGTCCATTAAACGAAGAAATTAAAAGACGAGTTGAATTTAATCGACAACAAATCCCGAATCAGAATCGAAAACGGAAACTTTTCTGAAAAGACGAAAAGACACAAAGAACGGGAGAAAGCCCACTCACCAACCAAAGGACAAGACTATAAATAGCCTTTCCCTCACACATTTTAGACTAGTTAATTTTCTTTCTTCCTCCCCACTCTTTCTCCTGGTTCGTAGAACACCATCACCACTAGGGTGATTGGTGATTTTTATCTTTAGTTCTTTAATCTTGTAATTTTAATCTTTGTTTCATCTTGTCAAAACATCAATCATTCAATACTAAGTTCTTGTTTAATCTTCCATTCTCATCTTGTTCATCATCTTCTTTATCTTCAAGTTCTTAAGTTTTTATTTTCTTGATTTGATCTTCAGAAGTTGATGGGATTTGTGTTTTTATTAGTGGGATTCGTTGCTTATGATGTCTAAATGATTTGTGTTTAATTTGGTAAATTCTTTTTAAGTATTTGATTTGATTTTGATTGAAACCCTTGTTCCGTGTTCTTCGCTTTTCTGCTACTGTAACTGGGTTTCAGAACTTCCGAATCAAGACAAAAAGTTCCGAATGAAGTAGTCATTCGGAAGGTTCCGAATCAGTCTTTAAGTTCCGCATCAAGTCACTTTCATTCGGAAGTTTCAAACTTCCGAATCAAGGAGAGGTTCCGAATCAACCTTTTCATTCGGAAAGTTCCGAATCAATCTGAAGGTTCCGAATCAGCAACTTCCGATCCAGCAAGTTCCGAATGAACATTCATTCGGAAAGTCCCGAATCAGCCATTAAGTTCCGGATGAGTAAGTTCCGAATGAGCAAGTTCCGGATGAGTGAATAGTATCTTCCGAATCAGTTAGTTCCGAATCAAGGTTTAAAGTTCTGAATTTTGGGTATTTTAAAGTTACTGATTTATTGTTGTTGTTTTACTATTTCTCTACTCATATTTCACAATTTACATGTTAACTTTAATTTTAATTTGCACTTTAAATTTTCAACCAAGTTTTTGTTAATCATAATTAAAGTAACTGCCTTTGATTTAAACTTTCATTTCCATATTTTATTAGACTAGAAAACCCAACCCCTTTATTTAGTAACCAAGAACAATCATTCCACTTAAGACCTAGATCAATTCGAGAGGATATCGAGAGAAATTAGAACCCTAGCAAAAACGTTGTATCAAATGGCGCCGCTGCCGGCTCTTCTCGTTAAGATCAAAAGTTTTTTGTGAGAACTTGGATTTTGGGATCCGTTCCCCGTGAACGTTCTTTTTCATCAAAAATTTTCAAAAACAACTAAAAAAATATAAAATTCTCAAAAATCCTAAAAATTAAAAAAAAACAATAAAAACCAAAAATATTTGTGCTTTGCTTTTCTTTGTTCGATCTTTTGCAGGTGTATGCGCACTCGATCCACGTCTTATCAAGAGCCCGAGCCTCTCGATAACTTAGACATGGCTGGTGTACAAAACAACAATAACATACCACCTCCGAACAACAATAATAACAACAACAATCCGCCTTTCAACAACATGAACAATAACAACAACAATGAGCACCTTCCGGATAATCGCCCAATGATTGAATTGCTGCAAGCTCATGTTGATGGCAACACGGATCCAATTGTCATCCCTCCAATTGCCGCCAACAATTTCGAGCTCAAGTCAGGCTTTATCCAGATGGTCTCAGCTCAACCGTTCTTGGGACGAACCATTGATGATCCACACGACCACATCAAGAGATTTCTACAACTCACCAACACGGTCAAGTTCAATGGCGTTTCACAAGAAGTGATAAGGTTACAACTTTTTCCCTTTTCTTTAGAGGGACAAGCCCGGCATTGGCTTGCTAAGGAACCGCCACAGAGTATTCTCTCGTGGACGGATTTGGAAACAAAGTTTATCAACTACTTTTTTCCACCCTCTCGTACTACCGCTTTGCGGAATGAAATCATAAATTTCGAACAAAAGTACGATGAGTCATTCAGTGAATCTTGGGATCGTTTCAAAGATCTTTTAAGAAAATGCCCACAACATGGTTTTACCAAAGTTCATCAAATAAATACTTTTTACAATGGTTTAAGCATGAGTGACCAAGATTCACTGAATAGTGCCTCAGGGGGTAATTTATTGGCTAAGACTTCCAATGCTGCTTGGGATATCATTGAGAACAAATCTCGTGTGCAAACCAAGAGTGTTAGGACCAATGTTGCTAGTGCTAGCACTAATGACAGCGACAAGCGATTAGACAAAATCACCACGCTTCTTGAATCGCTTGTCACCCACACCGTCAGCAACAACAACAGCAACAACGCCAAAAATGCACAAGTGAACGCTGTCAGCCAATCTTGTGAGATATGCGGTGGTCCCCATTCCTACACAACTTGTACCGCCACCCAAGATTACCCTGCTGAGAATGTGAATGCGGCATATGGCACCTACCAACAACCTGCTTATCAAGCTAGACCTCAAGGTGACCGTAACTTGCTTAGCTATCGATCAAACAACTATCTTTCACCACCTGGCTTTCCACCAACCAACACAAACCAACAACAAAACCTTAACCGCCCTTCTCAACAACAACAACAACCTCGACAACCATACATCCCACCTCACAAGCAACAACAACAACCTCAACGTAACAATCAAATCTACCAACAACCTGCTTACCAACCACCTGCATACAATGCTCCTCCCAACCAAACCACCACCGCATTACACCAAGAAGTCGCCACCTATATGAGGACCAATGATGTGATAGTGGGAAATCTCCAAGAGGAAGTGCGCAACTTGAAGGCAGATTTGGTCAAGCAAGGAAATGATTTGCGAGCTGACATGAGAAATACGTTGGATAGCCAGACTAATGATCTGAGGAACATGATGGCTAGTTTTTTCCAAAGTAGTCAACCCTCTTCTTCGGGTACTCTTCCGAGTAACACCGTTGCTAACCCAAGAGGGGAGATGAAAGCAATCACTACTCGAAGTGGTAAAGGTACCAAGGAACCCGAGCTTCCTATACCCCCACCGGTGGTTGCGACTAAGGAGAACGAGTCGCCTGCTCCTATTCCTCCTCCTTCTCCTTCCCCAATTTCTCTACCTCTTCTTTCTACCCCTCCTCCACCCGTGGTTGTGAGTGATCCTATTCCCCTTAAGCCTTCCTCTTCTTCCAATATACCTTATCCTTCTAGGTTGAGGAAAGAGAAGCAAAAGAGCAAGGATGATATTCAGGTTTCTAACTTTCTTAAAATGTTTAAACAACTGAATTTCAATATCTCCTTCGCTGAGGCTCTCGCTCACATGCCCAAATACGCCAAAATGTTTAAAGACCTTCTGAGCGACAAGGAAAAGCTCCTCGACATTGCCAACACCCAACTTAATGAGAACTGCTCTGCAGTGCTCTTAAGGAAATTGCCAACTAAGCTTGGTGATCCGGGTCGTTTTCTTATCCCTTGCAATTTCCCGGGAGTAGAGAATTGCATGGCCCTAGCCGATCTAGGTGCCAGTATTAATCTCATGCCTCTAAGTGTTTGGAAGCAATTATCTCTCCCAGAGCTAGTCCCCACTAAAATGACTTTGGAATTGGCCAACCGTACGGTTGCTTATCCAGTGGGGATAGCCGAAGATGTTATTGTAGGAGTCGACAAATTCACCTTCCCTGCTGATTTTGTTGTCGTCGACTACGAGATGGACCCCCGTGTGCCACTTATTGTTGGTCGTCCATTCTTGAGGACCGGTCGCACTCTTATTGATGTTGAAGCCGGAGAGCTTATCATGAGAGTGGGTGACGACAAAGTAGTCTTCAACATGGGAAAGTTGTCCAAACAGCCTTATTCGTATGAGAGCGTTAATTGTATTGACGTTCTTGATGAGGCTTGTGAAGAACACTTTAATGATGCTTGCAAAAGTATTCCTACCTCTCTTCCCACTGTTGAGACCGTGTCCTCCATTGATTTATCGTTGTCTCTATTTGGAGATAGTGATTTATTCTGGAACAATCTTGAAGATGCCATGGGAGATGCGAATTTAGCTACTAATGATTCTCCCACCGAGGGGGATGAAGATATGAGTTTCTTTGACAATCTTCTCACCGAAGACATTCCTTCGCCTCCATCTCCCACGGTTATTGCTATCAATGCCACGACTTTGAAAACGCCTCCCGTCGAAAATCCTCCGGATTTGGAACTTAAGGAGTTGCCGCCTCATCTCGAGTACGTGTTCCTTGACGACAACAAGAAGTCGCCCGTCATTATTGCAAAGGATCTGAAAGATGAAGAGAAGACTCGCCTCGTTGCTGTGTTGAAAGCTCACAAGAAGGCTATTGCGTGGAAAATCTCGGATATTCGTGGAATTGATCCTCACTTCTGCACGCACAAAATTCTCATGGAGGACGAATATAAGCCCACTATTCAAAGCCAACGAAGGGTGAATCCAAAAATACATGAAGTCATCAAAACAGAGGTTATCAAACTTCTTGATGCGGGTATGATTTACCCTATTTCGGATTCACCGTGGGTTAGTCCAATCCATTGTGTGCCCAAGAAGGGCGGAATAACCGTTGTTCCCAATGAACACAACGAGTTGATTCCCACTCGTCTCGTTACTGGGTGGAGAGTTTGTATAGACTACCGCAAACTCAATGATGCCACGAGAAAGGATCATTTCCCCCTACCTTTCATGGACCAAATGCTTGAACGATTAGCCGGTAATGAATATTACTGCTTTCTGGATGGTTTCTCGGGTTATTTTCAAATACCCATCGATCCCCAAGATCAAGAGAAGACTACATTCACTTGTCCCTACGGCACTTTCGCTTACAAAAGAATGCCTTTTGGCTTATGTAATGCGCCCGGGACTTTCCAAAGGTGCATGTTAGCTATCTTCCATGACATGGTTGAACAAACCATGGAAGTCTTCATGGATGATTTCTCGGTTTTCGGGGATTCCTTCTCTGCTTGCCTTGCCAATTTAGAACGTATGCTAAAGCGGTGCGAAGACACTCGCCTTGTTCTAAATTGGGAAAAATGCCATTTTATGGTAAAAGAAGGCGTCGTGCTTGGCCATAAGATTTCGAAAGCCGGTCTTGAAGTAGACCGTGCTAAAGTTGATGTTATAGCAAAGTCGCCTCCACCTTCAACTGTGAAGGGTGTGAGAAGTTTCTTGGGTCATGCGGGCTTTTACCGTCGTTTCATCAAAGATTTTTCGCAAATCGCTCGCCCGATGACCCACCTCTTAGAGAAAGATACTCCTTTTATCTTCTCCAAAGAGTGTCTTGAAGCCTTCAACTCGCTTAAGGATAAGCTAACTAAGGCACCCGTCTTGGTTACCCCTAATTGGGAGCTTCCTTTTGAGTTGATGTGCGATGCTAGCGATTTTGCTATTGGAGCGGTTCTTGGACAAAGAGTGAATAAACACTTCCAACCAATCCATTACGCTAGCAAGACAATGACTGGGGCACAATTGCATTATACGACAACCGAAAAAGAGCTTTTAGCCATTGTCTATGCTTTTGAAAAATTCCGCCCCTATCTTGTCCTTTCCACCACCATTGTGTACACCGATCATTCCGCGTTGAAGTACTTGTTGACAAAGCAAGATTCCAAACCAAGACTTCTTCGCTGGGTTTTACTGCTCCAGGAATTTAAAATCGACATCCGCGATAAAAAAGGAGCAGAAAACTTAGCCGCGGACCATCTTAGTAGACTTGAGGATCCATACCAAGGGGATCATCCGACCAAAGAAATCAATGATTCTTTTCCCTTGGAGACCTTAATGTCTATAAACTCGAAGCCGAATGAAACCCCGTGGTTTGCGGACTTTGCAAACTACTTGGCGGGTGGAATTCTCAAGGAAGGGTTGACGTCCCAACAAAAGAAAAAGTTCTTCACCGACATTAAGACTTACTTTTGGGACGACCCTTACCTATTCAAACAATGTGCTGATCTGATTATTCGCCGATGTGTTGATGGACCGGCAGCGTCGGACATCCTTGATGCTTGCCACAAAGGACCCACCGGTGGTCACTTTGGTCCTAACTACACCGCAAAGAAAGTGTTTGATTCGGGATTTTATTGGCCCTCCATATACCGTGACGCTCACGATATGGTTAAACGATGTGATGTTTGCCAAAAGCAAGGCAAAATCACACATAAAGACGAGATGCCTCAGAATTTCATTCAAGAGTGTGAAATTTTTGATGTTTGGGGTATCGACTTTATGGGGTCATTCCCTTCGTCTAAAGGAAACAAATACATCCTTGTAGCCGTTGACTACGTTTCAAAGTGGGTTGAAGCCAAAGCTTTGCCTACTAATGACGCAAGGGTGGTTTGTAACTTTTTGAAAGCTCTATTCGCTAGATTCGGTGTGCCTCGCGCCATTATTAGTGATCGTGGGACTCATTTCTGCAATGACCAATTTGCTAGAGTCATGGCTAAGTACGGTGTAAATCATCGTCTTTCCACAGCCTACCACCCACAAACTAATGGCCAGGCTGAAATATCAAACCGAGGGCTGAAGCGAATTCTTGAAAGGACTGTGGGAGAGCATCGTGCCGCATGGGCTGATAAACTCGATGATGCTTTGTGGGCTTTCCGTACTGCTTACAAGACCCCGATCGGCTGTACGCCTTATCGTCTTGTGTACGGGAAAGCGTGCCACCTCCCCATTGAGTTGGAGCACAAGGCTTATTGGGCCTTGAAGTGGGCCAATTTTGATATAAACAAAGTCGGTGACCTACGCAAGATCCAACTCAATGAGCTCAATGAACTTCGGAATGAGGCTTATGAAAATTCTTTGATCTATAAGGAAAGAACTAAGCTCATTCACGACTCTAAGATCAAAAACCGAGAGTTCCATGTTGGAGACAAAGTCTTACTTTTTAACTCTCGGTTGAAAATCTTCTCGGGAAAGCTCAAATCTCGTTGGTCCGGCCCATTCACCATTGCCAAAATTTTTCCATATGGTACTCTCGAGCTCGCTCAACCTAATGGACCAAATTTTAAGGTGAATGGCCAACGAGTGAAGTTGTACTTTGGTGAGGACACTTCTCAGGAGGTGATTCCATCCCTCACCACGTTCCCCATGAACTAATTTTGGGTCGAGTCAGGCTCGTGACTCGGTTATCAAAAACAAGCGCTCCTCGGGAGGCAGCCCGAGTATCTATCCTTGTATGTTTTAATCTCCTAAGTGTAGGGGGGGGACTTCTATATGTGTTTGCCTTTTTGTGGTGATGTGATTACAGGGATAAGTGCACTCTTGGAATCTTTGAAGAACCATGCTCCCGTGTTTATCCGAAATCCGGTTCTATCTCTCAACTATCGTGATTCAATTTTCTTCATATTCACATTTGAAATTGATCACTTTAGTCGTCTCTTCCTTAACTTGAGTTAACCAACGTGCACAATGTCATAAGTGTAGGGGAACTTTCTCCCACATGCTTAAACATTGAGGACAATGTTTATCTTAAGTGTAGGGGGGGACTTCTATCGAAGTTTTAAGTGGACTTTTCCATGAAAATGCCTTCAATTAACCGGAAAATCCTATTTTTCAACATTCTTCAAATTTTTTATTAACTTTGGCCATTTAGTCGTAATTTTTAAATTTTTATCGTTGCTTTCATATGTATATATCCCGCAATAAAGTCAAAAATATTAATAAAGTGGTGTAGCTAGTTTAGGAATCTTTGACATATTAGGCCCGTTGCGTTTATTTTGACTCAACCCGAATAGACTTATCCAAGTTTATTCTAGCTAGTATCTTTAACCATGTAGACCTTAATTGGTTTATTAGGCTAAGTGTCCACGAATCTCATTACTTGAGATTTTAAATTGTGGAGGACGAGAAATGATAGAGTCAATTATAAGTCGGTGTTCTTGCACAAGCCCACTTGGTGTAATTATTTGCCTATTCTCCCATCACTTGCTAATAATTTATCTGCAATAAGTAAGGTCTTACGATTTGAAAAGTTACTTAGCTTCTAGCCCAAGATCGTTTAAAAGTTGCTCGGTAATGATAAGAGTTCATAGCCAAGGCATAACTTATGAAGCGGGGCGCGAAGATTGGCGAGTCCAAAAAGGCCCTAACAAGGCATGAGGATTCAATTTTATTGCTGAAGATCCAAAGTGATGTGAAAAGCATTATTCCTAAAGTCAATATGAAGGATCAAGACTCACGACGAAAAGCAATCAACTCCCATAAAGATCATGGAGAAGTCTATCCGAAAAGACCCTAACAAGGTATGAGGATAAATAGATCCAAGTCCGAAAAGGAGGCGGATCGTTGTATCTCAAAATCCCAATTAGAGATTGAAGAAATAATCATGAAGTCG
Organism: Glebionis coronaria; assembly: GCA_025667525.1. Taxonomy (NCBI): domain Eukaryota; kingdom Viridiplantae; phylum Streptophyta; class Magnoliopsida; order Asterales; family Asteraceae; genus Glebionis; species Glebionis coronaria. The sequence goes on from JANFOE010000491.1 coordinate 208,324, forward strand.
TGGTCAACAAAGTTGGAGAACCCCTCAAAAGTCTCCAAGTGAAGAAAATCTATTATGATGAGAAGACCATTATCTCAAGAACGTCTCTCGAAGATATGAAGTATGAAGTACATGCCAAATATCGGCCCGAGAAAGGTCTCAAATCGTGAACCAAGTTATGCCAAGATATGAACTTTTTGATATCCCGAGAAGCAGTTTTAAGAGATTTTGTCCTTTAGCTAACTATTGATCAAATCGTCCTACTTTGCTTTCTGCCCTAATAAACTATCGAAATAAGTCCAAAAATGCATCTTCATGATCATTCTAAGACAAAAAAATAAAATATAAGAGATACACCTAGGAATAAGGGAGTTTAAGCATTTAATTAAGCCATGTGTGCAAGTGTTTGAATTGCTAACTTATAATAACAATGATCTCGTTTTTAAGCTTAGTTTAGGGAACGTGAAACTTGAGGGTGATAAATCTTCGCAGCACCAAAGCCCTAATGTAAGTCATCGGTTTCTTTGCGAGTTATTTCCATGTAGCTATTTTCAAAGAGAAAATGGTTTTCTATCCCTTTGTTATCTTTGAAGTTTCATTTCTTTAATTTTTAGTAGAATTTAAATAAGGCCAAAGTTAATTAATTATGAGAAAAGTGTAAAATTGCTTTATCACTAAGCATTGCATGAGGGCATGGCAATGGTTAAGTGTAGGGGATTTGATAGGTGTGTAAACACCCATCCTTTTACCACTTAATTCGGGCTAAAACGAGACCAAAAACACGTATTTAATATCATTTGTTTGGAATTATGCGTGGTTTTTGTGTTTATTGTGTTTTCAGAGCCAACCGGATAAATATTGAAGAAAACATGGGATTGCACGGGTTTTACTGAAGAAAAAAACTCAAGATAAAGTCTATTGTCCAAGAGATGCAAAAGATTTGAAGTCGCTGGGCCTATTCGAAGAATTATCGAAGAAAAGGACCAAAGATGGAAGATTTATATAAGTCGAAGAAACTCAAGTCCATTAAACGAAGAAATTAAAAGACGAGTTGAATTTAATCGACAACAAATCCCGAATCAGAATCGAAAACGGAAACTTTTCTGAAAAGACGAAAAGACACAAAGAACGGGAGAAAGCCCACTCACCAACCAAAGGACAAGACTATAAATAGCCTTTCCCTCACACATTTTAGACTAGTTAATTTTCTTTCTTCCTCCCCACTCTTTCTCCTGGTTCGTAGAACACCATCACCACTAGGGTGATTGGTGATTTTTATCTTTAGTTCTTTAATCTTGTAATTTTAATCTTTGTTTCATCTTGTCAAAACATCAATCATTCAATACTAAGTTCTTGTTTAATCTTCCATTCTCATCTTGTTCATCATCTTCTTTATCTTCAAGTTCTTAAGTTTTTATTTTCTTGATTTGATCTTCAGAAGTTGATGGGATTTGTGTTTTTATTAGTGGGATTCGTTGCTTATGATGTCTAAATGATTTGTGTTTAATTTGGTAAATTCTTTTTAAGTATTTGATTTGATTTTGATTGAAACCCTTGTTCCGTGTTCTTCGCTTTTCTGCTACTGTAACTGGGTTTCAGAACTTCCGAATCAAGACAAAAAGTTCCGAATGAAGTAGTCATTCGGAAGGTTCCGAATCAGTCTTTAAGTTCCGCATCAAGTCACTTTCATTCGGAAGTTTCAAACTTCCGAATCAAGGAGAGGTTCCGAATCAACCTTTTCATTCGGAAAGTTCCGAATCAATCTGAAGGTTCCGAATCAGCAACTTCCGATCCAGCAAGTTCCGAATGAACATTCATTCGGAAAGTCCCGAATCAGCCATTAAGTTCCGGATGAGTAAGTTCCGAATGAGCAAGTTCCGGATGAGTGAATAGTATCTTCCGAATCAGTTAGTTCCGAATCAAGGTTTAAAGTTCTGAATTTTGGGTATTTTAAAGTTACTGATTTATTGTTGTTGTTTTACTATTTCTCTACTCATATTTCACAATTTACATGTTAACTTTAATTTTAATTTGCACTTTAAATTTTCAACCAAGTTTTTGTTAATCATAATTAAAGTAACTGCCTTTGATTTAAACTTTCATTTCCATATTTTATTAGACTAGAAAACCCAACCCCTTTATTTAGTAACCAAGAACAATCATTCCACTTAAGACCTAGATCAATTCGAGAGGATATCGAGAGAAATTAGAACCCTAGCAAAAACGTTGTATCAAGCCCATTACTACTCGAATGTTTCCAAAGATTTTTCAAATTAGTAGACTAGTTCTTGTAAGTGTGTTTGCTTACATTAATTCGTTCAACATGCCAAATATAAAAATAAGCCGATAGTTTATATGTATCTGAAGGATTATGTCCACGTAAATAATATATGTCCGGAAGTCGTCCCAAGCCTAAGGAGACGCACGCGTTCATACGTAAAACAATTATACGTTAATATATTAGGCGTAATATATTAATTAGTGATAAGCTATAACGAACGTTAACTAATTAGTTAGTTAATGGGTTTTGACAAACGATAACTAAATGTTAATTATAAACATTTATTTTATAAAACAATAATAAGAAAGTTGGTTTTTGTTTAGGAAACATATCCTTTTCCTATTTGGAATAGGATTGACCACCGACATATTATATGTTCTATATATAATGTTTCCTACGGAAAAACAAGTGTGTGATTTTACGATTACTTTATTCCTAAGGATAGAATACCAAGAAGCTAATTACGATTCTCATGTCTTGGTTTTTTATGCGATTTGGTTGGTTTGTGTTAACTTGATTTAAGAAATCAAGTCGAGTTGCTTTATCACGATTTGTACTAGCATACCTAATTGTTTGCTATAACGTATTGTGTGCGTACTCTTAGAGAGGTCATTGTTTGATCTTTGGGTTTTCGTTTATATTGGTGGTTCGATAAAGGTGTTTAATCCACTGCTAAAAGGTACGCAATTCTTTATCGTTTATGTTAATTACTTGTCTATACGTGATCCTATATTCCGCTGCGTACTCGTGATTATTAATGTGTTAATATGGTAAAAGGTTTTTATAAATTCCAACAGTGGCATCACGAGCCTGGTTCGTATAGCTTTTAATTACATTAAAAATAACGAAAGAGGTAAAATTATGTATACTTACTATGATTGCGTTTGAATTATTTTATTTGATGATTAGGTTTTCATAAATCCTAATTAGGGTTAATAAAATTAATTAGACAAACCATAAGTTTTATGCAATTTTTAGTTGATAAATATAATGTTAATCATAAATTAGTCATTATTTATCACGTTTTTAATTGTTAAAATTATGGTTCGATCCATGGGAATCATGCAAGTTTACCATGGATCATGTGTTCTTTATTATTTGATATAATTGAAGTCATGATAGATGTGGTACGCATGAAGTATGTGATTAATTGTTAATTGGATATATGTTTTAGGTTAATGTTTATTTGCTTTGCTTTGCTTTTGATTATAATTGTTATATATCATAGTTCAAGCAAAGGGTTTTTCGAAAAATAAAAATAAGCCGGACTAAAACTATATGAAATTGATTTATTATAATCTTATTCTTTCACGATCATATGTGGCAACAAATGAGTCGCCCTTACATGGTTTTAAATCTAACTCACGCCGTGATTAGCAAGAATCAAATTTATAATTTTTTTTCTAATTTAAAGTTGTAACATTTTATTAATGACATAATTTGCAAAAGTACTATCTAGTTGCAAGGCTAAGGTTCAGGAAGACTCATCAAGACTTCGGTCTTGTAGATACCATTGCTCTATAATACCTGACTATTTGTAGTCTCCTTATCTTGCATGCTATTTAGGAAGCTGCAAATGGTCTAGGGTTTGAATGATTTTAATTATTCTTTAATATTTTCCCGTGATAAAATTAAACCTCTTTAAATAGAATACATGTTGAATCGTCAATTTTTATGATATCACTATTTATACAATTGAATTGAGAGTTAAATATGTGATGTCTATAATTAACGAACTGAGTAAATTTTAAAAATTAATATGATACAAAGATGTTGCATGATTCTTTGTACATGTTTTGAAATTGTCAAAATTTATACCCTTTTGAAATAAGTTTATTTGCCATCCAACGTGTAAAAGCACTTGCACTTACTCTTTCACCATACGTTAGACTGTGGTGATTTTGTAACCCAAGGTGATATAATACACTTGATTGTGAGACGTCGGTGCTATATAATCACGGTTTTTGGTTGGACGACTTAAGCAAGCTAAGATAGGTGAGACCTTAACTCGTGGCAATAGATGGGATAAACATGTTCGCTTTTTCACTTTTGAATTGTCACAAGTGATATATATAAAGTTGAGTCCCATAATTCTAGAATTTGTATTGGATGCAATTATTGAACGTCAATTGCCCCTTGAATATCATCATCACTAGCAGATCAACTGATGCGGTGGTGGTATGTCTTGGTGGATTCTAGCTTTTAGAAAATTAATTGTTTATCTATAAACATGGGTATCTAATTTTCTATAAAGATAATATTATCGAAAATACTAAATTGAATTTTACAATTCTTTTAAAAGTATTATTGCAACAAAGTTCCATAAACTATTGCTTGTTTGACAAACAAAGTCTCGTTTTCTTGTAAGAAAGAAATAGACATATACCTATCCTTTTTCGGTGCAAGGAAAAGCTATTAATAGGTGCGATTGGATTATTGTAATTATCAATCTTTAAGTGAACTTAAATGGTTAAGTAGATTTGCACAACTTATTGTTTCAGGTAGATCTCGTTAATCTTTTTGAGTTTTTGAGCATCTTTCAAACTAATAAGTCTCTTAGCAATCTTAGGCAAGCAATACTTCTTTTGTTCTATACATGTCGATCCCCTTAAGGCTATAATCGATAGAACAAAACAAGTGTTTTGTTTGTTTATTGTGATTATAATAACTAGATTTATTTATCCTAGTTATTATGTTTTAACCCAAGGTAGACACTAAATACCCTTATTGAATGGTAGGCCTAATATGGAGGAAATTGCATGCCAGTTTTCAAGTTAATGAAAGCATGATAGATAGTCTCTCATTTACATGGTAGAAATTCATACACTCTCTATAATACATAAGTAATTGTTACTTATGGGCATTTAAAGCGAGTAGGGAAGTAAATAAATCGCTATCTACTATTTACTGGTGAAGTAACATTCGTAATGTTGTCAAATCCAGTGTCAGCGTTGCGAAATACATTAATGTAATGTTGTCTAATTCAGTGGGAGCTACAAGCTTGTTTATCTTCGTAGTAATCCATATTATTTATAGTTTGACTTGAAATAATAATTTACTTTCAGAATATGAAGAACCGTAGTTTTAAGGATAAATGTATTCTATTTTATATGATTATCACTTTTGAAGTATTTTTCATATAATAATTATGCAGAATTTATTATAAAACTATATGGTTGACATTCTACTAGTTATTCAAGTATACATGACATTATCATATTGTTCACATAAAATATTGTGTTTCATGGTTGTTTATATTCGTACGTGATGTTGTGCCATGCACAAGTGGGAAAAATCTTTATTATGTGCAAGGTACAACATATAACAATATGTCAATGGTTTCTTGACCGCGAGATAAGAATCTAATATTCTATTAAGGCTTATACATTTAATTGTCAATGTATGTTGTCTTGTATAGAAGATGTCAAGATATGAATAACAAGCTACTTCAACTAATTTGTTTATATTTATTGGAATGTTTCTTGGAATGCACAATAATATAAATGAAGTACGCAATTAACTTGAAAGAACTATTGAAGTTGTTCATAGTTACTTTATGAATGTTTATGTCTCTTGTAAAGCATAAGCATATAGTCTTTAAATTGTTAAAAGACTTATAAACATAAAGTAAATAGTTTACTTGTTATATCTTCTTGTTAATGAACATGAAGTCTTTGAATTATTCAAAGGATAAATAATGTATATAGAGTTATTGAACTATTTAAAGATGTATACATTAGAGCATGCACTAGGTTTTATATATTATATAATTTCAATTTTGTTTTGACACAATTGATAAGTATTTAACCTAAGGAGTCTTAAGTTATTTAGGAATTGTGATATAGTCTCACAATCTCAAATACTAATAGAATGTCTTGAGTGATAAATCAAATTCTTTAGAATTATTTGATGTTGATAACTTGAAATACTTTACCTCCAAAAGTTGTCAAGGTTTGGAAATTTAGTATACAAAGTATATACTTAAATATTACTTTGACCTAGAAGGAAACTAAGACACCATCAAGCTATGGAATGTGATGAATCACATTGAGTCTTTAAAATTGAAGTTCTGAATTTGTCAAGAACTATCAAGGTATTTTGTGACGTGTTCCAATAGATAACAATTTGTTGTTTCCCTACATGCTAAGTATTTGAAGAATAGTCTATGATTACTAAAAGCAAGTGGGAGGACTCGTAGATCTTTAAGAGATAAATAACAAACTATGTAACCTTCTAAATATACTAGCGAATGTCATAATGATGGTGAACATTAAGTGTTGAACATCGTGATGATTGAACTCACATTCATAGATCCGCAAGGATATCTTTAGAACTTGAATGATATATTGATATGTCAATACTAAGGAATGTATGTTAGAGGATCATGGTGACTATACTAACCATATAGATGTATTATTGAATCTTAAATGTCATTATTGAATAAAACTATGAATGAGTAGATGCAAGTCCATAGAGGATAATCAATTTTTGGAAACTTGATTAATCTTTAACCAATTGGTTAGACCGTGAGGTGAATATAAGTTTCTTTAGTGAAAGACTCATATGGACAATATTGTACACATGATTAATGCACAATATGTGATAGAAAAGTTCTACATGCATTAATAAAGATGATTTATTGTCATGATAGTTTTATAATGATAAATATGACAATATAATATTTAAACACTTTTGTATGATTACACTAGCGAGGACAGTTTTGATCAAAGTGTTTATAAATTACAATAATCTTTATGTAGTGTACATAATGCAAGAATCCATGTATGGATTAATACATGCATCTAAGGAATATATCTCAAGTCTAATTATTAAATCCATGTTTTGATTTTTAATTAGATCTAAGATAACTTGTGAGTACATCTAAAAGCTAGTGGGGGTATTATGCTTATTTCTTAAATCACATATGATGTATAACATATGTAAAGCAATATTCCATGTAAGCAGGATGTTAAACCTTAGCTTGTAATAAGGTTTCATATGAAAGGGTTTAGAAATTAAACGTATGACCTTGATATGTATGTTTATTGTAATAAACATTTGTGGTTAATGAAATCCAACACAACATGAAATATCATTTAGAAAGTCTCAATGAATATATCTCATTTGATGAGAGTTGACATAAGATGAAAACTTAAGGGATTCATCATGTAAATCATATTGTGTGTATGGATAGTTGTAAAACTTGTATAAGTACAAGAAGATTTGACATAAACGATTGCTTAAAGAGAAAATCATTTAAATGATTAGTACAAATGTTATGATAAGATTTGTTTGGAATAGAATGATTATTACTAACTTGAATTGTTCCAAGTAATAAATATTCTATATGATAATAAGATGTAATTATCATTGTCAACAAACTTAGAGTTTAGAAAGGCACCAAATATTATCATAATAATAACTTATAGTTTATGGATTATAATATATCATAGTAATGTTTCTAGACATGGATGATAGATTGACTGAGATAACACTCAATACTAATCATGGTATGATTTCATCTTTGATGATGACCATGTGGATTAAGTTATGTTCAATTGAGCATAATGTTGCAATACGTATTAAAAGAATAAAGAATACTTTATATTTTAAGAAGCTATTAAAGAAGATTGTTTTCAATATGGTGTTTTGTTGGACTCACACACCTTATAGGATGTACAACAACAATACTCCCATTTTGTTGTGTGTTCATATTTAGAAATATACATAATAACAATTATTATATATGTTCAGAGATTTTCACAATTGTGAATTTGAAATAAGTATTCTCAAAATTCCAAAGATCAAACCTAGTAGAGTTTTATGAAATATATGCATTGACAACAAGTATGATCGTCATATCTTGAGGCATGATTTTTCAACTAAGGTTATCATGCATTGATCTTTTAGTATTTGGATAAAGGATATTGTTAAACAATATTTATTTTATGAATTCAAGTATTTGATATATTCGTTTTCTTAATATTTATTGGTCCTATTTTTGCATGTTTAAATCCTTGAATAATATGTTATTCTAAATTGTCTATGTCGATTAATTATATGGGAATATAATAAAATTAAGACATATATGAGAGATGGTAATATTCGTAGAATATGCAAGAACGGTTCACCAACTCATACGATATCCAAAAGTTGTATATTGGACATCTCCTACTAACAAGTCAATCACTTTATGGATTGGCGTCTTTAAGTGAAACTTGTAAATGATTTACGTTACTAAATCCTTTGACTTGAGATGCAAGCAGGTCTTATATATGCGGATGGTACTTTTTGCTATAGTTCCAACGCTATCCTGAATAAGGTAGTAATAAAGACTATAATCATTTGTATCTTGAAGCATGTAAGAGGCACGTGTAGTCAAGATAGAATTTGTTCATTCAACTAGGATTGAAGAATAATGCTACTGGGCCCCTCGTTAATTAATTAGATGTTTGCATGGCCATACCCAATGGTAATCTAGATTTGTCTCGATTCGATTGGTAATCTATATTAATTATGTAATGCGAGAAACAGAATAGTTAAAATGGAATGTTTTAAGTCATTTAAATGTACTTTATGGAAAACTGCACTCGAGAGGTTCCGGGAGCATTGGCGTGTTGCTAGACGCTAACCAATGTTATTATATTATATTATTGTACATGTCCAAGTGGGAGCTGAAGGATTATGTCCACGTAAATAATATATGTCCGGAAGTCGTCCCGAGCCTAAGGAGACGCACGCGTTCATACGTAAAACAATTATACGTTAATATATTAGGCGTAATATATTAATTAGTGATAAGCTATAACGAACGTTAACTAATTAGTTAGTTAATGGGTTTTGACAAACGATAATTATATGTTAATTATAAACATTTATTATATAAAACAATAATAAGAAAGTTGGTTTTTGTTTAGGAAACATATCCTTTTCCTATTTGGAATAGGATTGACCACCGACATATTATATGTTCTATATATAATGTTTCCTACGGAAAAACAAGTGTATGATTTTATGATTACTTTATTCCTAAGGATAGAATACCAAGAAGCTAATTACGATTCTCAGGTCTTGGTTTTTTATGCGATTTGGTTGGTTTGTGTTAACTTGATTTAAGAAATCAAGTCGAGTAGCTTTATCACGATTTGTACTAGCATACTTAATTGTTTGCTATAACATATTGTGTGCGTACTCTTAGAGAGGTCATTGTTTGATCTTTGGGTTTTCATTTATATTGGTGGTTCGATAAAGGTGTTTAATCCATTGCTAAAAGGTACGCAATTCTTTATCGTTTATATTAATTACTTGTCTATACGTGATCCTATATTCCGCTGCGTACTCGTGATTATTAATGTGTTAATATGGTAAAAGGTTTTTATAAATTCCAACAGTATCGTGGGATCTTCCTAGTCTTTGTTCATGGGCCATAAGGCCCACTAAGGCATATCACTTTACCAAGGTGTGTTCGTGTGATTCAAAAGGGATTAAGGATCGAATTTATTTCATGTTTATGTCAAAATTCATATGCTAACGTTTCATTCGAGTTCTAAATCATGTTAAGCTCAATCCATCGAGTTACATGTCTACATGCACGTGTATATGTGTCATTACATTGTTTTTAGGTCAAGTGAATTCGTGATTAATAGTTCGTTTGCATGTGTTCAAAATAGACCAAACAACACGTTACATGTTACTTGTGGGAATGATAGACGAAATATGAACATATAGCACTTACTTAGAGTCCATAGCACAATGCTATGATCCAAGTGAACGAACACGAGTCTTTCCTCGAATACAACTTAGTTTCCCGTCATCTAAACCCTTCACGTCGTGTCTTTACTTCTTGTTTCTTGCGTGTAGAATGTAAACGAGTTGTGTCTTTACTCAAATGCAAGTGTAGCTTAGGTTTAGTGTATGAGAGTGTAAATGTGGTCTTCTTAGCTCATGGGTGTAAGAGAAAAGAGAGTGGTGAATGTTTTTGAGTTTGTGTGTGTATTAATGAGCTAGCAAGTATTATACTTGATGTTTATGTTGTAAATGGTATGCGGCTAAGACTAGGCTTCCCATGGTTCTGGTTTAGTTTTAGTACAAGTCTTAATTGGTCTTAGGTTGTATAGGTTGTTTGTTTGTTTAATTAAAAGCTAAGATTCATGCATATAAGCATAGGGAACCGTTGGGTAGACTTGGTTAGAGGGAACAAGTACATGGTTTAATTAGGTGATGTTGGTACATTACTAACAAGTGGTTATAACCATAGTAACATAAGCCTTGATCCAAATTTCCAAGGTAAGGAGATGATGTGTTCATTTCTAGGTGGAGAAGAGAAGTAGTACTAGGATCTTGTTATGGGATTTGGTAAATTTACATAGGGATTATATATGGGACGTGTACAAGAAAGGAGTCAAAGAAGACTTGATTTGTACTTGATCTTGCTAAGTATTATTAAACATGTGAAATAAAAAGGATCCAATGGAAGAGTTAAGTTTAATGATTAGCTATATATGATTTAGTAAAGGTTTTTGGTTCGTTTGATTTTGATCTAGGGTAATAGATGCGTGAAATGAACAAATTATTAAGTTTATAAATTTATAATTTGACTAAAAGTTGTGACATATCATTGTTATTGATCAAGTCTTGGTAAAATGTATCCATGGTTCACGACATAAATTAATATAGGTAAGTTCTAGTCCGTTTTGGTACGCAGTATTTTGAATAATCACTAGTGATTATATAATATATAATTAATAAGATCAAGCTCATCAAAATGTGTCCAAGGAAACTAAAATAAATTAAAATGGTAGTTCCAGGGTTAAACTATCACGTTTCTAATTACTTTACGTAAATATATAATATTTACTTATATTATGAACTCGCATGCAAAGGTGGTCGAGCAAAATAATATGGGAAAATAATAATAATAATAGAGTTGATGACGTGTCAAAAGGTAAAAAATCATAAAAGTTGCACATTAAGTCAGGCACATTACGTGGACAAAATTCTTAATACTCACAATGCGGGAGATTCTGGCCTAGCTAGAAATCCGATTGACACCAATTTGCATCTATCTAAAAATAGAGGCGTAGGTGTTGCCCATTTAGAGTATTTAATAATTATTGGTATGTTAATGTATTTGATGACATGTACCCAACCTGACTTAGCATATGTTGTTAGCAGGATAAGTAAATATACTAATAATTCAATTGATGCACATTAGAAAGCTATGACTAGGATACTTCATTATTTGAGATACAGTCGCGATTGTGAACTGAATTATGCTAGATATCCAGCCGTTATCGAAGTATATAGTGATGCAAATTGGATATCTGACATAAAAGATTCTAGATCGACTAGTGGATACATGTTTACACTATGAGGGGTCGCTATATCTTGGAGTCTTCCAAGCAAACTGTAATAGCTAAGTCCATGATGGAATCAGAATTTATTGTGTTAGATAAATGCGGAGAAGAGGCGGAATGGCTATGTAAATTTATAGAGGACATACCCAGGTGGCCTAAACCGGTAATGTCCATTAGTATACATTGTGATAGTCAATCAGCAACTGGCTGAGCTCATAGCACAATGTATAATGGGAAGTATAGACATATCCGTCGTCGACATAATTCGGTACGACAACTACTCTCAACAAGATTTATCTGGATTGACTATGTGAAGTCAAAGGATAACATCGCGGGTCCACTTACGAAAGGCTTAAGCAGATACTTAGTTAGTAAGTCGTCTAAAGGAATGGGACTAAAGCCCTTGAAGGAATGAGTTTCTATGAAGTAAAACCTAGCCCAGTTGACTGAAGATCCCAATATCTGGGTTCTATAGGACAACCTAATCATAGAGATGTAGGGGAAGTCACGTCAATTTAGGGGGAGTTACTTAATAGACTAACGTTCCCAGTCCATTCCTAGAACAATGTAACTTGTTGAGATGTTAAACATGTGGCTTAATGATTCATGATGAAATCATAAAGCATACCAATTCAAGATGAAATCATAAAACATATATTTTTAATGATTCAAGATGAAATCACCTATGTGAGAAAGAAGTAGGATCGCTTCGAAGGAAATTGTGAGTGGCCCAATATTTAAGAGCTCTTGTAGAACCAGGCTAGTGTTCATGACCATAACGAACATGACTATGAGGATTTGACAAGGTCAGGGAGAGTCTTGTCTGAGTGTGTATTGTCGTCTACGTAAACAGAGGTTGGGTTCAAGGACATCGCGTCTACTCAGATCTAGGGAAACTAAGTGCATCTCACAAGGGAAGGTTCAAAGGGTCACACCTGTCTATCCTATGTAGTACTTAACCGTAGAAATTTCGCTGAAACTTCCATGTATTTTCGACCAATCTCCACTCATGTGGGAGATTGTTGAAAAAATATTTTCAAAATGAGTTTTTGCAATACTTTGTAAAAAAATTTATATTTGTATATGTTATATATATTTGTATTACACGAAGAGAGCTTTGCAACGAGCTAAACTATGTCGAATATGGAGTTAATATGAATGAGATATCGAGTCTCAAAGTGAGGCACGTGAAACACTAATTTTAGAAAAAAAGAGTTGTCCCACATCACCCAAAACATGAAGTAAAATCATGTTCATAGGAAAATTATAACTTCTACATTCAAAATCTCTTTGGTTGGTTTTACGCCAAAACCCACATGAGCGCGCGCAAGGGGTGAAAATTTCAAGATTTCCGGGCTAAAATGAGTTCGAAGCTTCTGAACTTGTGTGAGCCTGCGCGACCCGTTGACACGAATGCAACTCCGAAACCTTGCCTACGGGCTCTCTTTTTTGCTGCAGATTTGAATTTTTTTTTCCAGAAAATTTTGTACATCTATTTGAGGAATAAATTTAGACTTACTTAATAAATCTTAATAGAATGTTTTTGTGTTTATAATTGATATACAAATCGTGTTACAAAAATAACAGATTTGTAAATCAGTGTATATCTAAAAGAATTTTTTTATATGGAACATAATATATTGTCTTGGTGATCAAGACAAATTTTCCCCATATAATGAATTTATCTCATTCGATTTTAGACACAGAGAAAAAATGCAGCTCCATACCCACCTAGTTCCAGCAATCTCTTCGGTTAGAAACACACATTGCTTCTATGATCTTTCAGGTAAGTAAGTCAAGTTCGGTTGTATAACAGCTTTGGACGTTGTAACCTGATAAACAGACGACGAATCTGTTTTAAGAAAAACATGTCTAACACGTGTTTTATCTCTTTTTTTACTGCTTATGTTTATTTATCAGGTATTTATTTTATTATTATATTATGTTAGTTTATTAATTGTGATCTGATGTATTAGTTTCAGTAGCGGACCTAAGACAATATCTAAGGTGGTTCCTATAACATGATAAATTAGTGGGTTAAAAAGTCAACAGGTCTAAGGTGGTTCTTATGAGATGGTATCGGTGTTGAAAAATCGTGTTTTTCCTTTTTTTTTAAAAAAAATTCGATTGAGTATAAACAATCGGTACAATTTCGATTCAGTTTCGAAATTCGGATTAAAATGCTCATTCTAGCACCACACTAATCAAAATAAAAAAAAACTTCATAGAAAACCGTGTTGGGTGTCCAACAATCCACCAGTAATATACAAATTTGGCTCTTTTAGCGTGTTACGTAATTGATTTTGTTTTTCCTGTTTATGCTCTTTTAACATTTTGACATTCACATGTATATGTTTAACTAACATTTTCTGCTTCTTATTAGTATACTCTTTTAATATATCTATATTTTTTTTTCTCATCCTTGGTTAAACATATACGAAGTACTACATAATTACATATTAAGTATGTACCCACCAATATTTTGACTTTGATAGAAATGAGAACAAATGATTATCTACTAGAAGGTACCCGCGCGTTGCAGCGACGGGTATCTTGTGATTGAAATTCAAATACCAATAAATAAATTTAGTGAGAAGAAAAATTATCTTGGTCCGACACAATTCAGCCGTTTTAACCAGTTTTGACTAGTCTTTTACTTCCGTATTTAGATGGATCTTTTTAGCTACTTGAACCGACGTAACGAATCTTATTTCTGATTGAACATGTAAATATACAATTACTTTTATATAAAATTTGATCATAACTTTTTGACCACACTTAGCAAATCTTTTAAAACCTACAATTTACTTATCCACTCAAAGAAAAAACAACATATATCAAAATAAAAAAAACAAACATAACACAGGAGTACTTTATTGTTTTTCTAAAAAATATTCACCTACACCCACATATAGCTAGACCCACGTTCCCCTATTTTTTCATTAATTGGATCTCACCAAAACTTTATAAGTATATCCATTCTCCATAGATCTTAAAAAACATCATGAACACCACCAAAACGATAGAATTACCACCGAAACGTCTCAAACAACAACGAAACTACCCAAACACAAAACACTAAACACCACCGGTTAAATAAAGACACATTGGTCTTGGCGGTGGAATCAATTGATGATGTCTGTGGTGTCGGAATCTGCAGTGGTGGTGGTGCGTTGGTGGGAAAGACGAAGTTAGTGAGGAGGAAGACGGTGAGGATGTGTGCGGCGTCAGAATGTGCAACGGTTGTGCGGTTAGTGAGGATGGGCGTGGCTAGGACAGCATCAACACCTATCTTTCCATAACAAGAAAGTGAGGGTGTCTGAATTTTCAGACTTTCTAATTAAAGAATATTCCCAAATGCTTTATAATATAGTACAGATAGAATACACTGTAGATGCTTTGGGCAAATAAATATTTTTTAAAACAAAAACAGAATACTAGTACTTTTTAATATCCAAGGAGTTGACCAAGACATGTACTATTTGTCTTCTTCACTTCTTTCCCTCTTCTTCACTAGCTCCACCTGTAACTATCCCTGATCTCCGGCAAAGTAGTTTCTTCGTTTCTTCATCTTTTTTTTCTGAAATTTAAATCTAAGGTGGTTCCTCATATATTTCTAAGGTGGTTCCTAAAAAAAGTTCTATTTCATTTACAAATGAATTTTTTTTCCAAGGTGGTTCCCGGGCACCACCTAGTATACACCTAGGTCCGCCCCTGATTAGTTTTCTCTACAAATAATTGATAGGAGTTTGAGCGCATCGTTAAACAAACTGAAATCATATAAATTGATTTTTTTTAATTTTAGGTTAATGTGGTTTAACTTGAAAGCTTTTGTAGTTGATGGTTGAGAATGTCCCTTTTATTATTAATATATGGCCTAGCTTTTCAGGAAAAAAAAAAGAAAAAAAACCATGAAACTTGTTTGCCTCAAAATTTTATTTCATCAGGAAAGTATTCCCGAGTTCCCAACATCATCGATATCACTTCTTCAAAACATATTTTTCGACAATCTCACAGAATACGTACCACGTACAAAAATCTTTATTCACGTATCCATGTCTTTCTTATCATCTCATTCGTCATAAAGGGATTTTGGTAAATGAAGAGTTATAGCTACAAGCCTACAAGTGATATAAAAGGGTATATTTCAGATGAATTATAGGGAAATATAGAGTGGACCTCATGTTACTCAAAATATATTTTTTTTGGGTAAAAGGGACTCAACCCCGGTAAATTATATTACACCAATAAACGTTGAAGTACAAACGGATGTAGGTGAAATCCTAACATCTCGGCCCGTTACATGGGCTACAACCATGCACACAACAACGTGCAACGATCATAAAAAATCTACATAAAAGTGACAAACCACTCTTATGACTACCAATAAAGTTGAGAAGATACAAGCAACAAAAAACATATATCAATAAAGCCCTATGTATCCAACTTTAAGAAGCCATGGAACAAAAACCACGACAACGAGTAGCACTCGTTCCGCCTTCAATATTTCATTATGTGTGGACGTACTAGTTTGCTACTAGGGCCTCAACGTGAACACAAGCTCAAGAGAGATACCCAAAATACGTGATTGCATTAAACAAACCACGTAACTACCAAACACAATCAACCACATAATAAGTTATGACTTATGCGTGAATCTTATCCCATGCATGGCACCCACGTGACCACCACATGAACCAATCACCCTATGTTAAACCTAGGGTTACAGTCCTCCTCTCCCAACCCACGAACCAAATCACCATGAAATCAACCGCCATGGTACCCGAAGAACAAGATCATATGATTAGGTTTTGCGACACCACCAAACGAAATTCAGCAACGGCATGAATAAACCACACGATCCTAGTACATAAAGAGTAGAAGCCTTAAAACCATGGATAAAGCTGCGTTACATGCGATCCAAAAATACTAGAAACGTGAGTTTGGATATATATCCAATAAACCCTAACACTTAGGTGATGATCATAATAATATAACCATACATGATAGGATCCATCACCCAGAAAATGGCTATACAGAGAAACCTAGAGGGCTTAAACAATCTGGACCAAGCCAAATAAGAACCACCAGATCCACAAAACATACGCGTTTATAGCATGGATCAGCAACCCAAGTCGAAACCCTAATAAGATACAATAGTGATCGATCCTTACAAATAAGGTAGGGTTCTGAATATCAACCGTAATACCCTAAAATATGGAAACACAATGAACAAACCCTAATAATAGGGTTAGGGTACACGATTGCTAGATGCGATTCCACACTATAAAAAACAATAAGGACCACGCACACCCCCTCCTAGAAAACTTATTATCCACAAACTGATTTCATACCTCAATCCTTCAAGAAAAAGGAAGATTTGATAAAGACAGAACCAACCTCTGATCTTGATTAAGCAAGGTAGAGATACGATTATAGGATTATAATAAGATCGGAAAGAATAGGGAGGGGGTGGCAGGAAATCGCCCCTAGAGGGGAGAGAGAATTAGGGTTTTAGATATTATATGTTACTTAAAATGTTAATAGTAGTTAATTAAGGTATTAGTTGAGATTCAAGTAAATACATATGTTAAGACCACAAATGTTGCTCAAAGTTCAAAAAAAAATTGAACCATCTTATTTTGCCAAACTGTCTATTACACATTCTTCTTCAGTTGACTCGATCTCATTTAACAAGTGTTTAATTGGACCACAACTCTCATCAATTGTATAGCTTGCGTATACCAAAGTTGATTCTTTTTTGCTTCAGAAATTTTCACATAAACTCATAATATTTACTTATAATGTCAGTCCATGAGACTATTAATTAGGTTAGAAAAAGTTTCAAAAATTTATTTGGATCTTTTATGTCTTTACTATACATTTGCACTATGTCTTGTTATCTTTTTGGTATGTTGGCTTCGACGTGCATGAATTTTGTCATAGTATTATTTTCTTTTGGTTATGAATTTTCATAAAAAAAAAGTGTTGCATGTGTTAGGGTTGTGATTAGCAAACTCTTTTAAGATATTATACAGTTTTAAAACTACTTTTTTCCAACATTGTTCTTTTCATGTCCTTGCGTGCCTGATAACAAAATGGTTTTATGGAGTCCCAAGGACATAATATATCAATATAAATTAAAAATCAGTCTTAGAGACTAAAATTCAACGGCTTAAAAAAGTAAACATTTACTAGACAAAAGTTCTACGGGGAATCCTATCTCAAAAAAGTACAAAAGAATCGATCCGAACAGTTCATTTTAAAACTAATCCTACCCATTGAGTTACAGTAAGATAAATATCTTATCCTCTTTCTTTTCCACCACATATTCTCTGTTAGAAACACACACACACTCCCACCTAGGGGTGTTCATGGTTCTAGAACCGGACCGAACCAGAACCGAACCGTAAGAACCGAGAACCATAAAATAAGGAAAATGTGGAACCGAGAATCGTCCCTATTTCTGCGGTTCGGTTCCGGGATGGGAATTTTTTGAGAATTCTCGATGAGAACCATTGTGTTAAAAAGTTCATATTTTTATTTTTCAATCTTTCATAAATGACATATATAACAATATAAACACACACAAAAATGTCTTCAACAACAAACTCGTACAATAATTCCAATAATTTAAATGAAATAAAAAAAACACAAAATGTAAAGAAAATTAAGTGTATGATTGTTAAAAGTATATAGAACACACATTTGTAATCTAAATCTCATAAAAAACTTAACGCTCTATCACTTGTTTGCCTTTAAAACTTTGTACCGTTTCTTCCATCCGTTTAACAACCTTGTCATCATTCAAAAAATCTTCAATTTCATCCACGTTTATTCCTATCTCTCATTTCTTATCCAATTTTTGGTGCAAAGCAACGTCTCCATAAGTTGACTTAACAATGATGTTGATTAAAGACTAGGGATATTTATTTTTTTATCTTTTAAAAGGCCTACATGTTCTACATAATGTCTTGAACAAACCTTATAAAAACGCATATTTCTAAAAGAATGGTTTTTCGGGAAAGAACCGCAACCGGTCGGTTCTTTCCCGAACCGTCCCCAGAACCAAAAATTTAGAATTTTAGGAACCAAGAACCAGACCATGGTTCTAATATATGGTTCGGTTCCGGGATGGTTCCAGTACGGTTCTTCGGTTCTTGTGGTTCCTCGGGTTTTTTGGAAACCCCTACTCCCACCTACCCACCATCGTCGTCGCGCCCCATAGCCACAACACCACCGTCGCACGCCACCATTATCTTCATCCACCACCATCCATCAATGGAGATTGAAACTGGTTCAAAACCATCGTCATCTTCAATTCATCGGCTGATTAGTTTGACATCATCTGCTGAAAGTTTCTATGAAACTAAATATATTGATCTTATCAGATCTAGAAAAAGAAACTAGAGAATGCTTGTGAATTTGTTTGAAAGTGATTACAAAGTGGCATATAATCAGTTTTTTGTGTTTGATTAAACTGTAAGAAAATATCAATATATGCTTATTCTGAGATTAAAATATTTGTTTTAGCTACTACGAAATTTCAGTATAAGTCTTGGTCTCATGTGGATTCTTGGTCTCAGTAAAAAAAAAATTGGTTTCACTAATATGTTTATGAAAATGGTGTTTGGAATTGCTTATCTTTAGTAGTTTTTGTAGAATTGGTATTTGGATTTGCTTACTTTCTACAAAAAGAATCATGTTCATTCTTGAAATCTTTTTAATCCACAAGCTAGGTACAATAGTGTTGACAAGTAGGTTGTTTTGTGTAACGGGTCAAAACATATGATTCGTTTGAATTACATGTGATTTTGTTTGAATCACATGTAATGTTGCTTGAATTACATGTGATTCGGTGATAATCACATGTGATTTTGCTTTTATTACACGTGAAATACGTGATTCAAGTATTTCGAAATCTTAACTTCTAAACCCACTTAAATGGATCACATGTGAGTTTGTTTGAATCATATGTGATTCTGTCAGTATCTTAAAATGTCTTTTTCATTCATGTAAAATATATACACCAAACTTGCTTTTGAATTACATGTGATTTTATTTGAATCACATGTAATTTTGATTGAATTACATGTGATTTTGCATGCATTACATGTGATTAAAGCATTTTGAAACCTTAACTTCTCATAACAAATCCACGTTAGATAAATCACATGTGATTCTGTTTAAATCACATGTAATTCAGTCAGTATGTTAAATTACCTGTTGTCATTCATGTAAAATATATAAACAAATTGGCTTCTGAATTACATGTGATTTTGTTTGAATCGCATGTAATTTTTCTTGAATTACATGTGATTTGGTGATAATTACATGTGATTTTGCTTGCATTACATTTGATTCAAGCATTTTGAAACCTTAACATCTTCTAACAAACGCACTTTAGATGAATCACATGTGAAATGTTTGAATCACATGTAATTCTGTCAGTATATTAAAATCCATGTAGTCATTCATGAAAAATATATAAAACAATCTGACTTCTGAATTACATGTGATTTGTAAGTTCGAGTACGCCACAATGATATCCTTAAACAAGTTGAATGCGCTTGATGTGATTTGTAAGTTGATATGTAAATCACATGTGACTTGCCCCAAATTACAAGTGATTTACCCTAAATCACATGTGATTTTACCTCAAACTTATTTTTGTATGTGTCTTAGGGCGTGTTTGTTTTCCAAAAAAAACGTCTGACCGCCTCTGACGTCTGACCAGTCAGACGCGGTCAGACACAACTCTTGTTTGTTTTTTTTTCAGATTCGGAGGCGGTAACATGTATTATGTCTGACCCGGTCAGAGGCGGTGAGCAGATCTGACTCTGACTTAATATTAAAAGAACAAAGATAGATAAGCGAGTTGCTATACAAATCAATCAACAGGCTTTAGAAAATCAGAACCCATCAACCAAAATACCTCTCTGGTCTTGAAATATTGAAATGCAAAAACAAAAAATGAGATTAAAACGTTTGTTCGGTTTGTGTTTCAAAATAAAGAAAGGTTTATAAGCTACCATTCAAAGAGGTTGAAAAAAGTTGATAACAAAAAGTTGTTTGATAAATGAAATATAGATCAGAATAAGAAAGAAAGAGATGGTGGCGTTGGTTTGTAGGTATTTTCTAGCAAGAGAACGATTAGTATCACATTATATATCTAGGTTTAGCTTAGGTGATTGGGCTTTACTCACAAAGTTTTGGTTGGGCCATAATTTATTTGACATATTATAAGTAGTTGGTTGGATGGGCTAACGTATATAGCACAACCTAATGGGGCAACTTTTGTTAAAAAAATTTATGTACAACGTTATATTCAAGATACTTGCTAATCGTATTGTTTAACGTATAATTAGAAAAAAGATCATTCAGACAATTATAAAAAACAAACAATATTTTTTTGTTCAGATTCAGACATTATAGCCACCTCTTACTAGTAAGATGTGGTAGTCAGATTCGGACCAAAACATCTTAGTGAAACAAACATCACCTTAGTCTTGTGTTTTTTGACAATGTCCATATTTATTTATCGTGGCACCTTTACTTGAAGTGGTTTATCTATTTTATTCATTCTAGGTTGTCATTTCGCTCCACGTTTTTTTCAAATGTTTGGGAGATTTTTAGTTATAGTTTCTTCACTTATTGTATGTGATCTTGTACATGAAACCCATGCGATTCTACATGAATCACATGTGATTCACATATGAATCACATGTGATTCTGATAAAAGACAATCAAATTTGAATCAATCTACAACAACAAATAAAAATTCCACAGGATTTACGTTTTTCCATAACAATATATTACAACAAGAGAATCACAAAAAAGAATCACATGTGATTTAGCTTATAACAACAAAAATTAAACCAAATGTTATTTAGTGATTTTATACAACCTGTATATCAAAAACCAAAATCACATGACATTCAAGATCTTTATTGTCTTCAAAAATATTTTTGTTTTGATAAATCTGTTTAACCACTTCCATAACATCACATAACTGATTATCCTTCATTTTTCCGCGAGGTTTATTTTTCCGGAAAGGTTTGTTGTAGATCCGGCGAGTTTTATTGTAGATCCAGCGATGTTTGTTGAAGCAAAGTTGTTGGTTATGTTTCCAGCAAATTTTTGTTAATTCCGACGTGATTTCGATGAGCGGCGGCGGTGGCTTTTGATTTTCTGGCGAGTGGTTGGTAGATGATAGGGTGTGTGTATTTTTAGGGAGAGAAAGTGGTTTAAACAAATAAGGGGTATGTGGTGTTTTTTAAGGTTTATATATGATGATAGATTGAATGGTAGCCATTAGATGAAGATTAATTGTATGGCTGAGATGAATTCTTTTGTTCTTTTTTTGGATGGAGTTCTACAAGGATCTCAAGTCATTAGCAAACTCTTTTAAGATATTATACAGTTTTCAAACTACTTTTGTCCAACATTGTTCTTTTCTTGTCCTTGCGTGCCTGATAACAAAATGGTTTATGGAGTCCGAGGTACATAATATATCAAATGTAAATTAACAACAGTCTTAGAGACTAAAATTCAACGGCTTAAAAAAGCCAACATTTACTCCATAACTAGATATGTACAAGTGTACAACTTACAAGTATATAATTACACAACAAGAGTTGATAATTTTATTTAGAAAGATGTAGAGAGTAAGGTGGAAGCGTATGATGGCGTATGAAAAATGATTGAAGTATATCTCACAATATTACAAATGCTTTTTTTGCAGCGATATTTGGGCACGTTCTAAGCCTCTAAGGCCATGCGCTCTGTTGCGAATATGGAAAGCAAGTATGAAGTCCCGGAACATGAGACATCCATATGTCTAAGGTGCAAACTCAATCAACGGTATCTCAAAGTCAATATAAGATCTTGATGGGCTACAGCTATCACTAATTGATTTTAGAATGTAATCTCAGTTGGGCCAGTTGGGTCGTATGAATCTTGACATTTAGTATTAGATATATGGTTGGGCCCAATAATGATGTAAGCGGAGTTCCTCAGATTTGACGGTATAAGTGGACCCCGATAAAAGCTTGTGTTGAAAGGCGGTGTGCTCTCAGGGTAAAAGTTGACAGTATGAAAAATGTGGGTTCATGAATACTATAGTTTTAAGTAAGGCCGACTGAGTTAACGAGTTAAAGAGGACAACACGAAACAAAACAAAAGAAGAACATTCCGTACTCTATCTATCCAGTTTCTTACTGAACTTTACTTATCTCCGAAATATCCACTACACTGCGATGGACCGAGTCTCATCGATTCGGCTAGATAGCTCAGAGCTATGTTGCACGGAGACGGATACGGATACGGAAACGGGGACGGGTACTTAGAAACGCCAATGTCCCAAAATCCATGATACGGGTACGGCTGGAAACGTTTTTCTATTTTATATATATTTTATTAATAAATTAAATAAACATGAATCTTTAACCGATAAAGAAAGAAAAAATCAATACTCATAGTGCGACATAACATTACATTGAACAAATACTGATAGTCAATTTTTAGAGGTTTGTTAGAAGATATAGCGACCTACCATATGTATATAAAATATAAATGGACCAAACAATGTTTCATGGCCCAAAAACTAGCACAGAAACGTGCTAAAATCACAAGAAACATTTCCCTTCGCGTCTCTGCTAGAACCTCGGCGTTTCCTATCTTCATGAAACGTTTCCCCTTCCGCCGCGTTTCCGGGCGTTTCCAGCCGTTTCTCGTTTTCGGGACGGGTACGGCACCCGAGGGGCGTTTCCGTGCAACATAGGCTCAGAGTTAAAGGGTGTAAGGGGAAGGAGCGGTATAATTTTCATCTAAGCAAATTAAGCAAATTGAGAAGACAGAAATATCGTAAGTAACAATCGCACAAAATCCGTAGCAGAAGTGGAGGGCCCGTGGCGGTGTGAGTTTAAATGAGGATCGTTGGGTGTATGAACCTAATCCCACATCAGTAAAACTATTCTCCAGTTCCTTTGTTTCACCATTATCGAAACCCTAGTTGGGTTGGAGTTTTTATTAGAAACCGGTTTGCCCACCCTCTAGTTGGTACTTAATTGGGTTTGAGTATCGGTTGATTTTGAATAATTATTCAATAAACCCATGTATTCAGCCGCAATACACATTCGAAAACCATATATGAATAAGCAATACACGGATATCATGTGCAACACAGATTACTGCAAAAAACTCTCAACCCCACATGGAACCAATATACCTTACATATTTTTCTATGTTTACTTTCAATCAGCAAAGAAAACTTTTTCGAAAATGCTTGACGCAGATCAATATTTTTTACCAGCAAACTGGCGGAACCAAATATATATTGTCTGCCCTTTACCATGGATGACATTCTCCTAGCTCTGAGAGACCAATAAAACCATATGAATGGCATTCGCCTTTGAGGCTATGTTATCAAATAAACCAAGCTGATTATAGAGTATATGTGTTCTGAGATGCAAAGTGCAAGCACATCTCAATACTCTAACCTACCGTTCCTTCGGTATCCAGGACTAGGACCTTGCTGTCTTGTTTGACTTTGACCATAGAAATGAGGGTCTGAACCTAGCAATCCTCTTGCATCATCTCTTCTATAGGGTTCCCTATTTGAAGGATGAATATGTGCTTTGGAGATACTTGAAACACTCTTGGGTCTCACTGATTCATTTGCAACTGGCTCACGTCTTTGCAAATCAGGTTCTGCAACAAATCCGTCTCTTCTAAAGGCTTGCCTATTTGAAAATTGACTGTTTGGTTTGGAGATGCTTGAACCACTCTTGGGTCTCTCTGATTCATATGCAACTGGCTCAAGTCTTCGCAAATCAGTTTCTGCAACAAATCCGTCTCTTCTAAAGGGATGCCTGCTTGAAAACTGGCTGTTTGGTTTGGAGATGCTTGAACCACTCTTGGTTGTGTCTGATTCGTATGCAACTTGCTCAAGTCTTCGCAAATCAGTTTCTGCAACAAATCCGTCTCTTTTAAAGGGATGCCTGCTTGAAAACTGGCTGTTTGGTTTGGAGATGCTTGAACCACTCTTGGGTGTGTCTGATTCGTATACGAGTGGTTCAAGTCCTTGTAAATCAGGCTCTGGACGAAACCCAGCTGGCCATTTTGATTCATCCATTTTCCTGAATGTAATTGAAATCCTATAGAAGAAACATAGAAAATATCAGACCAGACCTTGCTGTACAATTAACAGTTAAGAAAAATAAGACACATTGGCTACGGGGATTAACAATTTGTGTTTTGGATGTTTCCGACTTCTATTATTTTGGGGCTAAATACGTCAACATGTTCCCTTTTCCAGATGAGCAAAAGTAGCCTACATGGCAACCACATCAACATGTGACAGGTTGAAGGGAAAGTGTACATTTTTGTTTAAGATTAGCAAGTTAAGGAAATTATTCATGGACGAAAAAGTTCAGGGATTCATTCTGCAAAATCGTCCATATGGTTTCTCTAACATTAAATGAGATAAACAGACTTGTGCAATTGACTGCTTTATTACTGGGTTAAAGAAACAGAGAATTTCATACCAACTGCTTATCGGTGGACAAAATTAAAATTGCTTATTTCTTCGCTCTTTTGAACCTAAATTTAGTACTCTAGTTCCCTTCCACACACCACCCCTTTCCACACACGCCATTTTCGATCATTAGTATATTGATTTCTTATGCACTCAAGATTTGCCAAATTCTTTAGCTTCCTAGTATCTAACTATATTACAACTTCAAACAACACAAGCACATCCAAGCACTATTCTCTACCACCCATTTTATTCAATAAATATCTGAATCTGATTAATCATCGCCAAGATCAATGAGTTCAGAATTGTAAGAAGTAGAACCTTTTGGTGGGAACTGCTGGCACGCAGTGCTTGGCAACATCGGCCCCATTCCCCTTTATAACAAGAACAGAGCTACAGGAATATAATGCAATTAATTAGTATATTAAATTTAAAGCAAAGCAGAATGTATTAAAATCAGGTAAACATTTAGATCTACTAACCCGACTGGTAAGGGGATTTTATAGGAGCCAGAAAACTCCCCAGGACCCTCTATTTTCAAATTTGACCCAAACAGAATATCACACTCGCTTAGAAAAGATACGGTGCAAAATGGACGAAGAAAATCATGATTGTCAATATGAGGTGGAATGCAGTCCCCTTCATCATAAATGTTGACTATACAACTGTCTGGCACACAATCTGGAGGAAGAACATGCCACGCGACCAGTCTCTTGATAATAATTTTAAAAAGATGAGGTATGGGGTCAACTAGCTCATTCTGAAGTATCCCAGGTGGGTTACCATTTCTATCCTGCAGCAAAATATCAGACATATTCTATTATGTTCACTCTCCTCATTTATCAAGGGACAACTTGTGAAACTAAATTTTGGTTCGGATAGTATGGAAAAGATTAACTTACTGTTGCATAGTTGTAACAGCATCCAAACTGGATAGTCACCCTCCCTTTTCCCCTCATCCACTTCTGAGGAGCAGTAAATGTACGTTCTGCAAGAAAGTTAACTAAATAGTTGGTTATATGTTCAATTAAAAAAAATAACTCAAAGTAGAAAGAAACTGGATCATCACTGAAGCATCATTTGTGTATGTTGCAACATTCATACTAAATATCTGAAGCATCATATAAGATATAACAGAGGACATCCAATAACATAGTTCATAAACAGACCCATTGTGCAGCGTATCAAAGTGCATCAATAATTTTTGAGATTTAGCGAGACATTGTGACTGTTCTTTTAAATTTAATAGTGTCGGTGGTGGTGTAGTGCTAATATCATACTTTTGCTATTTCATTTTACAATTATAGACTCGCATATTTAGTATCCAGATTTTCTTATATATGGCTCACATGGTAAAGATAACAGTATTGTCGGTTACAAAACGAACAAATGCCCTTTGTTTGATGCCCTAGTATCATTTAACGTTCAAGTCTAAGAATTTTAGGTTGTTTTACTGGGAAAACTTTGGTACAAAGAAAGACTGGTCAGGGTTTGAGCATCTGTCATCACAACTATGGCATATCCTAGACTGGTCTTCTACAAAGCATTCTTTTTGGAGCCTTCTAGAGGATACTAGTAGAGCACCATCATTACATCACCTCACAACTAATGAAATAATGTTGCCTCTTTTTTTATGCCGTATCTACAGGAATTGTGCATTTAAAGTCGTGGTCAAATTCATTAACAGTGCCTATATTTCATACATTAAAAATGGGAGGTGATTTGCATACTCCAATAACTGATGGGCACACTCAAATGATTTGTTTGTTGACATTTATATCCTTACTTCATTTAGTGGGGTGGACAAATTCCAACACAAATATTAAGGGTATAAATGACTTAACACAACATTTTGAGTGTACCAATCAAATAATGGAGTGTGCAAATCACCTCCCTAAACAGACCCAAAAAGCTAATGAGTTGAATATCCGCCATCTAGAACATAGATGTATGAGATTGTCTTTTTATGTCAAACATATGTGCAACGGCTGTACCAAGATAATGTATCTAAAGCTAGAACTAGAAGATTAGGCATCTATGGGGTGTGGCTGGGTCTTAAAAAGCGTTGAGCTAAGGGTCAAAAAACCGAAACGCAGAGCAACAGGGTGAAAGCGCACGCCTCATGTAGGCAAAGCGCATACGTTTTACGTACACATTTATTACATTCTAAGGCAGCTTTGAAGCTTTGCCTCAATGCCTTTCGTAATTGCTTTGCCTCGGGGTGTCTGATGTGATCAGGTCAATATGCCATAATAGCCACAATCATAAGTGTAATACTGAGATGAAAGACTAGTTCTCACATGTAAAAGCTAATATCCGACCATTAACCAAACTACTTTAGAAAAGGAAATATTTATTTTTATGAGATATACATATGTCTGTGACTGTCTATGTACCGAAGCAACAAATCCAAATGGCAGAATGCACGTATAGAGAAACAAATTTAGCCTACTTTCCCACATATTCTAGATTCTAGAGCGAATAAGAATCTGTAATTCAATCCATGCATCCTGAGGATAACTGATGCATTACCTAAATTTAACGGCATCATTCCGGTGTCTGAAGATGATATGCAAAAACTCCAATTCAAACTATTGGGCCATCAGGAATTAATAGTCATGCACTCTCATTTTCACCACCACCATCCACCGTTACAGCATTTCTTCCTATTTCTCCTGAAGTCTCTATTTCAGCTAATATTTTATGGTTTTGACATTCTTACTCCTAAATCTCTATGCATTTGAAAGTGTCCTAAATTTTAGAAGCATGGAAGAAAGGTACTATTGTGTTCTTCACGACTTAAAATAGCATGCACATAATGATGCAATCCCAAGAATGAACAATCTAAAGCATATAAAATAGAAATAAAAATAAGTAAGAAACTACATATACCTTTCAATTTTCCGTTCTTTCCCTTCTCCTGAAGCTCATAAACAAAATTAACTATCTTCTTCTGCTCCACCAAACTGAATACACCGCAATGGAGCTCAAGACCCTCAAGGATATTCACAAATTTACCATTAACTCTCTCCAAACAGATAAAATCTTTATTCCTCGCCACATTTGTAAAACGAATACGTTCTCTTTGTTCTCTTGACAATTCCAGCTTTTGGGCAGTTCTCACCTCTCCCTTCCCCTGTAATCTGTCGTTGTAATTACCAGAATGCTCTCTCGCTTCATCCTCTTCATTAGCTTCCAACTCCTCCTGTGCGATGTCAGCCCATGACCTTTGTGGCGTTGGGGTTTTAAAATATTCTGGTGATTGAACTCTTTCACTCCCTGACGTTTCTTCAATGTGGCCTGATACCCCATATGCACCATCTTTCCAACTACCCAAAGAATTCGTATCCTCGGTGTCAATCAAATATGTTTCATCTTTCAAATCCGTTTGGTTTGGAGTTGACACATGTACTTCCTCTTCTTGATGAGTTTGTTCAGTAAGATGCTCAACTAATACATACAAATACTCGATTAGGTAAACAATACAACATGAACTTCAAACGTAACCAAAAACTTCAACTAAAATAAACCAACTTTCAAAATATCAAAAGAATATTGATAACATTACTATCCATTAACGTGCCTAAGATAAGAAGAGTACTAAAAACATTAATGCAAGTGTTAGACAAGGCCTAATAAAACATTTTTCAGAATAAGCAACACAAAGACACTGAAAAGTCAAAACCAATAAGCAGATAAAGCAGCAACTCCTATACTTCACATAAGCGATTTTGGTAACAAAGGGGGTGTTTTGGGGTTACATTTTTCCGACGTCTTATTTCATCATAGTATAAGCCATTAAGCCACAAGCAAATATTCAGTGAAACACTACAAAAGGTCCTTTTTTCAGGCATCTTCATAACAAGATCTAGTACAAAATCAAACACATAAAAAAAACTGAAATTTCAATTATGGGCTATAAAAAGTGTTGTTTTTACACAATAAGCAGTTGAAAGAAAGTAAAATTAATAATAATTGACTTACAGTGATTGAGATAATTAACACGGTGAAACATAGAGTTGGAGCAATGTTGACATAAACCATGAGTCAAAAAAGGTAACCAATTCGACAAGAATTCAGATACAGTGCGTAGATCCGAAGCCTTATACCCGGACACAAACCGACCATATTCCTCCACCGGTGGTGGCCTAAACCCGCCGTTAATCATGTTGGTTTTTAGGGTTTGATTAAATCACCACCAGATTGTGATGATTTTTGAATTTGTGTTTTCTTGTGTTCTGTGAGGGATGGGGAGGGAGTAAAAACACTTGTGACGTCGGCGGCAAGTGAATAATGCTTTATTTTTTGTTTTCAATTTACTTTTTACTCTACCGGTAAAAAAAAGTGTTAATTTTAATGTTGCCAAAATTAATCGTCTCCTAAGCGCTATAAGATTGCTAACTTTTTCGTAATCGATTAATAGGTTAAACAATAAAGTTAATTGTGTTTAACGACGGTTAAAGATGACTCATAATGATTAAACTTACTAGAAACATGTAAATCTTAATAAAAATACCTAAAATTCGTCGCATACATGTTTAATCACTTTTGGTAGTTGTTTATATTAAATTGTATTAATCCCCATGATCCTTTGCAAAACACAAAGGAATCCCCTTATATACAAAGTATCACACAGTTTAGAGTTTGACTGCCAACTCATATCGGCATAGGCCCATAATTACAATAATATAAGACAGCTAAGTATAGATAAGTATTGATAGATAATATGTACAGCTAATACTCCCCCACAGTGTGAGCGGGAGGTCTTCGAACGTTCAGACTGGAGCGAAACTCAAGAAATAAAACACTTGGGAGGCCCTTAGTAAAAATATCTGCATACTGAAATCGCGAAGGGACATGTAGCACACGAACTTGTCCCGAAGCAACAAAATCACGAACAAAGTGAATGTCTATCTCAATGTGTTTTGTACGTTGATGTTGAACTGGATTTGTAGACATATAAACAGCACTCACATTATCACAATAAACTAAAGTAGCAGTAAACAAAGGAGGAGAAGCTCACGTAACAAATTAGGAATCCAAGCAGTCTCAGCAACAACATTGGCAACACCCCGATATTCAGCTTCAGCACTAGAACGAGACAGCGTAACCTGGCGTTTCGCAGACCATGATAACAGATTATCACCAAGAAACACACAATACCCGGACGTGGACCGGCGGGTAATAGGACAACCAGCCCAATCCGCATCAGTATAGGCAGTGAGCGGAGTAGTAGACGATACATGAATCTGCAGACCATAATCCAGGGTACCACGAACATAACGAAGAATGCGCTTCAAAGCAGTGAAGTACGGATCACGAGGGTCATGCATATAGAGACAGACCTGCTGAACAGCCTAGGATATGTCCGGGCGCGTAAATGTAAGGTACTAAAGAGCACCGACAAGGCTGCGATATAAAGTAGGGTCACTAACAGGGTCACCATCTGAACCAAGCTTGGACTCTGTATCAACTGGTGTAACACCCTAATAACTAGGCTTTTACCTAATTAAAAAGATTAAAGTTCGTTGTGTTGGTCTAATCGAATTGATCTAGGTTCTCTATGTGACTCAGTTTTATTTTGGTGAAACAAAGAATGTGTCGTTGTAGTGTTTAAAATAAATGGTGCAAAACTTTAAAGTAAATGGGCACTTAAAATTAAATGGCGTTGAAATAAAATCTAATTCTAATTAAAAGAAAGGGTTGCAATATTTAAAACTTTTGAAATTTAAATTAATTAAAATGACTAAAAATAAAAGCGTGACGAGAATTAAAAATGACAAAGTATAAAAAAAACACAAACTAAAATTAAACAAGACAAAACATAGAAAATAACCCACCGTCGGAATATATTCCGATCACCACAATCGGAATGTCAAAACCTACCTGATCGGAATAATGATCGGAAACCCAATCGGAATATGTCACCTTTACCTGATCGGAATGTCCAAGCTTAATCCCCAGATCGGAATGTACACGCCTACCTGATCGGAATGTCCACACAACACACCGGATCGCAATGATGCTATCGGAATGTGTCCTATCACCTATCGGAATGTGGCTAAGGAAAATTGGGCAGCACTTCGTTTAAGTGAAACCTTAAGAGCCGTCGCAATCCCGATCGCAATGTGCGATCGGAACCTTGATCGGAATAAGGGGGTAATTCACTCTATCGCAATCCCGGATCGGAATGCAAAACCCTTTTGCCAATACTGTCACTATCGGAATGTGGAGAAGCAAACCGTCGCAATGTGGAGAAAACCCTTGCTTTCCGATGGAGTACCAAATTCGTAATAAGCTCGAATCTTAATAAGCTATTCTAATAAGCAGTAACAAAATAAATACGAATGTAATGAAAACAAGGCTAGACAAAAAGTTAAAAAGTTAAAACCTTTTCAAAATTTAAAAGACGAAACTTAAATGAAATTAAAACTTAAAAAGTAAAACTTTTAAGAAAACTTTGAAAATACTTAAGCAAAATACCAAATAAGCACACAAGGTTGTCAAACTCGTGGCTTATTTCGTATGAGGACTTAAAAGGAGAAAGAAAAGACGAGACTTTAATCAAAATAAGCAAATGGATTAAGCAAAAACTTGCTTAATCCTAACTTGTAACCGAATCAAAAAGAAAGAAAAGTAGAATGAGATTGACAAGAGTAAACTTGATCAAATGATAAAAAAAGATTAAAGACAAGAATTTAAAGAACACAAATTAAAAACTTACTTGGAATTAAAAGGATAATTAAAGTGCAAAACATGTAATAAAATGACAAGTAATTAAAGGAGCATAAAATAAAAGTGGAAGAGCTAATTTGTCAAGTTAGCCAACAAGAGTAAATGAATGAATAAGAGGGGTATTTATAGGTTATTAGGGGAGTGGTTAGAGGAAGCTTCCTCCCCTTCTTCCTTTTCTTCTTAATTGCTCATTAAGTCTTTCCTTCTTAATCTTTTTGTTAATCTTGGAATGTGATGACTTTTGGCTCGGGATTTCTTTGGACTCGTCTTTTAATTCTTCGATAAATAAGATTTGAGTTCCTCGTCTTTAAGTAAACCTCCGTCTTTCGACTTTTTCTTTGATAAATCTTCAGAATTGGTCTTGGACTTCCGTTCTTTTTGCACTCTTGACTTCTTGACTTCGTCTTTCGTCTTTTTCTTCAATAAAAGTCCGTAAATGCCCGTGAATTCCCGTGTTTTCTCCACTTTTCACCTTTTTGTCCTAAATCACAACAAAAACACAAACCACGCATAATTCTGACATAAAAGACATAAAATACACGCTTTTGTCCGGTTATTATTGTAATTAAGTGGTAGAAAAGATGTGTGTTTTCACACATATCACACCCCACTTGGATAAGTGGACCTTACGTGTATTTATGGCGTGTCGTCAAAGCATAAGGTAAATGTCTTAAAACATTCACTGACCATAAAGGAAATACCGGAATCAAACATCGGTAATCCAAACATAAGCTCAAAACATGAAAAGTAAAATACTGAAAGAAAGGACTAAACAATGTCCAAATAAGCAGAATAATGTAAGAAGTGCATAAGGTAAGAAGTCCGGATAGCTTCCATTCAATGCACATGCTCTCAGAATCCTAAGAGCGTCCTGGTGTACCTGTCGTTAGAACATGAAAGAACTACGGCTGAGCATAACGCTCAGTGAACGGATATAAAGCATGATAAGGAATTACTGAAATGAAACATATGATAAAATACTGGAGCTGTAAGACTGATAAGTTAAGTTGCAGCGGAAATCTGTGTATAATCTGTAAAGTCTGATTTATAAATAATAAAGCTGAACTGCTATCTGTTAAATCTGAAAACATGCATTTACTGTATTTTCATTGACAGAGCTTATATAGGTCACGTGTTGTAACAACCGTGCATGAATAACTGGAGGGGTGATCTCGTCATGCTGTAGAGGGGTGACCTCTAAATACTGTGTTGGGTGGAGGGATCAGCTCCAATGTAAAGGATGTAGAGCACACACCACATTCACCCTAATAACTTGTAAACTGATAAGCCTAGGATGCATCCATACGCCCCACTAAACATACATATAAAAATGGCCAAACTGAACATGAGTGGGACGATGCAGGATATCACTCTCCTGCATGTGAGTCACGACACCGGTGACTCTAGTGTCGTGGTTACGGTACCTCCGTAACTAGTACATAAACTGATTGTGCTTGTATATAATGCTCAGGCAACTTATTTCATTTTTAACATGATTTATGATAAGCTTAAACACATATGGGAAAACATATTTTGGCTGCAGACGGGGAATCCTAATCATGCATAGAAAGGAAGTCCTTACTGAAAGGACAGAAAATTCGTACCTCGTGTCCAGTAACTGACTGAAGGGAACTGAACGAACTCTACTCGGCTTCATGGAAGCTACAATAATAATAGGCGCGAATAAGTTAACTGATATTCGCTTAGTTTATTAATTTTAATTGTACTTAATTAATTTATTTATTCTTGTATTACTGTGGTATATAAACTGATAAGTCTGAATGTTCTACAATTTCTGATTAACGTATTATCGTTCTACTATTAGTTACGGTACAACCGTATTCTGACGATATATTAATACTATATTAGGTAACCTGCTAAAAATAAAAAAGTTTCCTAAATTAGAACGTTTCCAAAATAATAAAATCATTTAATAATATTATACCCCTTTTAAATTTTATAAAACTAATTTAATATAATAAAATAAATTTAATTTACTAAATAAATCATTTAAACATTTATATATTTAAGTGATAAATGAGGTATAATTAAATCGTCGTTTAAATCCTTTTTAAAATGTAGTCCCGAGCCTACCGAGATAACCATCCTCGGTCGCACTAAATCAAACAATTACTATTAAATCCTGCCTATTAAAATATGCGACAGAAAATTCTGTCACTAAAATCTGTGACTAAAAACTGGGCTTGAAACTGTCAATAAAACTGTTACTACTAAACCGCGACAGATTTTAGTGTCACTAAACTGTCGCTAATCTTACATTAAAAACTCTAATTTATGTCCAAACCTTTTTCCCGCTGACCTCTATGATGTTCCCACTGATTTATAATGTTCCCACTGTTTGTTAAATGTTCCCACTGTCTTGTTATGTTCCCACTGTTTATAAACCCAAATGCACCCTTATTGTCTGCTAATCCCAAACACCCCCCTGTTGCTGCGTTTTCTCACTGTTTTCGTTTGGGTCGCGACTGATCACAAGAAAAGACCATCGAGACATGATGGCGTCTCATTTTTGTGTAATCACCCAAACCCGACACACCTTTATATGCATTACCCCCTGTTTTGGGTTTTTGGTTCACGGCCGACCAAAGGAAGAGGCGCCACTGACTTACTGTGGTCGTGGCTGGCAGCGGCAAACACACCAAGACCTCTACTGGCCTCGGTTCACGTGTAGCAGTAAAACCCAAACACCTACGAATCCATTCCATGTTCAAAGTTTAGAATTCGTGTGTTCTTGTTAGAAAAAACAAAATTTCGAGATATAAAGAAAGATGGAAAGGATTACCGATACATGATTAAAGGATTTGTGATAACATGCTTCAATTCGATGATCAAAGACAACAAACCTCGTCCCCATTTTTTTTGTCTTTTGTGTCGGCAGGTTCCAAAAAGCCACAACCCTAATTTTCCCTTCTTTTTTTTTTCGTCTGACAGTGGAGAAGGGGTAACCCCCCGTCATAATTTTTCATAAAATGGGCTTTGGCCCAAGTTTTTTTTTTCTTATTTTTTTTTCATAAATCCGGCCCCCCTTTTTTTTAATAAAGTTTCCATTTTTTTTATTATTCTTTCTTTCTTATTCATTCTTTTTTTTCTTTGGCCGGCTTTTATAAGACTCATATAGTCTTCATCGTTTTTTTTTTCTTATGCGTACGTTCTCGAAACCGCGTATTTAATATTCTAAAATTAAATACGGGTTTTACAATTCTTTCCCTCTAAAAAGAATAATTCGTCCCCGAACTAAAGATACGACCGTACTGGGTTTTACAATTCTTCCCCTCAAAAAAGGAGAAATTCGTCCTCGAATTAAAGGTAATAAGCTGATGAAGTTATAAGAACTAAAAGAACACATAAACTGAAAAGACAAATAAGCTGAAGGATAATTTGTCTTCTAATTAAGACATAATGCTGCTGATAGGTATAAACTTGACATGACTGGATTGATCATGTAACGTGACATGGCTGAAGAATTTAACCGAATTATTGAAGGAAAGGATAAGAGGTCCGGATGGACTCCTCCGTTCCGGGTGGACTTCAGCTCGAAACGACTCCTTCAAAGGTCTAAACACAATGAAAAATCTTGGTCCTGATGACCCTGACCTGATGAATACTGAATAGTTCCTGGTTCCATACTTAAGATGGATTTCCTGAATCTGATAGAATGAACAAGCTATAGCATGTGTATACATGAAACGGTACGTATAATATCCTGAAAGATAACATTTACATATCTGAGCAAGCTGCTGAAAGTATATAGGGATGAACTACGTGAACAATTGTGAACGTGCTACGTGAGCAATTGTGAACATGGTTCGTGATCATAAAAAGAACGTTGTGCATGAATTATATCATGAATGTGATACGTGAAGCATATTGTGGACGTGATACTAAGATATATCATGAATGTATACTGACCGAGGAAAGAATGTCTACGATACGGCCTGAGACGTGAACGTCTGTCTGGTCATGTAGAAACCATGCTAAACTTGAGTCTCGTTTTCTCACAGTTTTGTAGTCAGATCTGGTACAAGACTTGGAACGTATCCCCGGAGATGGGACATGAACCTGAACGTGAACAACGTCATAAATGCGAATCTTGAATTTAAATCATGAGATATCATAAACATGAGCTGAATCAGCATCATACTGTGAATGAGACATAATCGTGAAAGTGAAGTTAAACGTGAACGTAAAGTGATCGTAACATACACGTGATCATGAATATGAATTCCGTCTAATATGATGGTCGATGGAATACCATGAATTCTTACAATTTACTGATAAATTTACTACAGATCCGGCTACTGCGTAATCCTCTCGGATGAAAGAAAACGCGCAGGTTGATGACATGGTTGACGATGACTTAGATAGTATCATACTTTTTCTGAGTCTGTGGTAATTGATAACAGTTTCATGGAATTTCGTCTCACTGATGTTCAGAAATTTATAAGGATTATAATAACTCACTAACATGATTGCGTTTTATCTTGAATCCTGCAGTATGTCATGCACCTAGATATGAACATAGCTGCATCAATGTGTGATGCTGCTTCTATCAAAATTCTGCCTGGGAATATGAGACGTTCTGGTGGAAGTCTTGTTGAATAGTCATGGAAAATTTTTTAGTGAGAATTATCAACAACTTCTGTGGTAGTGGTCAATTGAGTTCTAGAAGACTTTGTACTTCATTCACGGGCGTCGGTCGGGACCATCAGGTGATGGCCTTCACCTTCGCAAGATTGTCTGAAATTCTTATTGTTGAATAGGGTGGCTCAGAAATGCCACTTTGTTCAAGGGAAATTTATATCTGGAAAGTTGTGTATAAAAATAACTCCTATTGAAGATTTTGTACAACTGTGAGAAGATGAGTCTCATGTTCTTCTCTAGCATTAGGCAGATCAGAATGTGATCAATGAATATACTGATGATATTGCCTGAGAGTCATGAAAAAAAAATTTATTCATTAATTTCATAATATAGCTGGAGTATTAGGGAGCTCAGAAGTATAAAATCAAATTTTTTAAAGAGACTGTAATATGTGCAACAGCAGTCTGGAAACCTCATGTTCTTTCTCTCACCACTGATGGTAGCATGATCGGAAATGTGTTCTGGAAAATGTTTAAGACATCGTAGCAGGTCAGATAAACCTTCTATTTATGGAATGAACATTGATTAAGAATGGTGATCTTGTAAAAAGTTTTAGTGGTCGATACATGATCTCATGATAACGGCCTTCTTCATGATAGACATAAATGATGCACTTCCTGGTGGTGCGCTAGGGCGAATAAGGCCTCGTTCCGGTAACTTTTGCAGCAAATGCTGCAACTCTTTAACTTAGCTGAAGCCTTGCAATAAAGAGTTTTGAAAACAGGTTCCGTTCTTGAGACAAGCTCGATGTTAAATTATGTCTCGTAGTTAGGAAGGAATTTCTGGAATGACATCTGGAAATTTTAGTATAATCTGTTGATCATAGATTTAAGGAATTTTAGAATTCGTATCATGAATGGTGACCAGAAGTCTTCGCAACTAAAAGATAATAATTCACGTGCTCGTAAAGCTGGGACAATTTGTACTGATTTTTATGGCAGAAAATAACATTGCTATCTTTGGGAGTTAGTAAGACGGATCTTGTCTTCAACTGGAAGGAAAAACCTTATAAATATGGGTAATACCGTGGAGTCATTTCTGGCTGGGAGGTAGGTAAATATTGTTTTAAGATAAAGTTGTCATAATAATACGTGAAGTAAGCGTGGCAACTTTCGCTGAATGTGTTTGTCTGTAACCTCGCAGAATGAACACTGCGTGTCTAACCTAAATAATACTCTAGTGGTGGTAATTAAATTTTTATGGTCTGGTTTATGCGTGGCATAAAAAAACGGGTATACCTCTTTCTAAAGGGTACCCTGAATTACCGAGGGCATGGTTTAGAAACATACAGGAGTGATGAGTTCTGACTGGTATTTTGAGAATAGATTCGTATGACGTTTACAATGAATGGTCTCCTGATATGTGTCTTCCGAAATGATACATGAGACCTATGTCTTGACTGATGTCTTGACATGTGTTTTAGTGGATGAATCTGGACAAGGCTGAAAATTTTTGGTAACTGCTAGGTGATAACTAAGATTTTACTCAGGTTAAAAAGATTTGTTGTACCAATCTCTTCGAATTGATCTAGGTTCTCTATGTGACTCAGTTTTATTTTGGTGAAACAAAAATGTTGTCGTTGTAGTATTTAAAATAAAAGTGCGAAACTTTTAAAGTAAAAGGCAGGTAATTTAAATCTAAGTCTAATTAAAGTAAGTGCAAGTATTTAAAACGTGACAGAAATTAAAGGGCACTAATGTAAATGACGCAAACTTAAATGTATCTAAGGCAATCTTAAAACGCAACTAAAACTTAAACTAAGGCAAGGATAAAATAAAGCTAAGACAATTAAACTTAAAGTGCAAATAAAATAAAAGGTGGGAAAAATTAAGCTTGAAAATAAAAGAATTGAAAGCAGATACCAAAAAGAACCTGAAAGAAACCTTGATTCGGAAGTTCAAAACTTCCGAATGAACTGGGTTGACTCGGAACTTTTGAGTTCCGAATGAAACAATCTTGAGTCGGAACTTCTTGACTCGGAAGACTTCCGGATGAAGCCTTCTTGATCTGGAACTTTTTCCTTCGGAAGACTTGACTCGGAACTTTTAAAGTTCCGAATGAACCCTCTCTGATCCGGAACTTTTTGAGTTCCGAATGAATTGCTTGATCCGGAACTTTTCGAGTTCCGAATGAAACCTTTCTAATCCGGAACTTATTAAGTTCCGAATGAGATTGCTGACTCGGAAGTTTTGGAGTTGATCCGGAACTTTTAAGTTCCGAATGAGCTACTTGAGTCAGAACTTTCGTTCGGAAGATATTGATCTGGAACTTTTGTGTTGATCCGAAACTCTTCCGGATGAAGCTCTCTTGATCCGGAACGTTACCTGGGAATCTCAGACACAGAAACAAACACCCCCGAAGAACAAGGGATCACAAATACACGAATCTAACAACAAATTTAACCAAAATCAAACAAACGATTTAATCAAACTAATAACAAAACAACAATTGATCATAAACAAACAATCTATATCAATAAAACTAACAAATTTAACCACAATAATCAAAAACCCACTTGATCAGAATAAGAACATGAACATGAACACAAACATAAACATAAAAATAAAAGATTAAGAAAGGTAGATAGGAGATTAACAAGATAAAATAAAGATTGACAAGAATTAAATGAAAACTTACTTGAAATTAAAGGAATTTAATGTGCAAGACAAGGTATTTAAATTGACAAGTATTTAAATGACATGAATTAAAGGTGCAAGGTAAGTAAATGGTGGAAGACTAATTGTCACACTTAGCCAACAAAGAAAATAATTAACTAGTCCTAACTATATATAGGGGAGGATTAGGAAGCTTCCTCCCCTCTTTCCTTTTCTCTTAATTAAAAGATTAAGTCCTTCCTTCTTTAATCTTCATTAATTGCACCATTAGTCCTTTGTTCTTCTAATCTTCTTTAAACTTGGACTTTTAATGACTTTTGGCTCGGGATTTCTTTGAACTCGTCTTTTAATTCTTCAATAAAATAGACTTGAGTTCTTCGACTTTAAGTAAACTTCCGTCTTTTGACTTTTTCTTCGATAAATCTTCAGAATTGGTCTTGGACTTCCGTTCTTTTTGCACTCTTGACTTCTCGACTCCGTCTTTCATCTTTTTCTTCAATAAAAGTCCGTAAATGCCCGTGAATTCTCGTGTTTTCTCCACTTTTCACCTTTTCGTCCTAAATTACAACAAAAACACAAACCACGCATAATTCCGACATAAAAGGCATAAAATACACGTTTTGGTCCGGTTATTATTGTAATTAAGTGGTAGAAAGGATGGGTGTTTACACACCTATCAAATCCCCTACACTTGACCATTGCAATGTCCTCATGCAATGCATTAGTTACAAAGCACGTTTACACTTTTCATCATAATCAATCCATAGTGGCCTTTGTTAAAGAGATAGAAAATAAAAAACATACAAAATAAAGAAATCAAAAGCATACCTTGGGTTTTGGAAATGTTATGAATAATCATCATCCTCAAGTTTTCACTTTCTCCAAACCAAGCTTAAAAACGAGATCATTGTTATTATAAGTTAGCAAACTATCACGAACTCATGTGGGCCAATTATTCACTTAGACTCCCTTATTCCTAGGTGTATCTCTTATATTTTATTGTTGTCTTGAATGATCACGAGGATGCATTGTTTGACTTATTTCGATAGTTATTTAGTCCGAAAATAAAGTGAACAATTTAATCAATAGTTAGCTAAAGGACAAAATCTTTTAAAACTACTTCTCGGGATCTCATAAAGTTCATATCTTGGCATAACTCGCTTCGCGATTTGAGACCTTTCTCGGACCTATATTTGGCAGCGACTTCATACTTCAAACCTTGAGAGACGTTCATGAAATAATGGCATTCTCTTCATAATAGGAATTTCTTCACTTGAAGTTTTGAGAGATTCATACTTGGACCACGACTTCTTCATTTTTCTCCAATCTTTATTTTGGACTTTGATATACAACGATCCGCCTCCTTTTATGACTTGGATCTATTTATCCTCATACCTTGTTAGGGTCTTTTCGGATACACTTCTCCATGACTTTTGGGAGTTTTTGTATTTCGTTGTGTGTCTCGATCCTTCATATTGATTTTCGATAAATGATTCTTCACATCACTTTGGATCTTTAGCAACAAAATATAGCCCTCATGCCTTGTTAGGGCCTTTTCGGACTCGCCAATCTTCGCATCCCGCTTCAATAAGTTATGCCTTGGCTATGAACTATAATCCATACCGAGCAACTTTTAAACGATCTTGGGCTAGAAGCTAAGTAACTTTTCAAATCGTACAACCTTATTTATTAGCAGATAAATTTATTAGCAAGTGATGGGAGAATAGGCTCATAATTAACTCACATAAATTCCC
Source organism: Glebionis coronaria (assembly GCA_025667525.1). NCBI lineage: Eukaryota > Viridiplantae > Streptophyta > Magnoliopsida > Asterales > Asteraceae > Glebionis > Glebionis coronaria. The sequence continues at coordinate 249,243 of JANFOE010000491.1, forward strand.
GAAAGAATACCGAACTTATAATTGGCTCTATCATCTCTCGTTCTCCACAGTTTAAAATCTCAAAGAATGAGACTCGTGGATGCTTAGCCTATTAAATCAAAGTTTTGGGTTTTCGAGTCGCCTATAGGATCTTGCAAATTCTTAGACTCTTTCAAGTTTAGAAATCACGTTTTAAAGTTCCCTCGATAAACGACTCTCTAGGATCAATTATAGGAACTTGCGAAAAGTTCTTGTTCTTAACCCGTGAGAGTTAAGACTTTCGTGTTTTATAGCTCCCTATATAAAATCCTAGCAAAACTTGACTTAAACAACGTTTGAAAATTAAAACCACTTTATTAAACATTTATTCTAATAAGGAAAGAAAATAACTAAACAAAGGGAAAAACTAATAGGCCAAAATAGATCAAAAATTTTGAAAAATGTCGAAAAATTGATTTTCCGGTTAAAATGAGGACAAATACAAGGAAAAGGCCACTTAACTTCGATAGAAGTCCCCCTACACTTAACATAAACATTGTCCTCAATGTTTAAGCATGTGGGAGTAAACTCCCCTACACTTAGGACATTGTGCACTTTGTTTAAATCTCGCTAAGGAAAAGACAACTAAATAGATTCCTATTTTAATATTGAGAAAATATAAAATAGTGAATCGAAAAGAGTTTAGGATAGAACCGGGAAGAAGTAGACACGGAATCACGGGTCGTCAAGAATCATCAAGAGTGGATCATTGAAGCTTGAATCCCTGATTAAGAAGAGAGGAGAGGAAAGCAAACCAACGGGTCTCACACTTATGATAAAGAAAGCTAAAAGATAGATGCATGGGTTGCCTCCCAAGAAGCGCTTGATTTTTGTTAACCGAGTCGTTAGCCTGACTCGACCTTGATCATCAACGGAAGAAGCATGAAACATATCCACCAGGATCAAAGACATAGTTTTCGTCCATCAATAAGCACAAGCTTAAGGCGAACAAGGAAAGCCAAAGAAGAGTAGGCAAGGTTCCCTTAAGCAGCGATGGAGCACGGTGGAAGCAAGTATGGTGAAGTGGTGCAAGCATGTCTTCAAAATTTCCAAAGATTTTTCCTTTTATTTCATCAGGTGGATACTGAGATGGCTTAATAATATCAATACCGGGGTCGAACACCTTTTCCTTTAGGGGAAAATAGCACTCAGGCTCAACAGAGTGTGAAGAAGATCCACGAAGAAGCACAACCTCGTCCTCAGAAGGGGGACAAAGAGGTGTTAACTCATACGTGCTGCGGATATTGGTGTCGACTGGTTTCTTCTCCTTAGAAAGAATGTGCTTCAAATCCAAAGTAGGATCAAGACGATAATCTTCAAAGTCATAAGGAGGAGCATCACTCTCATGAGGGAAGTAAGTGTTGAGAAACATAGAGAAGTCTTCCTCGAATGAGTAATCGTCCAAAGTAGGATCGAGTGATGGCGGAGGATCTTCATCATGTGAAGAATCGCTCGAAAGAGTATCGGCCTCATCAAAATCATCGAAAGTGGGCATCTCGCGATACTCAGAAGTACAATCATCAAAATCGTCCGAATCTGAGCTAGAATCATCATCATAAGCATCAAAGACCGGTGGAGAGTCATAAATGGGAGAAGCTTCCAAAGTGGAGCGAGAATCATCCACATCATCTTGAAAAAGTGGATTATCAATACAAGAGTCGAATAGAGGATTGTCATAGACGGTAAAGTCATCGAGCACATTAATTATATTCACTGATTCTCGTCCATACTATTTGCCTGTAAGCTTCCCCATTTTGAAAATTTGTGAATCATCCTCGACTCGTAAGATTAACTCACCTTCGGCCACATCCACTAAAGCTCGTCCGGTTCTCAAGAATGGCCGACCAAGTATTAAAGGAATACGAGGGTCCATTTCATAATCAACGACGACAAAATCGACCGGGAAAATAAATGTGCCAACTTTGATGAACACATCTTCGGCTATACCAACGGGGTAAGCGAGAGTGCGATTTGCAAGTTCGAGAGTCATCTTCGTTGGAGTGAGGTCGGGCAATGATAGTGTTTTCCAAACACTCAATGGCATCAAGTTAATACTGGCCCCGAGATCAGCAAGGGCAGTAAATTCTTCGGTTTTATTGAACACACAAGGCAACACAAAACGACCGGGATCTCCAAGCTTTTCCGGAAGTTCTTTAAGAATAACTGCAGAGCAGTTTTCATTTAAGCGTGTGTTGGCGAGTTCAATCAGCTTCTCCTTCTTGCTAAGCAACTCCTTGAACGCTTTGACAAATTTCGGCATGTGGACAAGTGCTTCAACAAGGCTAATGTTGATGTTCATTTGAGATAGCATCTTCACATATTTCGATACTTGACAGTCATTCTTGGTTAGCTCGTTGGTCTTGCCTAAGCGAGAAGGGTATGGGATGTTGGGTTTATAGGTGGAAGGTGAAGGTGTAGTCGGTAAAGGTTGAGATGTTGAAGGATCCTTCCGAGATACATCGTCATGACGAGGCGGAGACGGTGTTGGTGCACTAATACTAGGTGTAGGAGGAGTAGGGATACATGGTGGTGGAGGAGGTGTAGATGATGGGGGTGGGATTGGTGGTCCTACGATGGTAACTCCACTACGAGTAGTAATAGCACTCACATTAGCTCGCGGATTGGTGACGGTGTTTGAAGGTAGAGAACTCGAAGAAGAAGGTTGAGCGGCGGGCAAGAAACTAGCCAACAGATTCTTTAATTCATTCGTTTGAGTGCTGAAGGAGGATTGAATATTATCACGAACCTCGTATCTAATCTCATTTCCTTGCTTCGTGATATCTCCTTTCAAATTGATTATTTGGCTCTGTAGATTCTTGATTTGCTCACCTTGAGTTCTCATGATGGCTTCAACATCGGGGTTAATGGGTGGGTTTTGTTGGGCGGGTGGGTTATAAGGATTAGAAGCTCTTGGTGGGATTTGGTTGCTTCTATTGTAATTGTTGGCGGGGTTTTGGTTTTGAGGAGAAAAACCGGGTGAAAGGTAGTTGTTTGATCGGTAACTCAGCAGATTTCTATCCCCTTGAGGTCGAGCTTGGTAATTTTCCGGTGAATAATTACCATAAGCTGCATACATATTTTCCGGATTTCCTTGTGTCGAAGGACAATCGGTGTATGAGTGAGGACCGCCGCATGTTTCACAAGGATTAGCAACCGCTTTAACTTATTGTTGTTGTTAGTTTGAAGTGAGAAGCGTAATACTTTTGCTCATTTCAGTCATCATGCGGGTGAGTTCGGTCATATCAGGGTTTGCTGAAGTGGAGGAAACATTGACTCTCGGGTTGTTCCTAGAAGAAGCAGAGGAATCCTAGTTTTTTGTGGTGAGTAGTCATGTTCTCAATTAACTCTCTACACTCCTCGGGTCTCCTTTTCATAAATGTGCCACCGGCGGCTGCATTAATCGTATCACGATCTCGAAAAGTTAAACCGTTGTAGAAAGTATCAATTAAGGTCACAGGTAGCATGTTGTGGTTTGGACAACGATCAATCAAGACATTATATCGCTCCCAAGCATCAAAAAGAGATTCATCAGGGTCTTGCATGAAACCGCTGATTTGATTGCGAAGGCTCGTGACCATGGATGGTGGAAAGTAGCGCGACAAAAAGCGTTGAGTCATGTCATCCCAAGTGTGAATAGAATTCTTCGGGATACGATCAAACCATTTCTCGGCATGATGCATAAAGTATGTGGGAAGAGTTGTAGGCGAAGAACATCCATTGTGGCACCAGGCAACTTCATGCTTTGGGTGATTGTAATGAACTTGTCGAGGTGTTTGTTGGCATCATCATCAGGCAATCCACGGAATGGGTTTGTTTGCACTTGCTGAATCATGTGGTGCTTCAACGAAAACTCAGAAGCGTTGATTTGCATCGGCGCAATCGGTCCTCCTCGTCCAAACATTGTAGGTTGACAAAGCTCCTCCATGGTCCGAAGATCGGGCTGTGGAAGAACATTGTTGTTATTGTTGAGGTGCGGTGGAATATTATAGTTGTTAACACCTGACATACTTAAATCTTCTTGAGTCTCGGGCTCTTGATAATTAGAAGATCTAGTACGCATACACACCTGAAAATGCAAAAGAAAAAGAAACCAAACACAAAGACAATATATATACACAATAAAGATAAAATCTTTTTGGATTTTTGAAATTTTTTAATTTTTATGTATTTTTATCAATTTTTAATTTTTATGATTTTTTGAATTTTTTATGCAAGAAAAGTAACGCTCACAAGTGAACGGATCCCAAAAAGCAACGCGTCTCTCACAAAAAACCGTTAATCTTTACGAAAAGAGCCGGCAGCGGCGCCATTTGATAACTAAGATTTTACTCAGGTTAAAAAGATTCGTTGTACCAATCTCTTCGAATTGATCTAGGTTCTCTATGTGACTCAGTTTTATTTTGGTGAAACAAAAATGTTGTCGTTGTAGTATTTAAAATAAAAGTGCGAAACTTTTAAAGTAAAAGGCAGGTAATTTAAATCTAAGTCTAATTAAAGTAAGTGCAAGTATTTAAAACGTGACAGAAATTAAAGGGCACTAATGTAAATGACGCTAACTTAAATGTATCTAAGGCAATCTTAAAACGCAACTAAAACTTAAACTAAGGCAAGGATAAAATAAAGCTAAGGCAATTAAACTTAAAGTGCAAATAAAATAAAAGGTGGGAAAAATTAAGCTTGAAAATAAAAGAATTGAAAGCAGATACCAAAAAGAACCTAAAAGAAACCTTGATTCGGAAGTTCAAAACTTCCGAATGAACTGGGTTGACTCGGAACTTTTGAGTTCCGAATGAAACAATCTTGAGTCGGAACTTCTTGACTCGGAAGACTTCCGGATGAAGCCTTCTTGATCCGGAACTTTTTCCTTCGGAAGACTTGACTCGGAACTTTTAAAGTTCCGAATGAACCCTCTCTGATCCGGAACTTTTTGAGTTCCGAATGAATTGCTTGATCCGGAACTTTTCGAGTTCCGAATGAAACCTTTCTAATCCGGAACTTTTTAAGTTCCGAATGAGATTGCTGACTCGGAAGTTTTGGAGTTGATCCGGAACTTTTAAGTTCCAATGAGCTGCTTGAGTCAGAACTTTCGTTCGGAAGATATTGATCCGGAACTTTTGTGTTGATCCGGAACTCTTCCGGATGAAGCTCTCTTGATCCGGAACGTTACCTGGGAATCTCAGACACAGAAACAAACACCCCCGAAGAACAAGGGATCACAAATACACGAATCTAACAACAAATTTAACCAAAATCAAACAAACGATTTAATCAAACTAATAACAAAACAACAATTGATCATAAACAAACAATCTATATCAATAAAACTAATAAATTTAACCACAATAATAAAAAAACCCACTTGATCAAAATAAGAACATGAACATGAACACAAACATAAACATAAAAATCAAAGATTAAGAAAGGTAGATAGGAGATTAACAATATAAAATAAAGATTGACAAGAATTAAATGAAAACTTACTTGAAATTAAAGGAATTTAATGTGAAAGACAAGGTATTTAAATTGACAAGTATTTAAATGACATGAATTAAAGGTGCAAGGTAAGTAAATAGTGGAAGACTAATTGTCACACTTAGCCAACAAAGAAAATAATTAACTAGTCCTAACTATATATAGGGGAGGATTAGGAAGCTTCCTCCCCTTTTTCCTTTTCTCTTAATTAAAAGATTAAGTCCTTCCTTCTTTAATCTTCATTAATTGCACCATTAGTCCTTTATTCTTCTAATCTTCTTTAAACTTGGACTTTTAATGACTTTTGGCTCGGGATTTCTTTGAACTCGTCTTTTAATTCTTCAATAAAATAGACTTGAGTTCTTCGACTTTAAGTAAACTTCCGTCTTTTGACTTTTTCTTCGATAAATCTTCAGAATTGGTCTTGGACTTCCGTTCTTTTTGCACTCTTGACTTCTCGACTCCGTCTTTCATCTTTTTCTTCAATAAAAGTCCGTAAATGCCCGTGAATTCCCGTGTTTTCTCCACTTTTCACCTTTTCGTCCTAAATTACAACAAAAACACAAACCACGCATAATTCCGACATAAAAGGCATAAAATACACTTTTTGGTCCGGTTATTATTGTAATTAAGTGGTAGAAAGGATGGGTGTTTACACACCTATCACTAGGATTGGGGAACCGGTTAGACTACTGACCTCTTGTATTTCTGGTCATGTTCGTGCCGGAGTTTCGATGGTTACTGGCTGATTAATTATAAGTACGATGGTTGTCACTACTGCTTTGTCTGTCACTTTATGACGATCATTATCATGACCGTGATTCATGTAACTATTTTGCTGAGTGGTCGGCTGGTTCCGGTTCCCACGCTTCTGAATAACCGGTTAGCTGGGTGAAATGTGACATCTAGCTGAGGAGGTAAAAGTATGGAATGGAATGGTAGCGTCTGATGGTTGAAATTTATTCTTGTCAGACATTTCAAATATATAGTTTTTGTCTTTGTTCTGCAGAGTCTTCATCGTATAAACGACATCAACATTTTGATAAATCTCCAAAGTATCAGCAGCATCAGCATTTGTGAAGTCTTCAAAGTGTCAGCGGCATCAGCATCTGGCAAAATCTTCGACTCACGAGCAGCATCAGCACCTGGTAGAATATCGACAAGTGGAAACGCCTGAGATGATTGAGAATCGATTAGCAATATCCATGGAGTAGTGTACCTGGGGTACACCTGGACTACTGTACATAAAGTACAAAATGAATACTACACATGGAGCATATCTGAGACACTGTACGTGGAGTACACGTGCAATACTATACATAAAGTATAACTGAGACAGTGTACATGTGATACATATGGAATATTGTACATGACGCTGGTGGAAATTTTATGGGATGATCGATACTAGTGTTAATTGTCTGACGTGATCAAAGAATAAATTGATTTAAACGGTAGTAAACTGAACTGAAACGAGTAACATGATAGCCTGTAATTCCTGCGCAGACTTAATGCTGGTTGTACGGAGGCTGAAAAGTATGATTAACCGGAGTTTCATCAATGTTCAATATGAAGACATGATTGATGAAGTCCAGAACATGATTTATCATGAAATATGGTTTTACTGTAACCCTTCTGTATCTTAGCATGAAAACGTCATCACTCTGCTGAAAATAAAACCCTCGTAAGGAGACATGAAACCAAATCAGCGTGAAAACGACATCAACTTGAGATTGTGTAAACTGGATTGTTACAAAGAACATAAGAGTATGATCAACTGAGGTTTAACAACAACTGGTGTAGATGGCTATAGTTCATTCCACAGAATTCAAAGAAGAAAACATGTGACTAAGTATGGGCGATTCTGGCTCGATCCATACTTGTCAAAATTTCATGAGAACTGTCATGTATAGAAATTTACAATCTGGGACTAAATATGGATGGCTAGATTTACAATCTGGGACTAAATATGGATGGCTGTAGTCCAATCCATACTTGTCAAAATTTCGAAAATATCATGATATGACAAAGGTGAACAACTATGGATCGGTTCACAAAACAACATTCGACTGTAAAGCATGAAAATTTGATCTGAACATTGGTGAATGTATATGGGCTGGTTCACCAAGTAATATTCGACTGAAAACATAAATATGACCTGAGTAAGGATAAACGCCTATGGGTCGGTTTACCAATACAAAATCTGAACGGCAAGGGTGAACGCCTATAGGTCGGTTCACCAAAAAAAAAATTCGCAGAAAAGCACATGCGACTAAATATGGCCAGTCCTGTACCAACCTTTTACTTAGTCAAAGATTAAGGAAAACTGAATGATACATGAAGAAAACTGACTGATAAATGCATGAGAAACATAAAAGATAACAACGCCAAAATCTGGGAAGTTCCTGGTGACTACCCACTAGTCACAGGTCATGTTTTAGAGCCTACAGGTCGAACCTTGCTCTCTGATACCATAATTGTAACACCCCACTTGGATAAGTGGACCGTTACGTGTATTTATGGCGTGTCATCAAAGCATAAGGTAAATGTCTTAAAACATTAACTGACCATAAAGGAAATACCGGAATCAAACATCGGTAATCCAAACATAAGCTCAAAACATGAAAAGTAAAATACTAAAGGAAAGGACTAAACAATGTCCAAATAAGCAGAATAATGTAAGAAGTGCATAAGGTAAGAAGTCCGGATAGCTTCCATTCAATGCACATGCTCTCAGAATCCTAAGAGCGTCCTGGTGTACCTGCCGTTAGAACATGAAAGAACTACGGCTGAGCATAACGCTCAGTGAACGGATATAAAGCATGATAAGGAATTACTGAAATGAAACATATGATAAAGTACTGGAGCTGTAAGACTGATAAGTTAAGTTGCAGCGGAAATCTGTGTATAATTTGTAAAGTCTGATTTATAAATAATAAAGCTGAACTGCTATCTGTTAAATCTGAAAACATGTATTTACTGTATTTTAATTGCCAGAGCTTATATAGGTCACGTGCTGTAACAACCGTGCATGAATAACTAGAGGGGTGACCTCGTCATGCTGTAGAGGGGTGACCTCTAAATACTGTGCTGGGTGGAAGGATCATCTCCAATGTGAAGGATGTAGAGCACACACCACATTCACCCTGATAACTTGTAAACTGATAAGCCTAGGATGCATCCATACGCCCCACTAAACATACATATAAAAATGGCCAAACTGAACATGAGTGGGACGATGCAGGATATTACTCTTCTGCATGTGAGTCACGACACCGGTGCCTCTAGTGTCGTGGTTACGGTACCTCCGTAACTAGTACATAAACTGGTCGTGCTTGTATATAATGCTCAGGCAACTTATTTCGTTTTAACATGATTTCTGATAAGCTTAAACACATATGGGAAAACAATATTTGGCTGCAGACGGGGAATCCTAATCATGCATAAAAAGGAAGTCCTTACTAAAAGGACGGAAAATCCGTACCTCGTGTCCAGTAACTGACTGAAGGGAACTGAACGAACTCTACTCGGCTTCACGGAAGCTACAATAATAATAGGCGCGAATAAGTTAACTGATATTCGCTTAGTTTATTAATTTTAACTGTACTTAATTAATTTATTTATTCTTGTATTACTGTGGTATATAAACTGATAAGTCTGAATGTTCTACAATTTCTGATTAACGTATTATCGTTCTACTATTAGTTACGGTACAACCGTATTCTGACGATATATTAATACTATATTAGGTAACCTGCTAAAAATAAAAAAGTTTCCTAAATTAGAACGTTTCCAAAATAATAAAATCATTTAATAATATTATACCCCTTTTAAAATTTATAAAACTAATTTAATATAATAAAATAAATTTAATTTACTAAATGAATCATTTAAACATTTATATATTTAAGTGATAAATGAGGTATAATTAAATCGTCGTTTAAATCCTTTTTAAAATGTAGTCCCGAGCCTACCGAGATAACCATCCTCGGTCGCACTAAATCAAACAATTACTATTAAATCCTGCCTATTAAAATATGCGACAGAAAATTCTGTCACTAAAATTTGTGACTAAAAACTGGGCTTAAAACTGTCAATAAAACTGTTACTACTAAACTACGACAGATTTTAGTGTCACTAAACTGTTGCTAATCTTATATTAAAAACTCTAATTTCTGTCCAAACCTTTTTCCCGCTGACCTCTATGATGTTCCCACTGATTTATAATGTTCCCACTGTTTGTTAAATGTTCCTACTGTCTTGTTATGTTCCCACTGTTTATAAACCCAAACGCACCTTTATTGTCTGCTAATCCCAAACACCCCCATGTTGCTGCGTTTTCTCACTGTTTTCATTTGGGTCGCGACTGATCACAAGAAAAGACCACCGAGACATGATGGCATCTCATTTTTGTGTAATCACCCAAACCCGACACACCTTTATACGCATTACCCCCTGTTTTGGGTTTTTGGTTCACGGCCGGCCAAAGGAAGAGGCGCCACCGACTTACTGTGGTCGTGGCTGGCAGCGACAAACACACCGAGACCTCTACTGGCCTCGGTTCATGTGTAGCAGTAAAACCCAAACACCTACGAATCCGTTCCATGTTCAAAGTTTAGAATTCGTGTGTTGTTAAAAAAAACAAAATTTCGAGATATAAAGAAAGATGGAAAGGATTACCGATACATGATTAAAGGATTTGTGATAACATGCTTCAATCGATGATCAAAGACAACAAACCTCGTCCCCCTTTTTTTGTCTTTTGTGTCGGCAGGTTCCAAAAAGCCACAACCCTAATTTTCCCTTCTTTTTTTTTCGTCTGACTGTGGAGAAGGGGTAACCCCCCGTCATAATTTTTCATAAAATAGGCTTTGGCCCAAGTTTTTTTTTCTTCTTTTTTTTTCATAAATCCGGCCCCTTTTTTTTAATAAAGTTTCCATTTTTTTATTATTCTTTCTTTCTTATTCATTCTTTTTTTTGGCCGGCTTTTATGAGACTCATATAGTCTTCATCATTTTTTTTTCTTATACGTACGTTCTCGAAACCACGTATTTAATATTCTAAAATTAAATACGGGTTTACAATTCTTCCCCTCTAAAAAGAATAATTCGTCCCTGAATTAAAGATACGACCGTACTGGGTTTTACAACTGGTGTCTTGCACGGATTACAATTCTGCATAAAAGCTCGCTCAAGAATTTCCTCTGCAAATTTTGATTGAGACAAAAACATGTCGGATGCCGGATCGTTGAGCAGAAATTCCAAGGAAATAATCTAGAGAACCAAGATCTGTCATAGGAAACTCACTGTGAAGCAAATCAATAATATGTTGTAGAAGAGCTGTAGAAGAGGCAGTGAGAATAATGTCATCCACATATAACAATAGATAAGCAGTTTCAGCCCCTCGATTAAACACAAATAGAGATGTATCAGTCTTGCTATGCTGAAAACCGACCCGAGTAGCAAAGCTGGCAAACCGCTGAAACCATGCACGAGGCGCCTGTTGATATGAGCTTAAACTCATATCCTTTTATCAACAAATAACCCTAAAACATGAAGCAAAATACCAATTTATCTTGCAAAAACAGTGTTATGTGGTATGTTTGTGTTTGTGTACACTTGTGTAGGTAAAAGGATACATTTTCAAGCAAACAAAGAAAAATCAAGCTCAAATGGATGAAAAAGACAAAGAAGGATCAAAAGTGACAAGACTTTGAAGTATAAGGACCTATCTTGACAAATTACCAAAGTAGAAGGACTAAAGTGCAAATATTGTGAAAGTCAAGATTCAAGTCAAACTTGGTCAACTCTCAAGTCAACTCAGTCAAAGGACCATTTTGTTCAAGAATGAAAGTTGAAGGACCAAATATGTCAAAAGAATAAAGATCCTAGCTCAAAACAACAATCTGCCAAGTATAAGGACTAATTCTGCCAACATTTGAAAGTTATTCAAAGTTAATCCATGTGTACAACATTTCAGCCAATGAGAAGAGAGGAAACAAAGCACACGGATTGAATAATAAATTCCCACTCAGCCGACATGCATTTAATACCCAATCACAACAGTGTGATCCGTGTGATCAATTTCTAGCCAATTACATGCTGACACATGGCGTCTTGTTGGAAATACGTTTTACGTATTTATGAAGGATCGGTCGCTCCAACGATAATTATGTAATGGGCTCGTGGTCTACTTAATGATGTATAGTCCATATAGCCCACATGTAGGGTGGGCTATATATATACCCCTCCTAGCATGTTAGGAGGGGGTTGGTTCATTCATTCATTCACATTTCATTAATCTAATTAGTCTTTCTCTCTCTACTTTTCTTCCCTCTCCTTTCTCTCTCTACACCTAATCTCCTTCTTCCCCATCTCTTCCACCAAATCCATAGATCTAATCCATCCATTTACCAAATCCTTAGATTACGTAGGCCTTCAATTGGTATCAAGAGCCATGGTTGAATCTTAGGATTTGCTTATTTTTTATCTTTTGATTTGGTGGTAAAAATCCTTTCTTTTCTTATTTTTTATCCATCTTTTCATCATTCGATCAATTTTTTTATCAATTTTTTAAAAAATTTTATCAATTCTTATTTTTTATTATTATCAGTTTTATTCTTTTTTCGTATGTTTTTTACCATCAGTTTTTGATTATCAGTAGTATCATTTTATCAATTTTGTTTAAAATAATTAGTTTTTCTTTTTCAATAATAAGTTTTTTATAATCACATTTTTTAATCCTTTTTTAATCAGTCATTTTTTTTAATAATTTTTTTTTAATCAGTCTTCTTTTTCTTATTTGTCCATTGGTCCAATCTGTTAACTCAGTCCAATAGTCAATCTGTCAAAATATCAGTCCTATTGTCCATATCATCAATCTGTCCAACATAAGTCCCGTTTCATTGTCAAACGTCTCGTTTCAATAATCTGTTCATTCAAGCTGTTGTAAAACATTCCGTATGGACGAATTTTGAAAATCTTTCCGAACAGACCAATCTTTCCGAATAGACCAATCTTTCCGAATAGACCAATCTTTCCGAATAGACCAATCTTTCCGAATAGACCAATCTTTCCGAATAGACCAATCTTTCCGAATAGACCAATCTTTCCGAATAGACCAATCTTTCCGAATAGACCAATCTTTCCGAATAGACCAAAAGTTCCGAATAGGAAAAAAGTTCCGAATAGGAAAAAAGTTCCGAATAGGAAAAAAGTTCCGAATAGGAAAAAAGTTCCGAATAGGAAAAAAGTTCCGAATAGGAAAAAAGTTCCGAATAGGGAAAAAAAAAAAAAAAAGTTCCGAATAGACAAAAACAACACCTCTCGACAAAGACACATACTCGACACCTACCCACGTCTCACTCAACTCAAACCCAACCTCGACTACAACTCAAACTCGACAACAACAGTCTCGACTCACACATCCTACACTCGAACCTAATTCACCTCTCCACCCTCTCTGACCAAGACTCTTTTTTTCCTCACCCATCACACAAACAGGACCCCCAAACCTCGACTCCCTCACACCGACTCTCTCCCTCGCAACCCAAACAAAAAACCATCCATATCGACACCCCCACTTTTCTCTCGGTAAAACCAACTCACGAACAACAGACTCATCCACTCGACTCTCATCTCTCGAACACTCAAAACCCTCCTATCCCAACCCTCGACTCTTTTTTAACCTCACCCAAGATTCGACCAACCTCACCCTCGTCTAAACCATTCTCAGCCTCGACTCTTTTTTACCCTCACCCAAGACTCGAACAACCTCCCCTCGTAACAAACTAACCCAACTCTCTTGAATCAAAACCCTCCCCCAAAAACTGACACGACTTAACCCATTCGACAGCCCCTCACAACCTCTCGACACCCCCTCACAATCTCTCGACACACAATTTACCCACCCACCCTCTCTCGACTACCCAACAAACGGACTCGAATCACCAACAGCAAACCACAACACAAAAAGACACAACACAAACGAGAAAGACTCAACAGATGAAGAGGACAGACTCAATTAAATAAACATAAAATTAAAAGAGTACCTACCCGAGACCCACTTCAAGGATCTTAAAGATCTTCACAGATTGGTGGTTTCGTGATTTTGTGAGAGATTAAGATTGATAGATTGATGATTCGATCTGTTTGATCTTGGATATCTATTTTGGATGGAGATTTAGATGTTGTCAAAGAATAGAGGCGGAGTGTTTTGAGATGGTATGTAAGATTACTGGTGGTTGAGACGGAAATGGAGAAAAATAGGGGCGGAGTGTTATGAAGGCTGCGTAGGATTTGGGTGAGATTAGAGGCGAAGTATTTTTAGTTTAGGGTTTGGTTGGATATGAGAGAGAGATAAACGAGATTGAGTGTTGTGAGAATTTTATTTTGGGAAGTTATTTAGGGCGGAGGTTACTAGAATTTAGGTATTAGGATTAGTTGCACCACGTATCAGCCTTATCATCCACGTGTTTTGTCTGGTGTCACATTTTTATTATTTTATTTTCTTATTTTTCTATTCTTTGTTTTTTTTTATTTAGCCTCGAATTATTTTAAGAATTAACATATTTCACTTATTTTGGTTAACTCATATTTCACTTAAATAAATATTTATATATCTTAGTTTTTTGGTTAACTCATATTTATTGCAATATTTGGCAATTTTTTAATATAATTGGACTCTGGAATATCGTGGCAAGGTGACGGGATTTATTTTGATAAGACTAAGAAACATCAACTTCTTAATCTGTAATCGTTCATCTTTTAACTCGATCGATCATCAATCCTGATTATTCATCGACTTTCCATGGATTACAAAGTTAGAGAAAGTGGCATCACTTCATTTCGAATGCTCCAGTCTCATCTTGTCACTCTTTCGAGGATTCAAGGAGGGAGCGAATTTGTGACAATCTTTGGACAAGATCGTCATATATTCATCGACTCAATCTTCACCACTTTGACCCAACTCGCCGAGGAACTTAACAATAAAAGTTTTAATCACTCTGCATCGGCACTTGCTTATAAGGCTCTTGTGACACAACTCACGCCTTTCCTCCAGTTCAATATCATCAAGTCTGAAAGTTCAATGATTTGCCAATCATTTCTTCGAGATACACATACTGAACTTAGAGCTTTCCGTGATACAATTTTGAAACTCATGACATCGGTCTCGTCTTCGATTTATGAAAGATCTCGACTTCAGCAAGGGTATGATAATGGAGTGCAAGACTTATCGATGCAAGAGGAAATTGGTCATACGATTGACAAATTGGAGCCTAACGATGGCAAGAGCACGGATTCAGAAGGACAACATGATATCAGTGGCACGTCGGGGAATGTTCACGAGATTTCTCTTGATGACACCTTACCCATTTATGACGAAGAGCCTGCAAACATGGTACAATGTGATGTTAATTATTATGTATATGCTGATGACATACCGCATATTGAGCATTCGAAACCTAATTATGACAAACATGGGATGGAAACGAGTGATAGCAATACCACTTCTGATTCATCCGATGTAAGTCATAATGGGGGAGAGATTGTTCAGAATGCTAAACATCATGATAATTATCCTATAACTGCTTCATTGACTGCTTCTGATTTCAAGATTAAAGAGCTCGAAACGATCGTAGCTCGGCAATCAAAAGATCTTGAGGATGCCAAACTTGAATTTTCTAAGAAAACGGACAAATTTGAAACATACTTTGAAAAACTTGAAAAGTCAAACGTTGTTCTTGAAAGAAAATTGGATCAAACTGTTCTAGATTCTAAAGCTGAAAAGGATAATCTTTTGAAACAAATTCAACTGCTTGAATCTAAGTTGGCATCCCAAGATAACTTGCTCAAAGAAAATGAAACATTAAAGGCCCAATTACAGGAAAAGGTTTTTGCTATAGCTGCGTTGAAAAACGAGTTAAGGAAAACTAGAGAACCTAGTGTGGACACTAAGCTTGAAAAACCATCAATCTTGGGGAAACCGCCTACAAATCAGTTCGTCAGACAACCGATTGTCAGACAACCTACTGCATTTAGATCCGAGCGACCACAATCCTCGAGACCGCGGTTTGCCTCCCAAGTTGATTTGGTTCATCTTATTAGACCAGTCACTCCAGCAACTAGGCCCAATGTGATCACTCCAGCTTTAGCAAGACCAAATCATATGATTGCCTCTAGTTTCCCTAAAAATACCAAGACCACGTCTAGAACTAGTTCAAATGACGTTTGCCATAAATCTGGTCAAAGGGAAGCTATTCAAAAGACACATGTAAGAGATAGCAATGTCCAACCTAGTCAGATGCCTTCTAGATTACCCAACACTGCTAACCGTAGCATGCCATCTTCTAGGAGCATCGATCAATCATCTAGGAATTATTCAGACATTAAATATGCTACTTGTAAAACATGTAGAAAATGTGTCTTTACGGCAAATCATGATGCTTGTGTCAAGAAATTACTTGATGAGGTGAACTCCCGTGCTAGAATTAAGTCCCAGTGGATAGCTAAAATCAAACCCTTTGGTAAAGTTTGGCGCCCCACTGGTAGAACTTTTACTCTTGTAGGAAACGAGTGCCCTTTAACTAGGATAGTCTCTGATTCTACGAAGACTACTAGGGAGGAAATTGCAAAGGATGATACATCACTTAAGCCTGAACTTAAGATTTTCTATAAAAGGAAACGTTTGCCAACTAAGACAAGTGAATCATCCCCTCAGGCCACCTCTGACACAAGTAAAGCCCACTGTGAACCCCCACGTGCTTCAAAAATAGATATCTCTAACCCATGCAAAAGTATACAAACTCCTAATGAGAATGCAGGTACCAAAGTTGATGTTCCAAAAGAACGAAGCGGTCCAATCGTTGTGTACCGTTCAACTAAGGACACTCTTAGAGTTTGGTTGCTGAAGAAACAGATATCAAAGAAACAAATGTCTCAGGGGATTCATGGTTAAGCTGCAAACAAGGACTTATAGTCATATCACAGACTATAACTCGATCATCAAAGAAAGGAAAGTTTATCGCCGATGATAAACTTAACCTAAAAACGAGAAATTCATTTTTCTCGGGCATGAGCTTATATCAAAAACATTCCAAGTTTTTAAGCTCATGCATTATGACTTACAGTTAAATATCAGACTGTAACTCGGACTTCAACTTTAGGAAAGCTTATCTTTAAAGATAGCTTATCCTCGTAACGGGAAATAAATTTTTCTCGGTCATGAGCTTGTATTAAAACATTCCAGGTTTTAAGCTCAGAAAGGAAAGTGAATCTTTTAAATAAGAGAACTTTTCCTCATAACGAGAAATTCACCTTTCTCGGTCATGAGCTTTTCGTTAAAACATTCAAAGTTTTTCAAGCTCATGAAAACGACTTCTAAGTAAATGTCAGCTTAGGACTCGTTCTTCAGATAAAAGGAAAGTTTATCGCCGATGATAAACTTATCCTTAACAACGGGAAGTTTACAACTTCTCGGACTTGAGCTCGTTTTATAAGATATTCAACATCTTAAGCTCAAGTAATTGGTTTTCAAAACTTTGAACACAATTTTTCGAGAATTTCTCAAAAGGTTTTTCTAAATCTTTCAAAATTGTGTGTTCAAAAATGTTTTGATAAAAAGAGCATGTCTTCTGGAATCGATAATATTTACGAACCTAGAAATGTCATTCAATAATGACACGGGGTTGTAAATAAAGTTCGAACAGAAGTTTAAAAGATTTAAAACATGCTCCATATGGTTTGCTATTATTTCAGATAGCAACCCGCTTTTCATAATCAAGTCAAGCATTTCACCGGAATGCTTTGACTCAACAACGGGAATTAATTTTCTCGGGGACGTGACGAGGTGACCAACATTCGTGAACAAGAACCATGTGCTTCTTTCATATGATGTTCTCCATTATTCAGGTCCAACCTCGTACATTGCTAATCTTGTGAATTCATTATTATATCTGATTTTTGCACGTAATAAATACCTTACACTTGTGTTTAAAAGGTATTTAATTTACGTGTCAGCACACCCTCATTAATTTGAGGGGGAGCTTGTGTAATTCATGAAGATAATTGGACTTGCATTTTTCTTCCCAAATTTTCTTAAAATGCTATTAAATCAATTGATATTAAAAACATCGATTGGGTTAATATTTTTAATATGGGGGAGAAAATGTGATTTAATATGGGATATGTTCAATCATAAATGGCTTGACTTAACGTGATAGCTCATCCCGACATGTGCAAAATGTTTTCGGATATCGTAGCATATGTTAAGGGGGAGCAAAATGGATTTGCACTTCAAAATGGATTTCATGGTGACATACACTTACCCAAAACATCTCTATTCACGACGGTGAAGATTGTGGTGACATAAGGATGGTAGGATAGGTTAAAGTCCAATGATTTCTCTAGAACCGGAGGAATCTTCCCAAGGACATTCCATAGCTAGAAATAGTAGTCCTTAGGAAAGATGGAGAAAGATTGTGAACGTAGCTGAATGCCGACCAAGTACTTAAGTTAGCACTGGAACAATCACAACAAGGTGCTAGTTATGACGTATTGGTAAGCATTGAAGGGGTTGAAGAATGAAAAAGAATTGTAAAGATAAAGGGTGTAAAGAAAGAAGCCCTCCTTACAACTTTAGGCAGAAACCGGGTCAATACATATGCTATTGAGGTCATTTTTGCTAATGATTCTCGGTATTGAAGAAAGACATCATGGACCCAGTGATGCAAGGCACAACCCATCCCAGCTAACTCAGATATCTCTCAAAAGATATTTGCTTTAATCACACGGAGATAACACATTATCTATTGATTTATTCACTCCGAATAAATTGGTATTGAAAAGGTGGCACTCCTCTCCAGCCTCCGATCACAAAAATCCAAAATGCACGATCGAGTCTAGAGCCATTTGAGATCATCAAATATCTCATTAGGACACACTTTCATTATTCCTTGCTTGTTCACACAATGTGAAAAGTAAGAAAGATATTAAGAGTCCTACGCAAAATCTTCATGATCTTGCCTGAACATCCGAGTAATACGAAAGTATTTACAATGAAGATGGAAATCCTTCTTGAGCGAATATCAAAAAGCTCATGGTAGGTGACTTGTGCGATTCTTTATGAATCAAACTTGTGATAACTGGAAAGCAACAGTGGTTTAATTCTTAAATGAATTTAAACACGTTCCAGGCCTCTACGCATTATCATATGATCTTGCCAGAACACTCAGAGTGACTCTTTATTGATCACAGTGACGAGTGGAAATCCTTCTAGTGTTAACATCAAACAGCACTTGGTAGGTAACTTGCAAGATTCTTTATGAATCAAGCTCGTGACAACTGGAAAGCAACGATGGTGCGGTTCTTAATTGAACTTCACTTGTTCCAGGAACATGAATTGACGGCTTCAAATCATGCGGATAATATTATCCAAATGATTCACTCTTTACGTTCGCAGTCAGCTTTGGACGGTCGAGTAAAGAGAACGGGTTTACCCGCGAAATCTTGTCAAGGAGGTTCTTTATTGAAACTACCTGCCACAAGTACGATATTTAATATCGTCCAACGGTCTTCACCGACCGGAGGTAAAATGCTACCGAATTAGAATGAAATGTTCAAGGCCATTTCATCCGTGTATATTGTTTGTTGCTAACTGTCTTATGCAGCGTAACAAGAAGGTGGCATTGCGGTGTATAATCCAGAAGAAGTCGTCACCACATGCTTATACTACATACACTTAGCACTTCAACAAATTCAAGAAAGTCTGAAGGTCAAGTCTTCCGCTGTATCAAACTCTGAAGCTTTCAAGAATTTAAAGGTATAAGTATGTGGAACATGAAGTCACGAAGAGGCAAATTTCACAAGTGATGAATGCACAAGGTCAAGGCAAGGAAACATGCTCAAGACTAAAGTCAAAGATCATATCAAGCATATTCACAAGAACAAGATCGAAGACTCAAGCATAGATGCTAGGTTTAAGATTTTGTAAAATGGTGTGACCTCCCTTAGGGGGAGATTGTTGGAAATGTGTTTTCCCAAAGAAAGTCTCGGTCACATCATTATTAGCATAGATCACGAGCTATAGAATATTTAGAACTTTGTAACTTGGAGCGACCTCCCTTAGGGGGAGATTGTTGGAAATACGTTTTACGTATTTATGAAGGATCGGTCGCTCCAACGATAATTATGTAATGGGCTCGTGGTCTACTTAATGATGTATAGTCCATATAGCCCACATGTAGGGTGGGCTATATATATACCCCTCCTAGCATGTTAGGAGGGGGTTGGTTCATTCATTCATTCACATTTCATTAATCTAATTAGTCTTTCTCTCTCTACTTTTCTTCCCTCTCCTTTCTCTCTCTACACCTAATCTCCTTCTTCCCCATCTCTTCCACCAAATCCATAGATCTAATCCATCCATTTACCAAATCCTTAGATTACGTAGGCCTTCACGTCTTCTTCATCAAATTAATTTGCCAGGATCGTATTTGAGCTACAAGCCATTTCATGGAAAGATTTCAACACCAAAGTTGATCATTTTGAAGAGACGAACACAATGGTGCAAATCAATTAACATATCATCCACTCATTCAAGAAACCCCAAATCCTTGTTCATACCTGCAAATGCCATTATGCAGAATTGTACACGTGGCAAGCTGGGATTGGTCCTGACGCGTCACCAACCCCAACTAACTCCTCCTTCATGCCTATAAATAGATGGATAGGACTTCATTTGTCAGGAGTAGCTTAATTTTGTAAAAACACATAGTTTCTCAATTTCTTTCCCTTTCCTTCATTTTTACCCTAGCTACTCAAGAGTCTAACAAACTCTTGAGTTAGTTAGTTAGTTACTTACCTTCCAACAACTTTGTAACCGTTTTTCATTGAATAAAATTCAAATATTCCATTTCCCGCCAAAACTGTTCTTGATATTACTGTTCATTACCTGCTGATCTTGGATATTTGAGTTGCTGTTTTGTGTTTGTTATGATCATTGATTGATCATAACTGACATTGGAGAAGTTTGTTAGCTGATTGATCAGAATTCAGTTCATTCCATAGTTCCATTGAAGTTTTCAAGCTTTTTGATGATGTCTGTTGATTGTTAGCTGTTTTGATGATTGATTTGTTGTCCTAGTGATAAGGTGGTGGTTATCACTAGGCTAAGAGAGCTCAGCGCTCCTCTTCTTCCCAAAGGTTTACTACAATAGGTTCTAAAAGCTCTTGTTTCAATTCCTCTCAATAAGTCAACTGCATGTTTTCTTTCTTAGTGTAATCTTGGTGTTGGTATGATAAAAGCTGTTTAGATTTGCTGATTGTGTGATCTTTGGTTGCTTATAGCTTAATTCTTGTTTACTTGTTCTTAGTTCTGGTTTAAGCTTAGTCTTAGCTTATTTTTCAGTAAAAATTTGGTTCTAGCATCTTATATGTTCATTGTTTCTCTTAGTACTAACTTTCAGTCTTTAATCATTTCATTTGGAGTATTAAGTTTGGTAGTCAGCCATTGAATTCTTTATGAGTTATTTCCATCAAAACCATTTCAAGAAAAATCAAAAAGAGATAGATAGAATTGTATTTTGTTCATTGCATTATTAAAAGTAAAAATCATGCATCATTTAGTTTAGAGTAGTGTAGATGCATCTCATATGGCCAAGGTGGATTAATTATGAGGGAAATGTAAATTTGAGCTTTAATATATGATATTGCATGAGGACATGACAATGTTCAAGTGTAGGGGAATTTGATATGAGCTTAAACTCATATCCTTTTATCAACAAATAACCCTAAAACATGAAGCAAAATACCAATTTATCTTGCAAAAACAGTGTTATGTGGTATGTTTGTGTTTGTGTACACTTGTGTAGGTAAAAGGATACATTTTCAAGCAAACAAAGAAAAATCAAGCTCAAATGGATGAAAAAGACAAAGAAGGATCAAAAGTGACAAGACTTTGAAGTATAAGGACCTATCTTGACAAATTGCCAAAGTAGAAGGACTAAAGTGCAAATATTGTGAAAGTCAAGATTCAAGTCAAACTTGGTCAACTCTCAAGTCAACTCAGTCAAAGGACCATTTTGTTCAAGAATGAAAGTTGAAGGACCAAATATGTCAAAAGAATAAAGATCCTAGCTCAAAACAACAATCTGCCAAGTATAAGGACTAATTCTGCCAACATTTGAAAGTTATTCAAAGTTAATCCATGTGTACAACATTTCAGCCAATGAGAAGAGAGGAAACAAAGCACACGGATTGAATAATAAATTCCCACTCAGCCGACATGCATTTAATACCCAATCACAACAGTGTGATCCGTGTGATCAATTTCTAGCCAATTACATGCTGACACATGGCGTCTTCTTCATCAAATTAATTTGCCAGGATCGTATTTGAGCTACAAGCCATTTCATGGAAAGATTTCAACACCAAAGTTGATCATTTTGAAGAGACGAACACAATGGTGCAAATCAATTAACATATCATCCACTCATTCAAGAAACCTCAAATCCTTGTTCATACCTGCAAATGCTATTATGCAGAATTGTACACGTGTAATATAATGTTTTTACTAGGTTCAGAATTCTCGGAATCCTCTCGAATTGATCTCAGTTAAGAGTAGAATGATTTGTTCTTGGTGACACAAAAGTGGATTTGGTTTTCTAGTCTACTAAACAGATAAGTGAGTATAATGGTAATGAAGTAAACTTAAAACAAGTAACAAATAATAAGCAAAACTGGAAAAATATTCTATTGAGAAAATACCCTATGCGGAATGTTTGACCATTCGGAAAATATTGCTCTATTCGGAAAGTTTACACCATGCGGAAAGATTGCTTATGCTGAACATTTGCTTCATTCGGAAAAATCAGGGCTATGCGGAAAAAAACGGCTATTCGGAAAAATATTCCGAATAGGGAAACAAAAATTGGCTATGCGGAATAATTAAAAAGTTCCGAATAAGGAAACAGGAAAAGTCCTATTCGGAAAATATGAACTATTCGGAATATCAGGCTATTCGGAAAATGTTCCGAATAGGGAAACAGAAATGATGCTATGCGGAATAATATAAAAACAAGGCTATTCGGAAAAACCAGACTATTCAATGGGTTCAAAATAATTCTCGCGATCCTCTCGAATTGATCTCAGTTAAAAGTGGAACGATTTGTTCTTGGTGACAAAAAGTGGATTTGGTTTTCTATTCTAGGTAAGTAAATAAAATGGTAATGAAGTAAACTTAAAACAATTAATAATCTGAAAAATAATCTGAAAAATAACTCTTACTGAAGAATGCCCTATGCTGAAAATAACCCTTATGCGGAATGTTGCTCTATGCGGAATAAGTTGTATGATTCGGAAAAAGCTCTATGCGGAAAATAATCCCTACTCGGAATATATGACCATGCGGAAAAATCTTGTCTATGCGGAAAAATAAGCTATTCGGAATAAATTGTCATGCGGAAAATAATACCTATTCGGAAAATGTTCCGAATAAGGAAACGAAATTTTGCTATGCGGAATGTTGGAAAGTTCCGAATAAGGGAACAAAGAAATGGCTATGCGGAATATTGAAATATTCCGAGTAACAGAAATAAAAATACCCTATTCGGAATAATGAAATATTCCGAATGATGGAAAATAAATTTTGGCAATTCGGAAAATAAGGCCCTATTCGGAATATGTAGAATATTCCGAATAAAGAAGAATTGAAACCTCCACTCGGAATAATTGAAATATTCCGAGTAAGGCAAACTAGAACAAGTCTATTCGGAATAAAAGCCTTGTTCGGAAAATCTGGAACGAAGAACAGACACAGCAGAAAGTAAGCAGGGTACCCGAAATTAACTCAAAATCAACTCCAATACTTAAAAAGGTTTTACCAAACTAACCAATAATCATTAACATACCATAAGAAATAAATCCCACCAATAAAAACATTAATTCAACAACTTTTTAAGATCAAACTAGAATCAAAGAAGAAACTTAGAAACTTGCAATAAAAATGATGAAGAACAAGATGAATAGAAAGATGGAAGGGATTGATTAATGAAAGAGTAACAAGGTTAATGATCAATGATTACAAGATGAAAAGAAAAAGATGAAAATCACCAAACTCCCTAATGGAGTTTTTGATGAGACGAACTACAAAGCCTGGGAAAAAGGAAAAATGAAAACTAACTCCCTAATGTGTGAAGGGAGTTTCTATTTATACTCCTAGTGGTTGGTTGGTGAGTGGGCTTTCTCCTCTTCTTCTTGTCTTCTCGTCTTTTCAGAAAAGTTGACGTTTTCGATTCTGATTCGGGATTTGTCGTCGATTAAATCCAACTCGTCTTTTAATTTCTTCGTTAAATAGACTCGAGTTTCTTCGACTTATGAAAATCTTCCGTCTTTAGTCCTTTTCTTCAATAAATCTTCGAATAGGCCTAGTGACTTCAAATCTTTTGCACGTCTTGGACAATAGACTTTATCTTGAGTCTTTTTCCTTGATAAATCCCGTGCAATCCCATGTTTTCTTTAATATTCATCCGGTTAGCTCTGAAATCACAGTAAACACAAAAACCACGCATAATTCCAAACAAATGATATTAATTACGTGTTTTGGTCTTGTTTTAGTCAGAATTAAGTGGTAAAAGGATGGGTGTTTACACACCTATCAAATCCCCTACACTTAACCATTGCCATGCCCTCATGCAATGCTTAGTGATAAAGCAATTTTACATTTTTCTCATAATTAATCAACCTTGGCCTTATTTAAATTCTACTAAACAACAATTAAAATACTAAGAGAACTTAAAACCTTAAAGTAAGCAGAAGAATGAAAATAACTTGTAAAGAAATCAAGGACTTACATTAGGGCTTTGGTGTTGCGAAGATTTATCACCCTCAAGTTTCACGTTCCCCAAACTAAGCTTAAAAACGAGATCATTGTTATTATAAGTTAGTAAATCAAACACTTACACACATGGCTTAATTAAATGCTTAAACTCCCTTATTCCTAGGTGTTTCTCTTATATTTTATTTTTGTCTTAGAATGATCATGAAGATGCATTTTTGGACTTATTTCGATAGTTTATTAGGGCTGAAAGCAAAGTAGGACGATTTGATCAGTAGTTAGCTAAAGGACAAAATCTCTTAAAACTGCTTCTCGGGATATCAAAAAGTTCATATCTTGGCATAACTTGGTTCACGATTTGAGACCTTTCTCGGGCCGATATTTGGCATGTACTTCATACTTCATATCTTCGAGAGACGTTCTTGAGATAATGGTCTTCTCATCATAATAGATTTTCTTCACTTGGAGACTTTTGAGGGGTACTCCAACTTTGTTGACCACGACTTCATGATTATTTCTTCAATCTCTATTTGGGATTTTGAGATACAACGATCCGCCTCCTTTTCGGACTTGGATCTATTTATCCTCATACCTTGTTAGGGTCTTTTCGGATAGACTTCTCCATGATCTTTATGGGAGTTGATTGCTTTTCGTCGTGAGTCTTGATCCTTCATATTGACTTTAGGAATAATGCTTTTCACATCACTTTGGATCTTCAGCAATAAAATTGAATCCTCATGCCTTGTTAGGGCCTTTTCGGACTCGCCAATCTTCGCGCCCCGCTTCATAAGTTATGCCTTGGCTATGAACTCTTATCATTACCGAGCAACTTTTAAACGATCTTGGGCTATAAGCTAAGTAACTTTTCAAATCGTAAGACCTTACTTATTGCAGATAAATATTAGCAAGTGATGGGAGAATAGGCAAATAATTACACCAAGTGAGCTTGCGCAAGATTACCGACTTATAATTGACTCTATCATTTCTCGTCCTCCACAATTTAAAATCTCAAATAATGAGACTCGTGGATACTTAGCCTAATAAACCAATTAAGGTCTACATGGTTAAGGATACTAGCTAGAATAAACTTGGATACGTCTATTCGGGTTGAGTCAAAATAAACGCAACGGGCCTAATATGTCAAAAACTTCTAAACTAGCCAAACCAATTTATTAATATTTTTAACTTTATTGCGGGGTACATACATATGAAAGCAACGATAAAAATTTTAAAATTACGACTAAATGGCCAAAGTTAATAAAAAATTTGAAAAATGTTGAAAAAGATGATTTTCCGGTTAATTGAAGGCATTTTCATGGAAAAGTCCACTTAAAACTTCGATAGAAGTCTCCCCTACACTTAAGATAAACATTGTCCTCAATGTTTAAGTATGTGGGAAAAGTCTCCCCTACACTTATGACATTGTGCACGTTGGTTAACTCAAGTTAAGGAAGAGACGACTAAAGTGATCAATTTCAAATGTGAGTATGAAGAAAATTGAATCACGATAGTTGAGAGATAGAACCGGATTGCGGATAACACGGGAGCACGGTTCTTCAAAGATGTCCAAGATTGCAGTAATCCCTGTAAGCACATCACCACACAAACACAAACGACCAAAATAGGGCCTCCCCTACACTTAGGGGGTTAAAGGGATAGATACTCGGGCTGCCTCCCGAGGAGCGCTTGTTTTTGATAACCGAGTCGCGAGCCTGACTCGACCCAAATTTAGTTCATGGGGAACGTGGTGAGGGATGGAATCACCTCCTGAGAGGTGTCCTCACCAAAGTACAACTTCACTCGTTGGCCATTCACCTTAAAATTTGGTCCATTAGGTTGAGCGAGCTCGAGAGTACCATATGGAAAAATTTGGGCTATGGTGAATGGGCCGGACCAACGAGATTTGAGCTTGCCCGAAAAGATTTTTAACCGAGAGTTAAAAAGTAAGACTTTGTCTCCAACATGGAACTCTCGGTTTTTGATCTTGGAGTCGTGAATGAGCTTAGTCCTTTCCTTATAGATCAAAGAGTTTTCATAAGCCTCATTCCGGAGTTCATTCAACTCATTGAGTTGGATCTTGCGTAGGTCACCGGCTTTGTTTATATCAAAATTGGCCCACTTCAAGGCCCAATAAGCCTTGTGCTCCAACTCAATGGGGAGGTGGCACGCTTTCCCGTACACAAGACGATAGGGCGTACAGCCGATCGGGGTCTTGTAAGCAGTACGGAAAGCCCACAAAGCATCATCGAGTTTATCAGCCCATGCGGCACGATGCTCTCCCATGGTTCTTTCCAAAATTCGCTTCAGTCCTCGGTTGGATATTTCGGCCTGGCCATTAGTTTGTGGGTGGTAGGCTGTGGAAAGACGATGGTTTACACCGTACTTAGCCATGACTCTAGCAAATTGATCATTGCAGAAATGAGTCCCACGATCACTAATAATGGCGCGAGGCACACCGAAGCGAGCGAATAGAGCTTTTAAAAAGTTACAAACCACCCTTGCGTCATTAGTAGGCAAAGCTTTGGCTTCAACCCACTTTGAAACGTAGTCAACGGCTACAAGGATGTATTTGTTTCCTTTAGAGGATGGGAATGGCCCCATAAAGTCGATACCCCAAACATCAAAAATTTCACACTCTTGAATGAAATTCTGAGGCATCTCGTCTTTATGTGTGATTTTGCCTTGCTTTTGGCAAACATCACATCGCTTAACCATATTGTGAGCATCACGATATATGGAGGGCCAATAAAATCCCGAATCAAACACTTTCTTAGCGGTGTAGTTGGGACCAAAGTGACCACCGGTGGGTCCTTTGTGGCAAGCATCAAGGATGTCTGACGCTGCCGGTCCATCAACACATCGGCGAATTATCAGATCAGCACATTGTTTGAATAGGTAAGGGTCGTCCCAAAAGTAAGTCTTGATGTCGGTAAAGAACTTCTTCTTTTGCTGGGATGTCAACCCTTCCTTGAGAATTCCACCCGCCAAATAGTTTGCAAAGTCCGCAAACCACGGGGTTTCATTCGGCTTCGAGTTTATAGACATTAAGGTCTCCAAGGGAAAAGAATCATTGATTTCTTTGGTCGGATGATCCCCTTGGTATGGATCCTCAAGTCTACTAAGATGGTCCGCGGCTAGGTTTTCTGCTCCTTTTTTATCGCGGATGTCGATTTTAAATTCCTGGAGCAGCAAAACCCAGCGAAGAAGTCTTGGTTTGGAATCTTGCTTTGTCAACAAGTACTTCAACGCGGAATGATCGGTGTACATAATGGTGGTAGAAAGGACAAGATAGGGGCGGAATTTTTCAAAAGCATAGACAACAGCTAAAAGCTCCTTTTCGGTTGTCGTATAATGCAATTGTGCCCCTGTCATTGTCTTGCTAGCATAATGGATCGGTTGGAAGTGTTTGTTCACTCTTTGTCCAAGAACCGCTCCAATAGCAAAATCGCTAGCATCGCACATCAACTCAAAGGGCAGCTCCCAATTAGGGGTAACCAAGACGGGTGCCTTAGTTAGCTTATCCTTAAGTGAGTTAAAGGCTTCAAGACACTCGTTGGAAAAGATAAAAGGAGTATCTTTTTCCAAGAGGTGGGTCATCGGGCGAGCGATTTGAGAAAAATCTTTGATGAATCGACGGTAGAAGCCCGCATGACCCAAGAAACTTCTCACACCCTTCACAGTGGAAGGTGGAGGCAACTTTGCTATAACGTCAACTTTAGCACGGTCTACTTCAAGACCGGCTTTCGAAATCTTATGTCCAAGCACGACGCCTTCTTTTACCATGAAATGGCATTTTTCCCAATTTAGAACAAGGCGAGTGTCTTCACACCGCTTTAGCATACGTTCTAAATTGGCAAGGCAAGCAGAGAAGGAATCCCCGAAGACCGAGAAATCATCCATGAAGACTTCCATGGTTTGTTCAACCATGTCATGGAAGATAGCTAACATACACCTTTGGAACGTCCCGGGCGCATTACATAAGCCAAAAGGCATTCTTTTGTAAGCGAAAGTGCCATAGGGACAAGTGAATGTAGTCTTCTCTTGATCTTGGGGATCGATGGGTATTTGAAAATAACCCGAGAAACCATCCAAAAAGCAGTAATATTCATTACCGGCTAATCGTTCAAGCATTTGGTCCATGAAAGGTAGAGGGAAATGATCCTTTCTCGTGGCATCATTGAGTTTGCGGTAGTCTATACAAACTCTCCACCCAGTAACGAGACGAGTGGGAATCAACTCGTTGTGTTCATTGGGAACAACGGTTATTCCGCCCTTCTTGGGCACACAATGGATTGGACTAACCCACGGGGAATCCGAAATAGGGTAAATCATACCCGCATCAAGAAGTTTAATGACTTCTGTTTTGATGACTTCATGGATTTTTGGATTCACCCTTCGTTGGCTTTGAATAGTGGGCTTGAAGTCGTCCTCCATGAGAATTTTGTGTGTGCAGAAGTGAGGATCAATTCCACGAATATCCGAGATTTTCCAAGCAATAGCCTTCTTATGATCCTTCAACACAGCAACGAGACGAGTCTTCTCTTCATCTTTCAAATCCTTCGCAATAATGACGGGCGATTTCTTGTTGTCGTCCAGGAACACATACTCGAGGTGTGGCGGCAACTCCTTAAGTTCCAAATCCGGAGGATTTTCGACGGGAGGCGTTTTCAAAGTCGGAGTATCGATAGCGATGACCGTGGGAGATGGAGGCGAAGGATTGTCTTCAGTGAGAAGATTGTCAAAGAAACTCATGTCTTCATCCCCCTCGGTGGGAGAATCATTAGGAGCTAAATTCGCATCTCCCATGGTAGCTTCAAGATTGTTCCAGAATAAATCACTATCTCCAAATAGAGACAACGATGAATCAATAGAGGACACGGTCTCAACAGTGGGAAGAGAGGCAGGAATACTTTTGCAAGCATCATTAAAGTGTTCTTCACAAGCCTCATCAAGAACGTCAATACAATTAACACTCTCATATGAATAAGGTTGTTTGGACAACTTTCCCATGTTGAAGACTACTTTATCGTCACCCACTCTCATGATAAGCTCACCGGCTTCGACATCAATGAGAGTGCGACCGGTCCTTAAGAATGGACGACCAACAATAAGTGGCACACGGGGGTCCATCTCGTAGTCGACGACAACAAAATCAGCAGGAAAGGTGAATTTGTCGACTCCTACAATGACATCTTCGGCTATCCCCACTGGATAAGCAACCGTACGGTTGGCCAATTCCAAAGTCATTTTAGTGGGGACTAGCTCTGGGAGAGATAATTGCTTCCAAACACTTAGAGGCATGAGATTAATACTGGCACCTAGATCGGCTAGGGCCATGCAATTCTCTACTCCCGGGAAATTGCAAGGGATAAGAAAATGACCCGGATCACCAAGCTTGGTTGGCAATTTCCTTAAGAGCACTGCAGAGCAGTTCTCATTCAGTTGGGTGTTGGCAATGTCGAGGAGTTTTTCCTTGTCGCTCAGAAGGTCTTTAAACATTTTAGCATACTTGGGCATGTGAGCGAGAGCCTCAGCGAAGGAGATATTGAAATTCAGTTGTTTAAACATTTTAAGAAAGTTAGAAACCTGAATATCATCCTTGCTCTTTTGCTTCTCTTTCCTCAACCTTGAAGGATAAGGTATATTGGAAGAAGAGGAAGGCTTTAGGGGAACAGGGTCACTCACAACCGCGGGTGGAGGAGGGGTAGAAAGAAGAGGTGGAGAAATTGGGGAAGGAGAAGGAGGAGGAATAGGGGCAGGCGACTCGTTCTCCTTAGTCACAACCACCGGTAGAGGTATAGGAAGCTCGGGTTCCTTTGTACCTTTACCACTTCGAGTGGTGATTGCTTTCATCTCCCCTCTTGGGTTCGCAACGGTGTTACTCGGAAGAGTACCCGAAGAAGAGGGTTGACTACTTTGGAAGAAACTAGCCATCATGTTCCTCAGATCATTCGTCTGACTATCCAGCGTATTTCGCATATCGGCTCTCAAATCATTTCCTTGCTTGACCAAGTCTGCCTTCAAATTGCGCACTTCCTCTTGGAGGTTTCCCACTATCACATCATTGGTTCTCATGTAGGTGGCGACCTCTTGGTGTAAAGCAGTGGTGTTTTGGTTGGAAGGAGCATTGTATGCAGGTGGTTAGTAAGCAGGTTGTTGGTAAACTTGATTGGTACGTTGAGGCGGTTGTTGTTGCTTGTGAGGTGGGATGTATGGTTGTCTAGGTTGTTGAGGAGAGCGGTTAAGGTTTTGTTGTTGGTTGGGGTTGGAAGGAGGAAAACCAGGTGGTGAAAGATAGTTGTTGTTGCGGTAGCTAAGCAAGT
Source organism: Glebionis coronaria (assembly GCA_025667525.1). NCBI lineage: Eukaryota > Viridiplantae > Streptophyta > Magnoliopsida > Asterales > Asteraceae > Glebionis > Glebionis coronaria. The sequence continues at coordinate 279,884 of JANFOE010000491.1, forward strand.
TACGGTCACCTTGAGGTTTTGCTTGATAAGCGGGTTGTTGGTAGGTGCCATATGCCGCATTCACATTCTCAGCAGGGTAATCTTGGGTAGCGGTACAGGTTGTGTAGGAGTGGGGACCACCGCATATCTCACAAGGTTGGCTGACAGCGTTGACTTGTGCGTTCTTAGCGTTGTTGCTGTTGTTGTTGCTGACGGTGTGGGTGACAAGCATTTCAAGAAGCGTAGTGAGTTTGTCCAATCGCTTGTCGCTGTCATTAGTGCTAGCACTAGCAACATTGGTCCTAACGCTCTTGGTTTGCACACGAGATTTGTTCTCAATGATGTCCCAAGCAGCATTGGAAGTCTTAGCCAATAAATTACCCCCTGAGGCACTATTCAGTGAATCTTGGTCACTCATGCTTAAACCATTGTAAAAAGTGTTAATTTGATGTACTTTGGTAAAACCATGTTGTGGGCATTTTCTTAAAAGATCTTTGAAACGATCCCAAGATTCACTGAATGACTCATCGTACTTTTGTTCAAAGTTTATAATCTCATTCCGCAAAGCGGTAGTACGAGAGGGTGGAAAAAAGTAATTGATGAACTTTGTTTCCAAATCCGTCCACGAGAGAATACTCTGTGGCGGTTCCTTAGCAAGCCAATGCCGGGCTTGTCCCTCTAAAGAAAAGGGAAAAAGTTGTAACCTTATCACTTCTTGTGAAACTCCATTGAACTTGACCGTGTTGGTGAGTTGTAGAAATCTCTTGATGTGGTCATGTGGGTCATCAATGGTGCGTCCCAAGAACGGTTGAGCTGATACCATCTGGATAAAGCCTGACTTTAGCTCAAAATTGTTGGCGGCAATTGGAGGAATGACAATTGGATCCGTGTTGCCATCAACATGAGCTTGCAGCAATTCAATCATTGGGCGATTATCCGGAAGGGGCTCATTGTTGTTGTTATTCATGTTGTTGAAAGGTGGGTTGTTGTTGTTATTATTGTTGTTCGGAGGTGGTATGTTATTGTTGTTTTGAACACCAGCCATGTCTAAGTTATCGAGAGGCTCGGGCTCTTGATAAGACGTGGATCGAGTGCGCATACACCTGCAAAAGAACGAACAAAGAGAAACAAGGCAAAAATATTTTTGGTTTTTATTGTTTTTTACTTTTTAGGATTTTTGAAATTTTTATATTTTTTAGTGTTTTTGAAATTTTTTAGGAAAAAGTAACGTTCACGGGGAACGGATCCCAAAATCCAAGTTCTACAAAAAACTTTTGATCTTAACGAGAGGAGCCGGCAGCGGCGCCATTTAATATATGGTTTTTGCAATGGTTCAGATTTCTCGGAATCCTCTCGAATTGATCTCAGTTAAGAGTAGAATGATTTGTTCTTGGTGACACAAAAGTGGATTTGGTTTTCTAGTCTACTAAACAGATAAGTGAGTATAATGGTAATGAAGTAAACTTAAAACAAGTAACAAATAATAAGCAAAACTGGAAAAATATTCTATTGAGAAAATACCCTATGCGGAATGTTTGACCATTCGGAAAATATTGCTCTATTCGGAAAGTTTACACCATGCGGAAAGATTGCTTATGTTGAACATTTGCTTCATTCGGAAAAATCAGGGCTATGCGGAAAAAAACGGCTATTCGGAAAAATATTCCGAATAGGGAAACAAAAATTGGCTATGCGGAATAATTAAAAAGTTCCGAATAAGGAAACAGGAAAAGTCCTATTCGGAAAATATGAACTATTCGGAATATCAGGCTATTCGGAAAATGTTCCGAATAGGGAAACAGAAATGATGCTATGCGGAATAATATAAAAACAAGGCTATTCGGAAAAACCAGACTATTCAATGGGTTCAAAATAATTCTCGCGATCCTCTCGAATTGATCTCAGTTAAAAGTGGAACGATTTGTTCTTGGTGACAAAAAGTGGATTTGGTTTTCTATTCTAGGTAAGTAAATAAAATGGTAATGAAGTAAACTTAAAACAATTAATAATCTGAAAAATAATCTGAAAAATAACTCTTACTGAAGAATGCCCTATGCTGAAAATAACCCTTATGTGGAATGTTGCTCTATGCGGAATAAGTTGTATGATTCGGAAAAAGCTCTATGCGGAAAATAATCCCTACTCGGAATATATGACCATGCGGAAAAATCTTGTCTATGCGGAAAAAGAAGCTATTCGGAATAAATTGTCATGCGGAAAATAATACCTATTCGGAAAATGTTCCGAATAAGGAAACGAAATTTTGCTATGCGGAATGTTGGAAAGTTCCGAATAAGGGAACAAAGAAATGGCTATGCGGAATATTGAAATATTCCGAGTAACAGAAATAAAAATACCCTATTCGGAATAATGAAATATTCCGAATGATGGAAAATAAATTTTGGCAATTCGGAAAATAAGGCCCTATTCGGAATATGTAGAATATTCCGAATAAAGAAGAATTGAAACCTCCACTCGGAATAATTGAAATATTCCGAGTAAGGCAAACTAGAACAAGTCTATTCGGAATAAAAGCCTTGTTCGGAAAATCTGGAACGAAGAACAGACACAGCAGAAAGTAAGCAGGGTACCCGAAATTAACTCAAAATCAACTCCAATACTTAAAAGGTTTTACCAAACTAACCAATAATCATTAACATACCATAAGAAATAAATTCCACCAATAAAAACATTAATTCAACAACTTTTTAAGATCAAACTAGAATCAAAGAAGAAACTTAGAAACTTGCAATAAAAATGATGAAGAACAAGATGAATAGAAAGATGGAAGGGATTGATTAATGAAAGAGTAACAAGGTTAATGATCAATGATTACAAGATGAAAAGAAAAAGATGAAAATCACCAAACTCCCTAATGGAGTTTTTGATGAGACGAACTACAAAGCCTGGGAAAAAGGAAAAATGAAAACTAACTCCCTAATGTGTGAAGGGAGTTTCTATTTATACTCCTAGTGGTTGGTTGGTGAGTGGGCTTTCTCCTCTTCTTCTTGTCTTCTCGTCTTTTCAGAAAAGTTGACGTTTTCGATTCTGATTCGGGATTTGTCGTCGATTAAATCCAACTCGTCTTTTAATTTCTTCGTTAAATAGACTCGAGTTTCTTCGACTTATGAAAATCTTCCGTCTTTAGTCCTTTTCTTCAATAAATCTTCGAATAGGCCTAGTGACTTCAAATCTTTTGCACGTCTTGGACAATAGACTTTATCTTGAGTCTTTTTCCTTGATAAATCCCGTGCAATCCCATGTTTTCTTTAATATTCATCCGGTTAGCTCTGAAATCACAGTAAACACAAAAACCACGCATAATTCCAAACAAATGATATTAATTACGTGTTTTGGTCTTGTTTTAGTCAGAATTAAGTGGTAAAAGGATGGGTGTTTACACACCTATCAACGTGGCAAGCTGGGATTGGTCCTGACACGTCACCAACCCCAACTAACTCCTCGTTCATGCCTATAAATAGATGGATAGGACTTCATTTGTCAGGAGTAGCTTAATTTTGTAAAAACACATAGTTTCTCAATTTCTTTCCCTTTCCTTCATTTTTACCCTAGCTACTCAAGAGTCTGACAAACTCCTGAGTTAGTTAGTTAGTTACTTACCTTCCAACAACTTTGTAACCGTTTTTCATTAAATAAAATTCAAATCTTCCATTTCCCGCCAAAATTGTTCTTGATATTACTGTTCATTACCTGCTGATCTTGGATATTTGAGTTGCTGTTTTGTGTTTGTTATGATCATTGATTGATCATAACTGACATTGGAGAAGTTTGTTAGCTGATTGATCAGAATTCAGTTCATTCCATAGTTCCATTGAAGTTTTCAAGCTTTTTGATGATGTCTGTTGATTGTTAGCTGTTTTGATGATTGGTTTGTTGTCCTAGTGATAAGGTGGTGGTTATCACTAGGCTAAGAGAGCTCAGCGCTCCTCTTCTTCCCAAAGGTTTACTACAATAGGTTCTAAAAGCTCTTGTTTCAATTCCTCTCAATAAGTCAACTGCATGTTTTCTTTCTTAGTGTAATCTTGGTGTTGGTATGATAAAAGCTGTTTAGATTTGCTGATTGTGTGATCTTTGGTTGCTTATAGCTTAATTCTTGTTTACTTGTTCTTAGTTCTGGTTTAAGCTTAGTCTTAGCTTATTTTTCAGTAAAAATTTGGTTCTAGCATCTTATATGTTCATTGTTTCTCTTAGTACTAACTTTCAGTCTTTAATCATTTCATTTGGAGTATTAAGTTTGGTAGTCATGAGCATTTGAATCAGTTTAATCAAGATCTTTAAAAGCCTTTGTAAAAGTTTGAAATATCAGATAAAGGAGTGTTTGGGATTAGCTTAACAAGAGTTTTCAAGTATTGAGTTTTGGTATTTTAGAGTTCATTTGTATTCAATTGGTGATAATAAAGTGTTTTCAGTCATTTACAAGTCATTTTGATAGTCAAACAGGCAAATGGCATGAAAAATGTTTGGGTTGATTTCATTCAGTTTTGGTTTTTAGAACTTGTCATTTTGATTTGATCAGTACTCATTCAAAACTTAATGAAATTGTACCAAATTTGTTTCCATTTGTAGCTTATATCATATAGATTCAGAATCCATAAGCATTCAATACAGTTTTCATTAATCAGTTAGTAATAAGCAAAATTCAGATAAGCAAACTTAAGTCAAGTTTCTGTAACTTGAAACTGGAAATCTGTATCTCTTTGTTCTCTTCATAAACATGGCCATTTTTCTTCACAAATCCTCTTAAAACATTGAGTTACATGATTTTTGAAAGATTCAGCTTTTTTGAAAAATAAGCTGGTCAACGCTGGTCAACGATAAGCCCATTTTCAGCTTAATTCAGATTCCTAGCTTATTTCTTGATGAAAAATGTTCTAGTTTGATTTCCCGTTCCTTAATTGAGTTGCTTAATCAGTTTCAATCAGAAAATCAAGTTGTGACTGTTTAGATTTTGCTATTGCTTATTTTGAGCTTATTGATAAGCACTCATTTGCTTATTTTGAATCTTTAGCCAATTTCCTTTGACACACGTAGCTTATTTTGGATTTGAAAAGTTTTGAAACTTGTCTCATTGAATTTGGTTAAGAAATAAGCTCAAACGAGCTTATTTTCAAGCTTAACCCGTTTTTAGCTTAAATAGTTTTCAAAATTGCTCTTTGGTCCCTATAGTTTTAAACAGTGTGTATACTTGGCTAAAGTTCCATGTTTTTAGGGTTTGCAAGTGTTTAGTCCTTGTAGTTTTAAAAGTTGTTATTTTCAGTTAACAAGTTGTTAGTTTGTTACATTTTTGGTTAGTTCGTTATAATTTTTGCATAATTGATCCTTGTAGTTTACTGATTTACACTTTAGTCCCTAGAATTGTTAGAATTTACATTTCAAGCATTTAACTTTCATAGAATTTACATTTTCAGTCCTTTTAGTTTCATATTTTGCATTTTGAATTTTACTTGAATAAAAATTTGGTATTTGCAATTTGTTTTACATATAAGTAGGTAATATTTTTCTGTTTTGCAAGGTTTTGATTGAATTAGCAAATAGAATATCCAAGCAAGTTTAACAACCAAGAACAATTAAAAATCCGATATTGGTTGGACTTTCCATTAGCAAGAACTGAGAAAAAACGAACTGCATTATACTCAATTTCAAATGGCGCCGCTGCCGGTTCTTTGACTACACGAGAGACTATCGATTGACGGTTTTCATTGGCTTTTGGGATCCGTTCACTTTGTGAACATTATTTTTACGTATCATAAATCAAAAACAAATAAAAAAATCAAAAATATAAAAATATATAAAAACTAAAAAATTAACAAAACAATTCTTTTCCTAAAGAATTGACCAAAAAAAATAAAAAATCCAAAAAGCAATCTTTTTCCTAAGAGATTGCACCCAAAAATATATATTATTGGATTCTCTCGGTTTTTATGTACATATAGTATTTTCTCTTAAAAAAATTCATAAATACAAAAATATTTTCCATATATTATTATAAGTAAATACGTATACGTATAAGAACAACCAATATACATATCTTCCATAAGTATTGCCGAGGCAATACACCGTGTTGAGGGGCGTTCCGGTCCTTGACACGTGTATCGATCGAACAAAATAAAGCAAGAATAGATAAATACTCTCAATAAGCAACAATTCGAAGAATACGAACATTTAAGTGAATAGAAAGGCGATGTGCTATAAAATGCCATCTAAGGGTCAATAGGTACTTAAGTGCTTCGCGCCACCTAACCCCCCGTTCACTTGTAAGTATTCTAAGAAGGAAGGCTTCATTGAGGGTCTTGCACCCAAGTAGTAAATACATATATTGTTATTTTCTTGTGGATATTTAATATTGAAACTCGAAGAGGATAATCCATTTCTCTTCAAAGTCACACGAGAGCTTCTCTCTCATTCCTCGTATTGAGTTGCATGCTCACTCGCGGGCGTGCACAAATACCGATTGGTGTACAACCTCTTCCTCCGAAAAGGAAGAAAAAGAGAAAGAGTAAGACCACCATCGTCCACCAAGCCGATCACGAGAATCGTGCTTTGACTCCACCACAAGAAGCCATGGCTATTGATAATCGCACTTTGTATGAACGTATGCAATCTAACATTCATGGATATTCTAGTGCCATTAAGATTCCCGACTTTCCCGCTAACACATTTGAGCTACATACATCTATGATCAATATGGTTTCACAATCACCTTTCTTTGGTAACAAGAATGAGGATCCTCATGCTCACCTTAAGAGATTCCTTTCACTTTGCAATACCATTAAGCATAATGGGGTTCCACATGAGGTGATTAGGTTGATGTTAGTGTCATTTTCCTTAGAGAGGATTGCTAAGCATTGGTTAGACACCCAACCACCCGATAGTATCATCACATGGGATGGTTTCACCACTAAGTTTTTGAACAAGTTCTTTCCTCCACATAAGACTATGGCTTTGAGGACTTTAATTATGGGCTTTCAACAAAAACCTAGTCAATCCTTTAGTGATGCTTGGGAAGAGTATAGTGAGCTATTGAGGCGATGCCCTAATCATGGATTGGATCAAGTTCATCAAATCAACCTCTTTTATGATGGCCTTAAATCTCACCACCAAGATTCACTCAATGCTTCCGCGGGAGGGAATATTCTTCTTAAGACCTACCAAGAGGCTTTGGACATCATTGAGACTAAGGCAATGGTTCAAACAAACAATCCATTTGAAGAAAAGGTTCATGTTATCCAAAACAATTCTCAAATCCCTTGTGACAACCAACTCCTCAAGTTTCAAGAAGAGATTTTTCAAAGGATGGATAGAGATAGTGAGAAGAATTTGCAAGTACAACTAGAAATGCTTCAAGCTTTTAAGAACTTGTCATTGAACAATTCCTCAAATAATGTGAATGCTATCACCATTTCTTGTGTTACTTGTGGAGGTCCCCATTCTTATGAACAATGTGATAAGGTGCAAGGGTATCAAGGGGAATGCTATGCTTACCAAGAGGAACATCGTGAACACTTCAAGCCTAATATCAATCCAAACAACCTTTCTTACAAGTCCCAAAACTACCTTACTCCACCCGGCTTCCCACCCCAACCACCCACCCAAATTCCACAAAATACTCCTCAAATTTTACCAAGGAATCAAGGGCAAAGACCACCATACCAAGGAAATAACTACAAGGCACCCAATCAATTTCAACCTCAAGCAAATACCTTTTATCCACCCAATCAAGGATTTAATGCTCAACCTTTACCTTTCCAACCTCAAGGTTTTCAAGGTCATGTGCCACAAGAGTATAACACAATGGATCTCTTGCAAAAAATGAATCAAGAGAATGAAAGGAAGTTCCAAGCTATGGAGAAGAAAATGAATGACCAATTCAATAGGGTTTTGGTGGTATTAAATCAAAGACCACAAGGGGCTTTACCTTCTAACACACAAACAAACCCACGGGCCAATGTCAATGCTATTACAACAAGGAGTGGAACAACAACAAAGGATCCTTCACCTCCTAAACCTACTATTGTTCAACCCACTTGTGCTCCTACTTGTGACAAGCCCTCTACCTCTACTTCACCACCTCAAAATGCTCCCATTTCTCCAATTTCAAAGCCTATTCATGAAGCACTCAATAAGGAAAATCCTTCATCCACAACTCAACCACAACCAAAACCAAGTCTTCCTTATCCCTCAAGATTGAGAAAAGAAAAGCTTAAGAACAAGGATGATATCCAAGTTTCTAACTTTTTGAGGATGTTCAAGCAACTTAACATCAATATCTCCTTTGCGAAAGCCTTAGCCAATATGCCTAAGTTTGCTAAGATGATTAAGGACTTGCTTTCTAATAAGGAAAGATTGGTGGATTTGCCTAATGCTTCTTTGAATGAAAATTGCTCCGCGGTTTTGCTTAAGAAGTTGCCTACTAAACTTGGAGATCCGGGGAGGTTTTTGATTCCTTGCAATTTTCCGGGGGTGGAAAATTGTATGGCTTTAGCGGATTTAGGAGCAAGTATAAATCTTATGCCATTATCGGTTTGGAAGAGACTTTCACTTCCCGAGCTCACTCCTACTAAGATGACTCTTGAGTTGGCCAACCGTACTATAGCTTATCCGGTGGGAATTGCGGAGGATGTTTTTGTTGGGGTTGATAGATTTACATTTCCCGCGGATTTTGTAGTGGTTGATTATGATATGGATCCTAGAGTGCCTTTGATTGTTGGTAGGCCATTTTTGAGAACGGGTCGTACTTTAATTGATGTGGCGGAAGGAGAACTTACAATGCGGGTAGGAGATGAGAGAGTTGTGTTTAATATGGGGAAGTTGTCCAAAAAGTCTAATGAGCCCGAAGCGGTAAAACACATTGATGTTGTGCATGAGGAGGAAACACAAGATGATCTTCTTGATGAAGTTTGTGATGAGTACTTTTATGAAGCTTGCTCAAGTGGAGACTATGATTACCCTCATGATGAGACCATTGCTTCCATTACTTCTTCCTTGGATTTTCATGAACTTCAAGAGCTAAACTTTAGTGAAATTCCATATGACACCCCACTTTTCCACAATACTAATCACTTTGATGAGGACTTAAGTGATGAGGAATCTTTTCTTTGTGATTCACCAACATATGATGACTATAGTGATGATGAGCTTTCTACTTGTGACTCTCCATTTGTTGATGATCATACTTCCTTTGGTTTTGAGGGATCACCCATTTTTGATAGTCCAATCTATGATGTTTATGGTGATGAGGAGGATTCTATAATGGATGAGAGTGATGAGTTTTTAGTGGAGGATATATCTTTTGAGTATACTCTTGGTTACCTTGATGAGGAGGGGGACATACTCTATTTAGAATCCCTATTGAATGAAGATCCTTCACCTTTTTCCTTGCCCATTTCACCTTTTCAAAGTGCTAAAGGAAAACAAGGCATGATAGTTCCTTCCAAGAGCTTGTTGTTACCCATGCCTTCACAACCTTTCTCTCACAATGTGATTTCCAAAGAAGAGTCTTCTAAGGCAACCAACACTTATTGTTTTCCCATCAAGGAACGGATTTTTGATCCTGGCATAGAGCTTGCTAAATCATCTCAGTATCCATCTGATGCAACAAAAGGAAACCTTGTGAAAGATTTGAGAGCTTTACACCATCACCTTGGGAAGAACATATGGGAAACCATTTTCGAGACCTACACCTCATTCTTTTCACCATTGCTTGGGAAGCTCGTTGTTGAATTGTGTTATAAGTGGGAGGGTAATTATGTATTTGATCCTGGTGGATATTTATGGAGTTTTGATAAATGAACAATTGTTTTACCTTATCATGGAGATTTTTCTTAAGAAGGGCAACAAAAATTTTTCTTCTCCATGATAGGTTTTAGACACTTTTAAGTGTGGGACGAGTCGAGCTAGAGACTCATTAACTCAAGCATCGTATAACTAGGTTTAGAGTGTTGTAGGTTAGAAATAAAGGTATAGACTTGGAGATAAGTGTAGGGGAGACCTCCTTTTGTCTTCATGATTGTTTGTAGGGTTGCTCACTCATCTCATGCTTTGGAGCTTATGGAGGAGGCCCTTGTATCCGGTTCACTTCGTTACTATAGTGATTTTTCATTGACACCTTGTGCATTAACATGATTTCACTAATAGTTGTCCTTTCCTTAACTTGGGTTAAGCAAAGTCTATTCATTGTCATAAGTGTAGGGGAAGTTTTTATACTTCCATGCTCTTAAACATTGAGGACAATGTTTAGCTTAAGTGTAGGGGGGTCTTCTATCGAAGTGACCTTACCTAGAACTTGTCATTGTCTTGCATGATAACATGGAAAAATTGAATTTTCAACATTTTTCAAATTTTTGATCTACTTTGGCCAACAAAAATATGCATTCATAATTCTTGCATCAATCATTTTGCATAACACATTTGCATTGTATATATTTCTTCTCTTATTTTTCATCAAAAATATATAAAAAGGAAAAATATATAATAAAACATGGTTTTAACAAGTTTAGATTTCTTTGACATATTAGGCCCGCCATGGATATTTTGACTCAACCCGAGTTTGCTTATTTTAGCATTCTCTAGCTAGTATCCTTAACCATGTAGTTCTTCATTGGTCTATTAGGCTAAGCATCCACCAATTTCATTATTTGAAATTTTAAATTTGTGGAGAATGGGAAATGATAGAGTTGAAGCAAGTGTAAAAGGGCTAGATAGACTTCATGGCAATTACTTGTGGCTAAACTCTTCTCTTCTTTGCCTCTATTTTCTTCGCATGTATATAATTGTTAATAAATAATCAAGTACGGTTTTAATTGGTTTGTAATCTCTTATGCATTTTTGGCTAATCATTTATGGTTGATATGAGTACGTCTTAAGATTCTAAGTTAGCACGTTTTATGTGTACTAGACTTATGTCATGCTCCATATTTAGCGGGTGTTTTTCCTTTTCTTCTTTGCAAATTTCTTTGTGAGGAATAAAGAAAAATAAGAGCGGCTTATGAAAAAAAATGAGTGGCTAGAAAAAAAAGAGAAAAGAAAAAGAAAAAAAAAGAAAAAAATGCAAGACTCCCAAGAGGGGCAGTGTGGTGTTAATTATAGTGACTATTGAGTTCCAATATTACCTTGACGGGTTGCGGGGATTCAATAGATTGCTCCAATCCAATATTACCTTGACGGTCTGCGGGGTTGAAGATCCAAAGTCTCAAAAAGATGGCGGATGTAAATTATTGCGTGAGTTTTATTTTCCTTTCCTTAGCGAGTGTGTAGCTACTTATGAAAGCATGACATGAGGATTTTACACATAAGGCGAATGACTTATTATTCTTGAAACGGACTTATATTAATTGTGAGCGGTTTTTCAAGTAATGGATGAGAGGATTACTTAGGATTAAAACCGTGCTTCCTTATTTTTGGATTTTACACTTCTTATACTTCACACTTGAATAAATGACAAATTTGCCCACAAGCAATTTGCTCAAATAATAACCGGTTCCACATTTAATTGTCATGAATAAGTTGATGCACTTTTTACTTGTGAATGCAATGATCCCATTTTTAAGCTTGGTATGGGGAAAGTGAAACTTGAGGGTGATAAATGTCCATGGTACCCAAGCCCTAATCTAAGCCATTGAATTCTTTATGAGTTATTTCCATCAAAACCATTTCAAGAAAAATCAAAAAGAGATAGATAGAATTGTATTTTGTTCATTGCATTATTAAAAGTAAAAATCATGCATCATTTAGTTTAGAGTAGTGTAGATGCATCTCATATGGCCAAGGTGGATTAATTATGAGGGAAATGTAAATTTGAGCTTTAATATATGATATTGCATGAGGACATGACAATGTTCAAGTGTAGGGGAATTTGATATGAGCTTAAACTCATATCCTTTTATCAACAAATAACCCTAAAACATGAAGCAAAATACCAATTTATCTTGCAAAAACAGTGTTATGTGGTATGTTTGTGTTTGTGTACACTTGTGTAGGTAAAAGGATACATTTTCAAGCAAACAAAGAAAAATCAAGCTCAAATGGATGAAAAAGACAAAGAAGGATCAAAAGTGACAAGACTTTGAAGTATAAGGACCTATCTTGACAAATTGCCAAAGTAGAAGGACTAAAGTGCAAATATTGTGAAAGTCAAGATTCAAGTCAAACTTGGTCAACTCTCAAGTCAACTCAGTCAAAGGACCATTTTGTTCAAGAATGAAAGTTGAAGGACCAAATATGTCAAAAGAATAAAGATCCTAGCTCAAAACAACAATCTGCCAAGTATAAGGACTAATTCTGCCAACATTTGAAAGTTATTCAAAGTTAATCCATGTGTACAACATTTCAGCCAATGAGAAGAGAGGAAACAAAGCACACGGATTGAATAATAAATTCCCACTCAGCCGACATGCATTTAATACCCAATCACAACAGTGTGATCCGTGTGATCAATTTCTAGCCAATTACATGCTGACACATGGCGTCTTCTTCATCAAATTAATTTGCCAGGATCGTATTTGAGCTACAAGCCATTTCATGGAAAGATTTCAACACCAAAGTTGATCATTTTGAAGAGACGAACACAATGGTGCAAATCAATTAACATATCATCCACTCATTCAAGAAACCCCAAATCCTTGTTCATACCTGCAAATGCCATTATGCAGAATTGTACACGTGGCAAGCTGGGATTGGTCCTGACACGTCACCAACCCCAACTAACTCCTCGTTCATGCCTATAAATAGATGGATAGGACTTCATTTGTCAGGAGTAGCTTAATTTTGTAAAAACACATAGTTTCTCAATTTCTTTCCCTTTCCTTCATTTTTACCCTAGCTACTCAAGAGTCTGACAAACTCCTGAGTTAGTTAGTTAGTTACTTACCTTCCAACAACTTTGTAACCGTTTTTCATTGAATAAAATTCAAATCTTCCATTTCCCGCCAAAATTGTTCTTGATATTACTGTTCATTACCTGCTGATCTTGGATATTTGAGTTGCTGTTTTGTGTTTGTTATGATCATTGATTGATCATAACTGACATTGGAGAAGTTTGTTAGCTGATTGATCAGAATTCAGTTCATTCCATAGTTCCATTGAAGTTTTCAAGCTTTTTGATGATGTCTGTTGATTGTTAGCTGTTTTGATGATTGGTTTGTTGTCCTAGTGATAAGGTGGTGGTTATCACTAGGCTAAGAGAGCTCAGCGCTCCTCTTCTTCCCAAAGGTTTACTACAATAGGTTCTAAAAGCTCTTGTTTCAATTCCTCTCAATAAGTCAACTGCATGTTTTCTTTCTTAGTGTAATCTTGGTGTTGGTATGATAAAAGCTGTTTAGATTTGCTGATTGTGTGATCTTTGGTTGCTTATAGCTTAATTCTTGTTTACTTGTTCTTAGTTCTGGTTTAAGCTTAGTCTTAGCTTATTTTTCAGTAAAAATTTGGTTCTAGCATCTTATATGTTCATTGTTTCTCTTAGTACTAACTTTCAGTCTTTAATCATTTCATTTGGAGTATTAAGTTTGGTAGTCATGAGCATTTGAATCAGTTTAATCAAGATCTTTAAAAGCCTTTGTAAAAGTTTGAAATATCAGATAAAGGAGTGTTTGGGATTAGCTTAACAAGAGTTTTCAAGTATTGAGTTTTGGTATTTTAGAGTTCATTTGTATTCAATTGGTGATAATAAAGTGTTTTCAGTCATTTACAAGTCATTTTGATAGTCAAACAGGCAAATGGCATGAAAAATGTTTGGGTTGATTTCATTCAGTTTTGGTTTTTAGAACTTGTCATTTTGATTTGATCAGTACTCATTCAAAACTTAATGAAATTGTACCAAATTTGTTTCCATTTGTAGCTTATATCATATAGATTCAGAATCCATAAGCATTCAATACAGTTTTCATTAATCAGTTAGTAATAAGCAAAATTCAGATAAGCAAACTTAAGTCAAGTTTCTGTAACTTGAAACTGGAAATCTGTATCTCTTTGTTCTCTTCATAAACATGGCCATTTTTCTTCACAAATCCTCTTAAAACATTGAGTTACATGATTTTTGAAAGATTCAGCTTTTTTGAAAAATAAGCTGGTCAACGCTGGTCAACGATAAGCCCATTTTCAGCTTAATTCAGATTCCTAGCTTATTTCTTGATGAAAAATGTTCTAGTTTGATTTCCCATTCCTTAATTGAGTTGCTTAATCAGTTTCAATCAGAAAATCAAGTTGTGACTGTTTAGATTTTGCTATTGCTTATTTTGAGCTTATTGATAAGCACTCATTTGCTTATTTTGAATCTTTAGCCAATTTCCTTTGACACACGTAGCTTATTTTGGATTTGAAAAGTTTTGAAACTTGTCTCATTGAATTTGGTTAAGAAATAAGCTCAAACGAGCTTATTTTCAAGCTTAACCCGTTTTTAGCTTAAATAGTTTTCAAAATTGCTCTTTGGTCCCTATAGTTTTAAACAGTGTGTATACTTGGCTAAAGTTCCATGTTTTTAGGGTTTGCAAGTGTTTAGTCCTTGTAGTTTTAAAAGTTGTTATTTTCAGTTAACAAGTTGTTAGTTTGTTACATTTTTGGTTAGTTGGTTATAATTTTTGCATAATTGATCCTTGTAGTTTACTGATTTACACTTTTAGTCCCTAGAATTGTTAGAATTTACATTTCAAGCATTTAACTTTCATAGAATTTACATTTTCAGTCCTTTTAGTTTCATATTTTGCATTTTGAATTTTACTTGAATAAAAATTTGGTATTTGCAATTTGTTTTACATATAAGTAGGTAATATTTTTCTGTTTTGCAAGGTTTTGATTGAATTAGCAAATAGAATATCCAAGCAAGTTTAGCAACCAAGAACAATTAAAAATCCGATATTGGTTGGACTTTCCATTAGCAAGAACTGAGAAAAAACGAACTGCATTATACTCAATTTCACCTGTTTAAGCCCATATAACGACCGTTGTAAATGACAAACATAATCAGGGTAACGTGAGTCAACAAACCCTGGTGGCTGATGCATATATACTGTCTCAGATAAATGACCATGAAGAAAAGCATTATTCACGTCAAGCTGATGTATAGTCCAGTCTCGTGATACCGCAAGGCTCAAAAAAGTGCGAATGGTAGCCGGTTTAACTACCGGACTGAATGTCTCATCACAATCAATTCCCTGCTGTTGACTACGACCATTGGCAACAAGTCGAGCTTTGTACCTGCTTAAAGAGCCATCTGCATTAAGTTTATGCCTGAAAAGCCACATGGAACGAACAACATTCACGTTAGCTGGACGAGGCACAAGAGCCCACGTTCCGTTAGAAATCAAAGCATTATATTCATCTATCATAGCCTTTTTCCAGTTTGGATCACTAAAAGCATGTTTCTGAGAGTGTGGAAGAGGGGATGTGGTTGTTACATGACAGTTCATGCGTTCAAGAGGTTTTGAAGTTCCATCCTTTGCTCGTGTGACCATGGAGTGAGTAGTCGTTGCGGGTGTAAACGAAATTTGAGTTCGGTGAGGTTGATGCGTGTGTGATGGAGGATTAGTAACATTGGAAGGTGATGGTGAATCGTGGTTTGTCGTGGGGGGGGGGGGGGGGGGTGGGCTAGTTAGATGAGGTATTGGCATACGTAATGGCGTTGGGCTTGACATGAGATTTGGGCTAAGGTTAATAGGCCTTTGACTTGGTGTATCTGGTGTATTTGAAAATGAATGTTGATGTGTATGAGTATTAGTGGTGTTTGTGATGTTGAGAGGTGGTTGGGGAATAAGTTGAGTAACTAAAAAATCATAATTTTGTGGTGTCGTTGGTGTCATAGATCGAAATGGAAAAGTGTCCTCGTCAAAATTAACATGGCTAGAAATGATGATTTTATTTGTTGATAAGTCAAGACACCGGTAACCACGATGCAACGCTGGGTATCCAAGAAAAATACATGTTGTTGATCGAGGTTGAAGCTTGTGATCGAAGTATATATGAGGATAACAAAGGCATCCAAATACACGTAAATGACCATATGTAGGTTGTTTATTGTAAAGCTTTGTGAAAGGATTTTCATTATTAATAGTAGTGGAGGGAAGTATGTTTAGAAAATGGGTTGCCATGTTGAGAGCTTCAACCCAGTAGGAGGGAGGTAAGTGTGCTTGAAAGATCAAGGTACGGGTGATGTTATTAAGAGTACGTAACATACGTTCGGATTTCCCATTTTGTTGAGAAGTCTTGGGACAAGAAACCCGAAACTGTATGCCACTTTGGCGAAAAAGGTTATGGAACCGCGTATTATCATACTCACCCCCATGATCACATTGCAAAGACTTTATATCAACATTAAATTGTTGATTAACATAAGCACGAAAAGTCATAAATGTGTCAAACAAATCAGACTTTTGAAGCAAAGGGTATACCCAAACGTAATGAGAAAAGTGATCCAGAAAATAGCATAATATTTTAATCCGCTTTCACTTGGAAGAGGTGATGTCCATAAATCTGAGTGAATAACTTCAAACGAAGATGCAATGTTCAACTCCGAACTATAAAATGGTAGCTTGGTATGTTTACCCAATTGACAAGCATGGCATAAAGCTGATGGCTTTGTTTTATTACACGAAATAAGATGACCGGACTCTAAACGACGTAGCACATCTTCCCCAGGATGACCAAGGCGTCTGTGCCACGTAGTAGGACTCAATGAAAGTAAAGCAAAATTATTGGGTAATGATTGCTGTTGAGTGACTGGGTAGAGATCTCCGGTGCTGTCACAACGGAGAAGGAGCCTGCTGGTCTGGTAATGCTTCACAAAAAAACCATAAGCATCAAATTCAACAGAAACATCATTACCGCGAGTAAATGTACGAACAGAGATTAAGTTTTTAATTATATTGGGTGTAACAAGGATATGGTGAAGGTGGAGAGGTTTATGAGGTGTGTACAAAAGGCTATGACCCATGTTAGTCACGGGTATTGATTGACCATTACCAACAAGTACAAATTTATAAATGCTTGGATCGCTAAAAGAAGTGAGCATACCTGTGTTGTCAGCCACATGAGAAGAAGCTCCCGTATCCATATTCCATGCGGGATCCTGAATAGTCATCGTTTGAAATGCTTGCGGAAGCAAAGTGGCTTGAGACGCGAATGAAGGAACTACTGCATTTGCATGAGGACTCGGATAATATGCCCAAGGATGATACTGTTGATGGTTTACTTGGGATGGGCCAGGTTGTTGCAAAACAGGAACAGTGGTAGCCATATGGGCCTATTGGGCCGAGGGTGGTATAACAGGGTATTGGGCTACGTGGGCCTGTTGTGGTGCTAGAACCTGTGGTGATGTATTATAAGGGTTTGAGCCTCCTGATTGAACATATATGTATCTTATATTGTCTTAGGCTGAATAAGGTGTATTAACCATTTGGCCCTTTTTGTTTTGGGCTGGAGATACACGACCAAAATTATGAGTAGAGGTGTGGGATTGGTTTTTGAAGGTAGAAGCATTACTGGTATTGTTTTGTGGTCTAGGTTGACTATCACTTAAGCCATGAAAAAACCGACAACGGTTTCCATAAGTGTAATTTCCACGTGTAAAGTTTCGACATGGTTCAATACCTGAGGTACTCATGGTATTAGAGTGATTGACACTCGGGGTTGTAGCTACAAGGACGTTGGTCTGGGCAAGTGAGGTAGGAGCAGGAGATGGAGAGATCATATCACTCTCCTCAAGTAAAACCATAGACCTCACATTATCAAAAGTAGTAGGGGGTTCCCGATGTCTAATGATTCGTACCATTTCGGGAAAACGAGAACGTAATCCATTAATTGCATATGCGACAAGGCTCGAATCACTTACCTTTGAGCCAAGATTGGCAAGACGGTCGGCTTTGCTTTTAATCTCTTGAAAATAATCAGTGACGGAGAGATTTCCAATATTCATGTTACGAATCTAGTTGTCAAGTTGGATTACCCGAGCCTCCTTGTTATCATGGAATATGTTCTTAAGTCGTTCCCAAACCCCCTGAGCGATCGTGCTATCGTCAATGACCATATCAACAAGTTTAGGGGAGATCGTGGAATACATCCACATGACCACGAGGGAGTCATTGGTGTCATGATGCGGGTCAACAGTGGCGTTGGTTATTAGTGTTTCTGACGAGGATGGGGCGTCAAGATGATGATGCACATCATAGGTTTTGTAAAACCGCTTAAATTGTGCACTCTATGAATTGTAGTTTAATTTTTCTAGATCAAGGGGTGTGGGGATACATGCCTTGATGCTAGAAATTGAGTATGCTTTATCGATGGGTTGTTTGGATGTGTTTGTTGTTGTACTACCGGTCTGATGCAATGACCCAATATATGCAAAGCTAAAAAAACAAGCAAGCAAAAAGAGAAAAAAATGGCTGTTGGGATGTACAGGGAAGAAGTGGATGGGAAAGTTGGAGTGTTTTTATGAGAGAATCGGTTGGCTTTGATACCATATTAAATTGTATTAATCCCCATGATCCTTTGCAAAACACAAAGGAATCCTTATATACAAAGTATCACAAGGTTTAGAGTTTGACTGCCAACTCATATGGGCATAGACCCATAATTACAATAAAATAAGACAACTAAGTATAGATAAGTATTGATAGATAATATGTACAGCTAATAGTTTGTATCTATTATAAGTTGATTTTAAGGATTTTTTTGTCGAAATACACCAAACTCGCCAAGAATACCAAAAATTTGCCAAAAAACTCGATTAATAAACAATTAATCCAGCCTAGCAATTACAAGCTACAAGAATGTCGATGGTCCAACTATCAATTTACGGGTTTTGCACCCTGGTTAATTTTCAGTTTATTTTTACCTTAATTTGCTTTACTCTTAACGATCAAGATAGAGATGGATAGTAAGGATTAGCCAGATATTTTAACAATGACGGAATAAATCACATGCTAGGCATTACAATGGTACCAACATTTTCCGTGGTTGATTAATCAGTTAAAAAATAAGTCAATTATAGTTAGCGGTAGTCAAAGACGGTCAATGATGGTCAAACTTGCTGGAAACATGTAAATCTTAATTAAAATATCAAAAACTCGTCGCAAACGTGTTTTAATCACTTGTGGTAGTTTTTTATATCTATTATAAATGGATTTTAAGAAAAATCTTGTCAAAATACGCAAAACTTGTCAAAAAAAGCAATCCGATTAATCTGGGTTGTACAAGTTACAAGCTAAAAGGATGTCGACCACTTGGCTACCTGATTCACGAGTTTTGAAACCTTGGTTAATCCTGTTTATTTTTACTCTCAATTTATTTTTATTCTTAACGATTGAGACAGATATAGATAGTAATGACTAATCATTTGATACTCAAGTAGAGTTTGATATTCAAGTAAAGTATGATATTCAAACAGTGACAAAATTTGAATGTTTATCTTGGGAGACGGGGAGGAGGAGGAGGGGCGAAGTTTGTCGAGGTTTAGATGCTCTTTTTCGTAACTACAAATTGTTCATATACTAATGTATTATAGAAAAATAAAACTTTATATAATAAAATTGTTGGAAATACGTTTTACGTATTAGAAAGGATCGGTCACTTCAACAATAGTTCATGTAATAGCTCGTAGTTTAGTTTACTTTCACTTATTAAACAAAGCCCAAACCGAGCCCATGAGATGTATGGGTCGGTGGCCAAGTGTAAGCCCAAGCCCATCACATGGGCTTGGGTATATAAACCATCTCCTTAGATGGAGAGGGTGGTGGTTTTCATAATTTACACATAGTAATCTTTCATTTTCTCTCTCTAGAAGTGTGTGAACTCCATCATCTATCTATCTCTTTCTGTCTCTAAAATATAAGCAAGATTTACGTATCCTACAAATGGTATCAAGAGCCATGGGATGATTGTATTGTTTATGTGTTTATGTTCTTGATTTTAGTAGCTTTTGATCAATATAAACCCACGTCCAAATTTTTTTTTTGTGTTTTTTATGGTTTTTTCTTGATACAAATCTTCTACATAGTTGTGGTAGAGGTTTGGTATATTTACTTTGGCTAAAAACACAAACGTTTGGGTGTTTGGATCGAATTTTGGCTTAAAATATCGAATTTGGTGTGTTTTGTCCGAGAAAAGTAGAAAATTTGTACACTGTTTGTACTATTGCGACAGTTATCCCATCGCAATATCTAGGGTTTTGGATTGTGATCCATATTGCGATTGGGATTGCGATTGGAGTTCTTCTGTTATTGCGATCTATATTGCGATTGGAGTTCTTTGTTATTGCGATCCATATTGCGATTCACATTGCGACAGGGTTGTTTTTGTGATATTGCGACAGGGTATTACGACAGGGTATTGCGATAGTATTGCGATTGGAATATTGCGATTGGAAGTATTGCGATTGGAAGTATTACGATAGGATTTATTGCGATTGGACTTATTGCGATACGACATTGCGACAACATTCCTTTTAGACATTGCGACAACATTCCTTTAGACATTGCGACATCATTCCTTTTAGGCATTGCGATAGAACGACAAGATTTCCAAGATTTTTCAAAAACGTGTTTTTGAAAATTTTTGTGTGTAATTTAGTCTTGGAATTTTTGGTTTATCGAGAACATAACTTAGGGGATTTCAACATTATTTCTCGGCTTTAACACACAACAACAAACACATTAACTATATGATTCGATGTTTAATTGTTTTGATGTTGCAATTATTCATCATCATTATCCTATATGGAGAGATATGCACTTCCGGGACTTAATTGACTCTGGTGCATCTCCGGAAGAAGATATGTGCATTTCCGGGACTTAATTGACTCTGGTGTTACGATGTCAACTTCATGAATGGGATAAAGTGTCTACTTCAGTATTTGAGCTTCATACTTGGGATTGGTTTATTTTCTTCAACTATGTGGGGGAAGAAATGTCTTGATTCTTTCTAGTATGCATAACTTGAACTCTCAGGGGGAAGAAAATTTCAGAAGAATTATTCAAGCTAATGGAAATGGAAGCCCTATTGTTCCTCAAAAGGTTGTGACTTGCTACAATTGTCGAGGACAAGGTCATATGGCTAGGCAATGCACTCAGCCGAAAAGGAGAAGGGATGAAGCGTGGTTTTGTGAGAAAATGTATTTGGTCGATGCTCAATCTAAGGGAAAGATTTTGGATTCAGAGGAGTTAGCATTTCTTGCAAACCTAGGGGCAGCAGATACTGAAGGCATTGCAGTCGTTTCCACTTTTAATGCAGCTTATCAAGCAGATGATCTTGACGCATATGATTCGGATTGTGATGACATTCACTCTGCCCAAGCTGCTCTCGTTGCTAATCTCTTTCACTACGGTTCTGATGTCGTCAGTGAGGTACCCACCACAACCAATCTTGGTAATGATGATAACCCACATCAAGTTGGGCATGAAAATGACAACCTCGAACAACATTCTGGAACTAGTAACTCAAATGATGTGGTACCCAATCCTACACATTTGAGTGAACCTCAACCAAATGCTACGACGGGTATGGAATCTTATGCTCAACATGATTTGGTCATGGTGCCTAAACATATTATTGGGCAAATGCATATGGCTCTCAGACAATCCGTAGATACGAATTCCACCCTAACTGCTGAGCTTGCGTTGCATAAAGAAAAGGTCAAAACTTTTGAAATGGTCCCTCAAGCAAAGAAAATAACATGTTCTGAATTTGACCAATTTCGTTTTGAAAAGATTGAACACTTGAAAGAAATAGAATCATTAAAAGCTAATCTTTCCAATGAATTAAAAGCAAAATAGTCGGTTGTCAATGATTTTCAGAAACTTAAAATGGATTTCAAAACTCTCGAGTCTAAAAAATTTGAATCGGAAATTAATGCTACCAAACTTCTTAAATTCAAAGAACAACAGCTTTTAAAACAATACGCTTCCACAAAAAAGGTTCATCCTTTAACTAAATCATTTAAAGAACTCGAACTTAAGCGTCTTCAAAATTTACCACCTAATCCCTGTTATGCAAAACAAGCTCAGGAATATATTCCCTGTCTTTATGATATGACCATAATTGGAAAATCGAAAGAAGCACCTTATGTTCGTAGTTCTAAGGAGACACAGTCACTTATGGAAGAAACTCATTCTAAAATGTTTTCAAAATTCCATACGATTGATTATGATAAGCATAATAAAGATCAGCTTTCTAAAAAGACACGTATTCGCTTACAAAAGGAATTAGCTGAATTGACAGTTCTTGTTCCCCAAAGTTTGTCAAATGAAAACCCTCCTAGTACGTCTCCTACACTTGTCAAAACGGATTTAACGAAGTTAATTCCACCGGTAAGTAAGGCGTCTGTTAACTTAAAAGCGGTACACCAACACTTAGCCGATTTTGACAAGGTCATTTTGGAATGTACGACGGCCACGACCATAACGGAAGGTGAATGGAACTTTGAGCACACTAGAGATGCGTTCTGAGACGAAATTGTTCCGTTTGTAAAGAATGTTAAAGCTTGTCTTAGTAATCTTGATCAAGATTTGCGTTTGGAATTAGAAGAAGTTAAACGTGTTTTCAATGAAATGGATGATGCTTATGAAAATAGTTTACTTGAAATAGAACGGGTTTCACGCCAAAATGATCAACTTCTGAAGCAAGTGATGTCTCATGATATAGTTTCCGTCTGTGTGAATAAAAGTGTTGATAATGATTCTATTGTGCATAATGTTGAATCTGTGGATAATGTGGTAGATAGTACTTGTCACGAATCTGACGCTGAATTTTTAAAGCTTCAAGATTCATATTCTTTGCTTTCAAAATGTTTTGATGAGATTCAAACACATTGTATTTCGCTTGAATGCAAGCAACAATTAATTCAAGAAATCTTTGAAACGCCATTCGAAGGTGTTAATATCTATGATGCAAACTTTGAAAAGAATTTTCGATTGAATTTACAATCAAAACAGCATCAGCCAAGTGACAAAGTTGTTAAATCTTTGCCGATAGACATAGATAAATCTAAGGAGCTTAACTGTGTGAACGTACTTGAGGCCGCTGAGAATTTTAAACTTGATCTAGATAATCAAGTTTCCAAGATTTTGTCCAAAGTTGATAACTTAAAACACAAACATACACGACTCTTCGATTCAGTAAAGCTTGCACGTGCTAATACCACTGCACAGTATCAATCTTTGATTGAACAATTGAATCGAAAGTCGGTGGAAATATCTGATTTGAGGGAACAAATTTGTGATAAGAATCTGGCCCTGGCTGAGTTAAAGGAAACACTTCGTACTCTAAAAGGTAAGAATGTTGTGGATAACGCAGCCACTGTCTCAGCATCGTCCTCTAGTGCAATCAAAAGGAACCTTATAGCCGTCACACCATTTAATAAGGGCCCTAGGACTAAACTATCTCAAAATTTGGTCACTAAAGATAAGGCGGAATCAAAACCAGCTTCTAATATTCCCATGTTGCCTTCTACAGGAGTAAGCACCACTACTAAGGCTCAAAGATCTAAGCTTAAAAGAAACAAGGACGTTGGTCTACTCCCACTGTAGTGCCCGCGAATAATCCAAAACCTAAGAAAGTTGGAACAGTAAAACCTGTTAGTGCTAAAACTCACATTAGAAAACGTAGGAAATCTAAGGGTCACACAAATGTTAGCAATTCTGATAATCTTATATCTGTATCTGCTAACACTCCAGAACCAATAGTTTCCAATGCATTGTCTACTGTTGTTATTGAAAACAGGTGGTCCAAATTGTTCTCTGGTATTTGGACTCTGGTTGCTCCAAGCATATGACCAGAGATCGCTCTTAGCTCAGAAATTTCGTCAACAAGTTTCTTGGTACGGTTCGATTTGGTAATGATTATATTGCAAAGATAATGGGTTACGGTGAATATCATATTGGGATTGTTATAATATCAAGAGTGTATTATGTGGAAGGTCTCGGTCACAACTTATTTTCCGTGGGACAATTTTGTGATGCAAACCTAGAAGTTGCTTTTCGAGAGCATACCTGCTTCATACGTAATTTGGAAGGGGTTGATTTATTGAAAGGTACTCGAGGGAATAATTTGTATACTTTGTCTCTACAAGACATGATGGCCGCTTCTCCCATATGTCTTCTCTCCAAAGCATCGAAGACTAAGTCATGGTTATGGCATCGACGGTTATCTCATCTTAACTTTGATGCTATTAATCATTTGGCGAGAAACGAACTTGTTCGTGGTCTTCCTAAACTTTCATTTCACAAGGATCATTTGTGTTCCGCGTGTACAATGAGGAAAAGCACTAAGAAATCATACAAACCCAAGACTGAAGACACCAACTGATAAGTGTGAAAACACTCATCAATAATGATCCATAAACCACTCAAAACACAGCCAAATACCTTATATTTAACTGAAAATTGTCAGAATTACGTGGGTATTGGTGTTTTTGTGTTTTCAGGTAAAGTAGATGCATTTTGGAGCAAAGACACGTTTTAAGGGATTTATTTGAAGAAAAGACGAAGAAAGGGACGAAAAGATGATTCAAGGACTTTATTTGCCAAGTTTCCAAAGATCAAGGGCTTAACTTGCAAATTTCTACAAAGATGAGGATGAAAGGAAAATATGCTAAGAAGTTTATATACCATTTGGATAGAGAATAGAAAATGAAGGACTAAAAGGAAATTAACTGGAAAGTTTATTAAGTATTTGGTCAATTTGACCAAACTGGTCAAAACACATAAACAAAAATACACGTCTTCTTCTTCCCAGCGAAGAGAGAGAAAGAGTTTATATCCTTTATCTACTCCAAAACCTGCAATCACATATCAAGCACGATCCATGAAGTTTCAGCCAAAGATACAACTAGAAAAAGACTCCTCTTGTTCTCCTCTACAATACGGTACAACTTAATTAGATCAAGGAAGAAAGATAAAGAAACGCCCAAATGGATTGAAGATGAAGAATTAGCCAATCCTCGTATTAAACACGTGTCCAATCCTCATTGGATAGAACACGTCACAACACCACACGGCGGCTATAAATAAGAGACGAAGGCCTTCATTTGGAGTGGCTAGCTTAGGAGTAGCTCTTTCACATAGTTAGTTAGTTAGGTTTAGATAGTTAGTATTTCTCTCAAAGCTTAATGCTTTTCTGTTGATCTTTCAGTTAGATTCGGTTAGGAACTCTGTTAATTCAGTTGTACCGGATTGGTTTTCCACCATTAATGAAACTAAAGTTTTCTTCATTCTCTTCTTTTTAACTAATTACAGTATTTTCTTGTTCAGATTCTGTTAAGGCAGTTGTTAGCTATGGATTTCTTTACTAGTTGAGTTTGTTACTACTTGTTATTCTTGTTATTTTTCTCCATTAATGAACTGTTACTGCTCAGTTTTACAAGAATGTGAGTAAAAAGGTTAATAAGAATTTGATTTTTTTTAAGCAGATTTACAAGTGATCTACACGTCATTAGTTTGTGGTTAGAACTGACCTGGTTATAGAAGTTAGTTAATAATTTTTCAAAATAAGTCAGAAGATTGTAAAGATTTTTGTCAAATAGAGTTTTCATTAAGTTTCAGTAGTCTTAAGCAGTTAAAGGAAATAAGTGAAAAGATCATTAGCTCTTGCTTTCGGTAAATCTTTTAAATCAGTATTGTCTCAATAAGTGGTTTCGATAAATCTGTTTAGATTGTCTCTTTTCCATAGTTTGCCATATTTCAGGATTTGAAGGTGTTGATGAATTGAGTAGAGCAGTAGTGTTCGAAGTTTGATCCCATCAGACATGTGTAGTTCAAAGAGGAGTCCTTGGTGTAGCTTCGTTTTTGGTAGTAGTTACAAGCCGGCTCAGCGCCGAGCTTCGACATCAACGGACTAAACGACGGAAGTCAGGTCAAGCGCATCGTTTATTTTCTGCAATTATGGTAGTATAAGTTTTCTACCTGAAATTTGTTCTTTAATTCTTCATAGATGAGTATCTGTTTTCAACTAGCTGCCTTAATTCCTTGTTAGCTTTGTAAATTTTTCATCCTAGCTGATAGATGAGTGTTTGGTTTAAGCCGATTTAGTGAAATTCAGTTCTTTTTACTTGAAATCTTGTTTTTCATTTCTAGATCAGTAAGCGTGTCACAGCTAATAGAATTTCTATTGTTTCCAAATTGAGCAGTGTTTGGGACGGATGGACCTGTTCATGATTTTGATAAATAGGGGGTGTTATTGTTACTGATACATGTCTGTTAGATGTTAGGATTATTGATAGTGCAAGTTTTAGTCTCTTGAAGAATCTTAGTTGGTTTTTGTTTAGTTACAATTCATATCAGTTAGGAATATTAAGTTTTATAACGGGTTGAATGTTTCTCATTTAGTATAATTAGTTAGACTAGGACTAAACTGTCATAGAATTCATATTAGAACTGTGTAATTGATTGGAACTATGGGATGTTAGTTAAACAAGTGCAGATGATAAGAATTTGTTTCATTTCATTAGAGTGTAAATCAGTAGCTGTTAAATAAGTCGTAGGCCAAGTTTTATAAAAAAAAGAATAAAAAGGATTGCAGCCAGATTCGAACTCTGGGCATTTTACTCACAAACAAACTCTTTACCAGTGTACTATGGTTTGCAAGTTGTAACTTCTTTACTTAGAATTTATTTTAACTCATTTCCTTGTCTAAATAAACTGCCGTAGCTTATTGACTTGTATAGGTTTACTCATCGAGTTATGTCTAGCTTTATTTGTATTTTGTTACTAGATCAAATTTAATATTCTAGCCTAGTTGATATTACCGAGCTTATGGCCCAATTTTATACTAGTGGTATAATATAGCAAAAGTTATATTAGTATACAATATAGTTTTATAAATTTTGAACTAGTTTTATAAATTTTGAAGTTTTTTTATTTTTTATATACTTGTTAAAAAAAAGTAGTTAGTTTGTTATTTCTTTTATTAAGTAGTTTGTAATTACTTGTTAAATTTGTATTTTACATTTTTTTTTCTATATTTTGTGCATTTAGATGTGGTACTTACTAATTGTTTTAGAGTAGTACGTATACGGAGTATAAATACTATTTTTTTTTACATTTTTAGGTGCTTTATTTGTAAAGTAGTTAATAATACCATATCAAGATTTTAACCAAAAACAATTAAGTCAAACTTGAGATTGTTATATCAATTCGAATCGAGCTGAGAAGACAACTACACTAAAAAACGATTTATTAAATGGCGCCGCTGCCGGTTCTTTTCGTGAAGATTAACGATTTCGAGTGAGACGATTGGATTTTGGGATCCGTTCACTTTGTGAACGTTATTTTTACGTATTATAATCAAAAACATAAAAAAAAAATCAAAAAGATAAAAATAAAAAAAAAAATAAAAAAAATCACAAACTCAATTCTTTTCCTAAAGAATTGAACCAAAAAAAAATAAAAATCCAAAAAGTAATCTTTTTCCTAAAAGATTACACCCAAAAATATATATTATTGGTTTTCATCGCTTTTTAGGTACATATAGTATTTTTCTTAAAAATCAAATAAATACAAAAATATTTTTGATATATTATTATATGTAAATACGTATACATATACGAACAACCAAGATACATATTCTCCATAAGTATTGCCGAGGCAATACACCGTGTTGAGGGGCGTTCCGGTCCTTGACACGCGTATCGATCGAATTTAATTAAGCAAGAATAGATAAATACTTCCGATAGGCAATAATTCGAAGAATACAAACTACTAAAGTGAATAGATAGGCGACGTGCTATAAAATGCCGTCTAAGGGTTAATAGGTACTTAAGTGCTTCGCGCCACCTAACCCCCCGTTCACTAGTGCGTATTCTAAGAAGGAAGGCTTTATTGGGGGTCTTGCACCCAAGTAGTAATTATATATATACTTTCTTGTGGATATTTCATATCGAACCTCGAGGGAGATAATCTCTTCTCTCTTAAAAGTCGACCGAGGGCTAATCCCTCATTCCTCGTGTTTACTTACACGTGTACTCGCACACGTGTAAACATACCACCTTTGGTGTATCACTTCCTTCCCCGAGGAAGCTTTTAGACGTCATTTCACTTGTATATACATTCGACCATTTTGTAGCCATGGATCAACGTCCTATTATGGAGATTCTCCAATCGAAAGTAGAGGGAAATGCCGACGCCATCGTCATACCTGAAATAACCGCACAGACTTTTGAGCTTAATACACGCATGATAACTTTGGTTTCTTCTAGCCCCTTCTTAGGGAGACCCATAGATGACCCCCACGACCATATTAAGAGGTTTTTGTTACTTTGCAATACACTTAAGTATGATGGGGTCCCTCCTGATGCCATTAAGATGCTCCTATTCCCATTCTCCTTAGAGGGTCTTGCTAGAAATTGGTATGATAGGCAACCATCTAAGAGCATTTTCACTTGGGAGGATTTAAGGAAGAAGTTTTTGAACCAGTTCTTTCCTCCATCAAGAACGACGGCTTTGAGAAAATTAATTATTGGTTTTCAACAAAGGAATGATCAAACATTTAGTGAGGCTTGGGAGGATTTCAAGGAGTTATTGAGGAAATGTCCAAATCATGGATTCAATGAGGTTCACCAAATCAACACTTTCTATAATGGATTAAGACCATACCACCAAGATTCACTCAACTCTTCCGCGGGTGGAAATATTTTCTCCAAATCCTTTCAAGAAGCTTGGGACATTATTGAGAACAAATCGATGGTGCAAGCTAACACACAATTTGATGAGAAAGTCCATGTGATGCAAGAAAGTGTTACTCCTCAAATAGAAAAAATGATCTCTCAAAAGCTTGATACTATGACCAACACACTCATGAAATTTTGTGAACTCTTTTTGAACAAGAATTCCACCGATGATGTGACTACTATTGCTCTTTCATGTGAGACTTGTGGAGGTCCCCATTCCTACCAACAATGTGATAAAGTTCAAGGCTATCAAGGAGAGTGTTATGCTTACCAAGGGAACAATTACAAAGCACCCAACACCTTTCAAGATCAAGGAAATAATTTTCATCCACCTAATCAAGGATTTCAACCACCACCTTTCCAACCCCAAGGTTTTCAAGGAAATGTTCCACAAGATTATAACACAATTGAGCTTTTTCACAAAATGAATCAAGAGAATGAAAGGAGGTTTCAACTTAATGAGAAGAGATTAAGAGAAATGAATGAAGCTCATGAGCGACGAATGAGAGAAATGCATGAAGACACAAATAAGAAGTTTATGATGCTTTATAATCAAAGACCACAAGGGGCTTTACATTCTAACACACAAACAAATCCAAGGGCAAATGTCAATGCTATTACAACAAGAAGTGGAAAGACAACAAAGGATCCTTCACCTCCTAAACCTCCTATTGTTCAACCCACTTGTGTTCCTACTTGTGACGAGCCTTCTACATCTACTTCACCATCTCCAAATGCTCCTATCAAATCAAACATACCTTCTCAACCTATTCCCACTTCTCCTTTACCTTCCACAACTCCCAATGAAGAAGCTAACAAAGAAAAATCTTCTACTACAAAACCTACTCCACCTACACCTAAACCAAACCTTCCATACCCTTCAAGATTGAGAAAGGAGAAACTGAAAAACAAGGATGATATACAAGTCTCTAATTTTTTGAGGATGTTCAAGCAACTTAACATAAACATCTCCTTTGCGGAAGCTCTTGCATATATGCCGAAATTTGCTAAGATGTTCAAAGATCTCCTTTCCAATAAGGAAAAATTGGTGGACTTGCCTAACACATCCCTTAATGAGAATTGTTCCGCCGTGTTGCTAAAAACCTTACCTACAAAACTTGGAGATCCAGGGCACTTTTTGATCCCTTGTAATTTTCCTGGGGTGGAAAATTGCATGGCATTGGCGGATCTAGGGGCAAGCATAAATCTCATGCCTTTATCGGTTTGGCAAAAACTCTCTCTTCCTGAGCTCACTCCAACTAGGATGACCCTTGAGTTAGCCAATCGTACCATAGCTTACCCTGTAGGTATTGCGGAGGATGTGTTTGTAGGTGTGGATAAGTTTACCTTTCCAGCCGACTTTGTAGTGGTTGATTATGATATGGACCCGAGAGTTCCTCTTATTGTTGGTAGACCTTTCTTGAGGACGGGTCGTACTCTTATTGATGTGGCGGAAGGAGAATTAATTATGAGAGTTGAGGATGAGAAAGTTGCGTTTAAGATGGGAAAAGTCATTAAGAAACCTCAAGGTTATGAAACCGTTAATCATATTGATGTTCTTGACGAGGCGGTAAATCCTAGTGATGATGTAGGGATGAATAACAATGATATTCTTGATGAAGTTTGTCATGAATACTTTCATGAAGCTTGTCAAAGTGGGAATTATGAGATTCCCCATGTTGAGACCATAGCCTCCATTACTTCCTCATTGAATGTTTTTGAAACTCAAGAGTTTAACATTGATGATTTTGTGATTTATACAAACCCTATTTTTCAAACATCACTTGATAACCCACTTTTCAATGACAATGAGGAAGTTGATGATGATTATAGTGATGAGCTTTCTATACCCTTAATGTCTATGACTCATATCATCTCTACGAGTGATCCTCCTATACTTGAGCCTCATATTGACTCTTATTGTCCTACCTATCCGCCGGTGGATTTGGTTATTCTTGAGGAGGATCCTCAACCTTTAGAGAGTGATACTACTTTAGAGGATATTACTTTTGATGAGGATTTAGACAAGTTCCTAGATACCTACTTTCCTATTGAGGATGAGTTTTCCCATGATTCCAATGATTCATTTGTCTCTTCATTGAGTTTGGATGAGGACGACTCTCCTACTTTGGACTTAGATGATGACTTTTATCCCCATTTAGACCTTAATGAAAATTTTTCAAAAGGAAAAGAAAAGGAAGACCCGAAGGTTCATACTACTTGTGTTTTAACACCTCTTTTTCAACCTTCGGTGTCTAATGATGTGAATTTTTATAAGGGGGAGTCTTCTAAAGGAAACACTTCTTTGACTTGTTATTTTCCCCAAAAGGAAAAGGTTTTTGATCCTGGTATAAACATTTTTGAGCTATCTGCTATAAAAGGAGAATTCTTTAGAAAAATGGGATCCTTACCTGCTTATCATACCTTTCATTGTGACCATTGTTTGCTTAAGGGAACCTCGACTATTTTACCCTGGTTTGTGATTCCCACCTTGGGATTGAGCTATTATTGGGATGAAAATCATGTATTTGATCCTGGTGGACTTTCTTCGAGGTTTCCCTTTATGGGCATGACTTTTCACCCTTAGTATTGAATAACTAGGTTAGAAAACGTAGAGTAGATTTTCAATAGGTTAGGTTTAATTAAAAGGATGTTATGGTAGAGTTGAAGTGAAGGGGTGGCCTTTCTTCGTCTTTTGGTGTTTGTTTCAAGGGTTGCTCTCTCTCATTTCATGCTTGGAGCTTATGGAGGAGGCCCGTGTATCTGGTTCACTTCGATTAGTTTTTGCTATTGTGATTTTCAACACTTGTGCTTAAAATGAATACCCTTTAGTTGTCTCTTCCTTAACTCGAGTTAAGCAAAGTAATCAATGTAATAAGTGTAGGGGAGTTCACTCCAATACTCTTAAACATTGAGGACAATGTTTATCTTAAGTGTAGGGGAGACTTCTATCGAAGTGACCTTACCTAGACCATTGCCTTAACTTCATGATAATTGGGGAAAATTAATTTTTCAAACATTTTTCAAATTTTTGATCTACTTTGGCCAACAAAAATATGCATTCATAATTTTTGCATCAATCATTTTTCATTTTGCATAACACATTTGCATTGTATATATTTCTTCTTTTATTTTTCATCAAAAATATATAAAAGAGAAAAATATATAAATAAAACATGGTTTTAACAAGTTTAGATTTCTTTGACATATTAGGCCCGCCATGGATATTTTGACTCAACCCGAGTTTGCTTATCTTAGCATTCTCTAGCTAGTATCCTTAACCATGTAGTCCTTCATTGGTCTATTAGGCTAAGCATCCACCAATTTCATTATTTGAAATTTTAAATTTGTGGAGAATTGTAACACCCCACTTGGATAAATGGACCGTTACGTGTATTTATGGCGTGTCATCAAAGCATGCAAGGCAATGTATTAAACATTAACTGACCAAACGGAAATACCGGAATCAAACATCGGTAGTCCAACAAGCCCAAAATATAAAGATTAAGTACTGAAAGGAAAAGGACGAAACAATGTCCAACAATCAAAGAGATGTAATGAAATGTATGCATAAAATAAAGGAGTCTGGAATGCTCCCATCCAGTGCACGTACGCTCTTTAGCAGTCCTAAGATCGTCCCTGTGTACCTGCCGTTTGGAAACATGAAAGGAAACTACGGCTGAGCATAACGCTCAGTGGACGGATATAGCATGAACAGGAAGTACTAAAAGTAGAAGACAACAATGATGCTATAAGACTGATATGACATGTGGTAAAGCTCTGCATACAATCTGATAAACCTGGTTCATAAGTACTGAAACTGAAATATAAATTATTAACTCTGAAAACATATATTTTCTGTATTTTAATTTGCCAAGAGCTTATATAGGTCATGAACTGTAACAACTGTTGCATGAATACATAGAGGGGTGTCCTCGTCATGCTATAGAGGGGTGACCTCTAAATAACTGTGCTGGGTGGAGGGATCAGCTCCAATGTGAAGGATGTAGAGCACACACCACATTCACCTGCTAAACTGTAAAATGTAGCCTAGGATGCATCCATACGCCCCACTAATAATACTGATAAAAACGGCCAAGCTGAGCTGAGTGGGACGATGCAGGATATCACTCTCCTGCATGTGAGTCACGACACCGGTGCCTCTAGTGCCGTGGTTACGGTACCTCCGTAACTAGTACATAAACTAATCATGCTTGTATATAATGCTCAGGCAATTTATTTAATTCCTAACATGATTACTGATAAGTTTAAACATATACTGAGGAAAACATTTGGCTGAAAACGGGGAATCCTAATCATACATAGAAAGGAAGTCCTTACTGAAAGGACGGAAATCCGTACCTCTAGTCCAGTAACTGACTGAATGGAAGACTGAACGAATACTACTCGGGCTTCACGCGTGCTACATAATTAAAGACGCGAATAAGTTAACTGATATCCGTTATCAAATTTTACTGGTCTTATTGGTTTCTTATTTATTTATTTCTGAAATTTCATACGCATATTAACGGCTAAATCCGGTCTTATAGTAATTCCTTTTAATGTATTAACGTTCTACTAATAGCTACGTGTAACGTATATCTGGCGATAAGTATTTTTATAATAAGTATCATGCTAAAAATAGATGTTTCTTAGTTTAGAAAGTTCTTAAATTGTTTAATTCGTTTTCTAATAATATACCCTTTTAAATATTTAGGAATTTATTTAATTTAATACACTTGAAATATATATAAAATATTTATAAAACAATTTAATTTAAAAAGGTATAATTTAAAAATATTTATTTTATTATTTATAAACATGTCCCGAGCCTACCGAGCCCTCTCGGTCGCACTAACCGAACCAACATAATATATAAAAATCTGTCCACCAGAATTAGCGACAGAATTTCTGTAACTAAAACTGTCGCTAATTCTGTCCTTATCAAAACTGTCTATAACTAACAGTTTTTGCGACAGAAAAAGTGTCGCTAAAAACTGTCGCTAAAGCTGTCTCATTTTTCTTGTTTCCTGTCCATTTTTCCCACTGTTCTATGTACTTAGTTCCCACTGTTTTAAACCTTAGTTTCCCCCGCTTGTTCTGTTTTGCAACCAAACGCACCCTGTTTATCTTTTGTTACCGTTCGAAGGACCAAACACCTTTTATTGGGTCACGGTTGGTCACAGGGTATACACCGAGACCTAATGGTCTCGTTTTTCATGACTTAAACCAAAACCCGACACCCTCCTTTGCCGCGACCACCCCCCTGTTGGATTTGGTTCGCGACTGCCTGAGAGAGAGGATCACCGAGACCCCTGCTTGGGTTTGCTTGATGATCGGCTGGCTAGGAACCATCACCGAGAGTCTTAAACTCTCGGCTGTACACCCAAATGCCCACCGAGATGTATAACTCTCGGCTGAACAATATGCCCATCGAGAGTGGTAAGAAAAAAAAGAAGACGAAGGAATTAATTACCTTATGCTGACAGGGAAGAACAAAATACTCGAACCGGTGATGAAGAACACAACCCGGATTCCTTTTTTTTTTTTTTGTTTTCTTCCCGGCGGCACACACAAACCAGGCAACCCTATTTTCTTTTTTTTTTTTGTGTCTGATGTGAAAAAGGGGTTCCGTTTGTTTTTTTTATAGCAAAATGGGCTAAAGCCCACTATCTCTTTCCTTTTTTTTTTTTAAAACCGACCCTTTCTTTTCTTTTATTTCTTATTATATATATATATTTTTTTTAAATCTTGTATAATAATAACACTTGTAATAAATAGTACTTGTAATAAATTTCTCGCGTTTGTTTTGTTAAAAATTTCCACGTGTACGTTTTAAGGAAAAATATCCCGCGTAATAATAATAAACCGCGTATTTATAAATTCTCGATTTAAAATACGGGTTTTACAATTCTTCCCCTCTAAAAGAAATAATTCGTCCCCGAATTAAAATGCGGCGTACTGGGTTTTACAATTCTTCCCCTATAAAAGAAGAATTCGTCCCCGAATTACAAGGTATTTAAGCTGACTGAAGTAAAGGCTGAAATGCTGATAAATTGAACGACATAAAAGCTGAAAGGACATACCCGAATCAAAACTGAAAGTGAGGATAAGAAGTCCGTATAGACTCCTCTGTTTCCCAAGTGGCCTCCCGCTCGGTATGGTTCCTCCACAGGATCTTGACGAAAGGAATGGTCTTCCTTCTCATGACTCGATCCTGGCGATCTAAAACCGCTTCGGGTTCCTCGATATAAGATAAACCCTCCCGAATCTGATCGAGTGGATAATTTACTTTGTGAAGCTCATGATAGTTGTACCCCCTGAGTAATGAGACATGAAACACGTTGTGAACGTGTGAAAGCTGAGGCGGCAGCGCCAACCGATACGATACTTCTCCGACGCGTTCAAGGATTTCAAATGGTCCGATGTAGCGAGGGCTAAGTTTGCCTTTGAGGCCGAAACGTCTAACACCGCGTGCAGGTGATACTTTGAGGAACACACGATCTCCAGCCTGAAATGATAGATCTCTGCGATGTCTGTCGGCGTAACTCTTCTGGCGAGTACGCGCTTCTTGCAGTTTTGCCCTAGCGATGGCGACCTTTTCATTGGTCATTTCTATCAATTCTGGTCCTTCAATCAAGCGTTCTCCAACCTGATCCCAACAAATAGGAGCACGACATTTCCTGCCGTAAAGCATCTCGAATGGAGCACGCTTGATACTAGCATGCCAACTGTTGTTGTAGGCAAACTCGACCAAGAAAATATAGTCATCCCAGTGTCCTGTCCATTCTAATGCACAGGCGCGTAGCATGTCCTCTAAGGTCTGGATAGTACGCTCTGACTGACCGTCCGTCTGTGGATGGAAAGCTGTGCTGAGCTTGAGCCTAGTTCCCCAAGCTTTATGCAAGCCTCTCCAGAAATGAGAAGTGAACCGTGGATCTCTATCTGATATAATTTCGGAGGGTGTACCATGTAACCGTACAATCTCCTCGGTGAATAGTTTCGCTAATTTACTGACTGCGAAATCTTTACGAATAGGAATGAAATGTGCTGACTTGGTCAAACGATCGACAACTACCCAGATTGCATCATGTCTCCGCTGAGTCTGTGGTAGTCCGGTGACAAAATCCATAGAGATCTTGTCCCATTTCCACATTGGAATATCTAATGGCTGGAGAAGACCACTGGAACGCTGGTGCTCTATCTTAACCTGCTGACAGGTTAAACATTTAGACACAAATGTTGCGACATCCTGCTTCATGCCGCTCCACCAGAAATGCTGCTTAAGATAGTGGTACATTTTTGTGGAACCCGGGTGGATAGAGAACGGAGAGCTGTGAGCCTCAGTCATTAAGGCTTCTCTGAGAGCAGGATCTTCTGGAACGCAGAGTTTGGTACCCTGCCATACAATACCGTCGTCATCGATGCGAAATTCGGTCTGACGGTCAATGTTCTGGATGATCGCCCAGATTTCACCATCATCCTTTTGGGCGTCTTTAATCCTAGAGAGTAAATCTGGTTCTACCCTCAAACTAGCCCAGTATCCCCTCTGTCCGCGTACTAAGAGCTCAATATCATACCGTTCTAAATCCCGAATAATTTCTTCATGAACTTTGATGCCATTAATCATACCTGACTTTCTGCTAAGGGCATCTGCTACTACATTTGCTTTGCCTGGGTGATACTGGATATTAGTGTCATAGTCTTTTAGCAGTTCTAACCATCGTCTCTGTCTCATGTTCAGCTCTCGCTGTGTAAATATATACTTGAGACTCTTGTGATCGGTGAAGATATCACACGACTCACCATATAAATAATGCCTCCAGATTTTAAGGGCGAAAACGACTGCTGCGAGCTCTAAATCATGAGTAGGATAATTTTTCTCATACGGCTTTAGTTGACGCGAAGCATAAGCGATGACTTTTCCATGCTGCATAAGAACACAGCCTAAGCCTTTCCCTGATGCGTCACTGTATATCTGATAACCACCTGTACCGGATGGAAGAGTAAGTATCGGTGCTGAGATCAATCGATGCTTGAGTTCCTCAAAACTCTTTTCTCTCTCCTCGGTCCATATAAACTTCTCACCTTTTCGCATAAGTTGGGTCAATGGTAACGCCAAACGTGAGAAGTTTTCCACAAACCTGCGGTAATAACCCGCCAACCCCAGAAAACTACGTATCTCTGTGACAGATGTCGGTCTTGGCCATTTGGTGATAGCCTCCACCTTTGCAGGATCCATAGTTATTCCTTCTGCGGAAACAATATGGCCTAGAAACGCCACTGTATTCAGCCAAAACTCGCACTTCGAAAATTTAGCGTATAGTTTTTCTTGTCTGAGAATCTGCAAAACTGTACGGAGATGGTTCTCATGTTCCTCTTTGGATTTGGAGAAAATGAGGATATCATCGATGAATACGATCACAAACTTGTCTAAAAATTCGTGGAAAACTCTGTTCATTAAGTCCATAAATACTGCGGGCGCATTCGTGAGACCAAATGGCATAACAACAAACTCGTAATGACCGTACCTCGTGCGAAAAGCAGTTTTGGATATATCCTGCTCTTTTACACGCAACTGATGGTAGCCTGACCGTAGATCGATTTTTGAGAAGTGCTTGGCACCCTGAAGCTGGTCGAATAAATCGTCAATACGAGGAAGTGGATAACGGTTACGAATAGTGAGCTTATTCAACTCACGGTAGTCAATACACAAACGCATGCTACCATCCTTCTTCTTGACAAACAGAACTGGAGCGCCCCAAGGTG
Source organism: Glebionis coronaria (assembly GCA_025667525.1). Lineage (NCBI taxonomy): Eukaryota > Viridiplantae > Streptophyta > Magnoliopsida > Asterales > Asteraceae > Glebionis > Glebionis coronaria. The sequence continues at coordinate 317,292 of JANFOE010000491.1, forward strand.
ACACGCTAGGACGGATGAAACCCCTTTCGAGAAGTTCCTGAAGTTGATCCTTCAGTTCCTTAAGCTCTACTGGAGCCATACGGTAGGGAGCTTTAGATACTGGTTCTGCACCTGGAACGAGATCGATACCAAATTCTACCTCTCGCATGGGAGGTAAACCTGGAAGTTCCTCTGGAAAAACATCTGGAAAATCTGACACAACTGGCTGATCATGAATTGAAGGTGTCTCAGAAGTCGTGTCATGGACTGTAGCTAGGAAACCCTCGCAACCATGATATAACAAAGTACGAGCCTGTAAAGCTGAAATGATCTGAACATGTTTTCCTGGTAGGAAGCCTCGGTGAATATATTCTGGCGCCTGGACTTCACCAAATATGACCCGGTGAGCATGACAATCTATGGTGGCATGATGAACTGTCAACCAATCCATACCCAAAATAATATCGAATTCACCCATATCTAAAGGAAGAGCACTGACTGGACGGATTTTATCATCAAACTCAAGAGGGAGATCTTTATACACTTGGGTAATGAGTATAGAGTCTCGCATGGGGGTTGATATACTAAGTACACTGTCTAGTGGCGTAGGGGTCATGTTTATTTTAACAGCATATGAAGTGGAAATAACTGAGTGGGTGGCGCCTGTATCGAAAAGTACGCAAGCAGCATGCCCGTGTATAAATAAAATGCCAGTAATGGTACCTGCGGTCTTATTTGCTTGCTCACGGGTAGTAGTATAGACACGACCAGTGGTTGGTGGTAGTGGTGGTGGCGGAGGTAACATCTGAGGAGCCTGGCCTGAGGTACCAGCAGCATTCCCGCTCTTGCAATCCCTCTTCAGATGGCCCGGTTGGCCACACTGGAAGCAACCACTCATACCACGACGGCACGGTCCCGTGTGCTTCTTTCCACATGTGACGCAAGTGGGATAAGTGTACACGGCAGAAGCAACTCTGGTTTGCTGAGAACCTGATTCACGATGACAAACACGTGTCATGATGCTGATATTTTAAACTGAAATGAGGCTGTTGACTGAAATTTAAAATTACCAGAATTTGCCGGTCGGGAAACCTGTTGACCCCTGTTGTTTTGGTCACGCCCCTGTCCAGCATCTCTGTTGGAATTTACAAATAAATTTAAGATCTGTTTTACACGATAGTTTAGTACTCTTGGAGCTTAAAGGCTCACCTGTAGCTGCCAGAGGAGTTGGAGCTGCCGCGGTAATTATCACCGCCGTTCCTCCTATCTGACCGATTACGGTCATAAGACTGACCGTGGTTCCTGTAGTTCTGATGCGGAGTAGCCGATTGGGATCGGTCTCCTCCTCTGTGTCTGTAATATTTTAATAACATATAAGTTTCCAAGCAATAATGGCTAAATTGTTTAAGTCTGTTGGGTGAGATGTACCTCTTCTCCGGGCGCTCTAAATTCTCGAGCTCGTCCCTCTCAAAAAGCATCTCGATGTCCCGAGCTGCATTAGCTACTTGTGACACATTAGTGAATGTGGCACTCATCAATCTATCTGCAGTCCTAGTGTGAAGAGCCCAGCGAAATTGCTTCACTTGCTCCTCTACGGTACCCGCAGCCTCCCCTAAGAATCCAGCCATCCTGAGGTATCGGTGCATGAACTCTATACTGTTCTCGCCATTATTCTGACGAATAACGTGAAAGTCCCTCTTCATCTTAGCTTGCTCCGCATGCGGGAAAAACTGGTCATAGAACATCGTCTTGAAACTGCCCAGGTCAATGCAAGCTCCCAAGCATCTCCCCCGTTGGGCAGTTTCTGAGACCTCCACCAATGTAGAGCAGGACCCTCCAGCTTGTAAACTGCAAGCCTAACTTTGAAAACATCACCACAACCCATAGCTCCAAAAATTTTCTCTATATGGTAGATCCAGTCTTCTGCATCAGTTGGAGCTACAGTCTGCTCAAACAGTCGGGGCTTCTGCTTGTTGAACAGATCCAGCCAAGCGGGTAAAGTGGCAGGTGGTGGAGCAGGAGGGTTGTTATTCTGCTGAGGCCCATTTTGATACTCAGCTCGGATCTCATCACGAATTTGGGGTAACATGGCCTGTATAGCAGCCTGAACAGCAGCAGCAATGGCAGCTGCGTTAGGATCATTCTCGGTGTCGCGCCTGGGTGGCATCTGAAATAAAAGAGGATAAATCGACAAAAACGTAAGGACCTGAAGTAATAAATCTGAATATGCTTAGTGTAATTCATGAAGGTATAGCTAACAAAACATGACATGAATACTGGTGAACACCTAGGGTCAGTTCACAAAATGACAATTTCTGAAACATAAATCTGACATGAGTAAGGATGAACGCCTATGGTCAGTTCATCCATACAAAACTTAAGCGGGCAAGGGTGAACGCCTATGGTCAGTTCACCAAAACGAAATGTTCTTGAAAAGCACATTCGATTAAGTATGGTCAGTCCTGTACCAACCGTTTACTTAATCAAAATTTTAAAAGAAAAAAAAATCCGACTGATAAAATTCATGAGTAGCATGAAAATAACGACGCCAAAATACAAGAAGTTCTTGGTGACTACCCACTAGTCACAGGTCAAATTTTAGAGCCTACAGGTCGAACCTTGCGCTCTGATACCATAATTGTAACACCCCACTTGGATAAATGGACCGTTACGTGTATTTATGGCGTGTCATCAAAGCATGCAAGGCAATGTATTAAACATTAACTGACCAAACGGAAATACCGGAATCAAACATCGGTAGTCCAACAAGCCCAAAATATAAAGATTAAGTACTGAAAGGAAAAGGACGAAACAATGTCTAACAATCAAAGAGATGTAATGAAATGTATGCATAAAATAAAGGAGTCTAGAATGCTCCCATCCAGTGCACGTACGCTCTTTAGCAGTCCTAAGATCGTCCCTGTGTACCTGCCGTTTGGAAACATGAAAGGAAACTACGGCTGAGCATAACGCTCAGTGGACGGATATAGCATGAACAGGAAGTACTAAAAGTAGAAGACAACAATGATGCTATAAGACTGATATGACATGTGGTAAAGCTCTGCATACAATCTGATAAACCTGGTTCATAAGTAATGAAACTGAAATATAAATTATTAACTCTGAAAACATATATTTTCTGTATTTTAATTTGCCAAGAGCTTATATAGGTCATGAACTGTAACAACTGTTGCATGAATACATAGAGGGGTGTCCTCGTCATGCTATAGAGGGGTGACCTCTAAATAACTGTGCTGGGTGGACGATCAGCTCCAATGTGAAGGATGTAGAGCACACACCACATTCACCTGCTAAACTGTAAAATGTAGCCTAGGATGCATCCATACGCCCCACTAATAATACTGATAAAAACGGCCAAGCTGAGCTGAGTGGGACGATGCAGGATATCACTCTCCTGCATGTGAGTCACGACACCGGTGCCTCTAGTACCGTGGTTACGGTACCTCCGTAACTAGTACATAAACTAATCATGCTTGTATATAATGCTCAGGCAATTTATTTAATTCCTAACATGATTACTGATAAGTTTAAACATATACTGAGGAAAACATTTGGCTGAAAACGGGGAATCCTAATCATACATAGAAAGGAAGTCCTTACTGAAAGGACGGAAATCCGTACCTCTAGTCCAGTAACTGACTGAATGGAAGACTGAACGAATACTACTCGGGCTTCACGCGTGCTACATAATTAAAGACGCGAATAAGTTAACTGATATCCGTTATCAAATTTTACTGGTCTTATTGGTTTCTTATTTATTTATTTCTGAAATTTCATACGCATATTAACGGCTAAATCCGGTCTTATAGTAATTCCTTTTAATGTATTAACGTTCTACTAATAGCTACGTGTAACGTATATCTGGCGATAAGTATTTTTATAATAAGTATCCTGCTAAAAATAGATGTTTCTTAGTTTAGAAAGTTCTTAAATTGTTTAATTCGTTTTCTAATAATATACCCTTTTAAATATTTAGGAATTTATTTAATTTAATACACTTGAAATATATATAAAATATTTATAAAACAATTTAATTTAAAAAGGTATAATTTAAAAATATTTATTTTATTATTTATAAACATGTCCCGAGCCTACCGAGCCCTCTCGGTCGCACTAACCGAACCAACATAATATATAAAAATCTGTCCACCAGAATTAGCGACAGAATTTCTGTAACTAAAACTGTCGCTAATTCTGTCCTTATCAAAACTGTCTATAACTAACAGTTTTTGCGACAGAAAAAGTGTCGCTAAAAACTGTCGCTAAAGCTGTCTCATTTTTCTTGTTTCCTGTCCATTTTTCCCACTGTTCTATGTACTTAGTTCCCACTGTTTTAAACCTTAGTTTCCCCCGCTTGTTCTGTTTTGCAACCAAACGCACCCTGTTTATCTTTTGTTACCGTTCGAAGGACCAAACACCTTTTATTGGGTCACGGTTGGTCACAGGGTATACACCGAGACCTAATGGTCTCGTTTTTCATGACTTAAACCAAAACCCGACACCCTCCTTTGCCGCGACCACCCCCCTGTTGGATTTGGTTCGCGACTGCCTGAGAGAGAGGATCACCGAGACCCCTGCTTGGGTTTGCTTGATGATCGGCTGGCTAGGAACCATCACCGAGAGTCTTAAACTCTCGGCTGTACACCCAAATGCCCACCGAGATGTATAACTCTCGGCTGAACAATATGCCCATCGAGAGTGGTAAGAAAAAAAAGAAGACGAAGGAATTAATTACCTTATGCTGACAGGGAAGAACAAAATACTCGAACCGGTGATGAAGAACACAACCCGGATTCCTTTTTTTTTTTTTTTTTGTTTTCTTCCCGGCGGCACACACAAACCAGGCAACCCTATTTTTTTTTTTTTTTTGTGTCTGATGTGAAAAAGGGGTTCCGTTTGTTTTTTGTATAGCAAAATGGGCTAAAGCCCACTATCTCTTTCCTTTTTCTTTTTTTTTTTAAAACTGACCCTTTCTTTTCTTTTATTTCTTATTATATATATATATATTTTTTTTAAATCTTGTATAATAATAACACTTGTAATAAATAGTACTTGTAATAAATTTCTCGCGTTTGTTTTGTTAAAAATTTCCACGTGTACGTTTTAAGGAAAAATATCCCGCGTAATAATAATAAACCGCGTATTTATAAATTCTCGATTTAAAATACGGGTTTTACAAGAATGGGAAATGATAGAGTTGAAGCAAGTGTAAAAGGGCTAGATAGACTTCATGATAATTACTTGTGGCTAAACCCTTCTCTTCTTTATCTCTATTTTCTTCGCATGTATATAATTGTTAATAAATAATCAAGTACGGTTTTAATTGGTTTGTAATCTCTTATGCATTTTTGGCTAATCATTTATGGTTGATATGAGTACGTCTTAAGATTCTAAGTTAGCACGTTTTATGTGTACTAGACTTATGTCATGCTCCATATTTAGCGGGTGTTTTTCCTTTTCTTCTTTGCAAATTTCTTGGTGAGGAATAAAGAAAAATAAGAGCGGCTTATGAAAAAAAATGAGTGGCTAGAAAAAAAAAGAAAAAGAAAAAAAAAATAATGCAAGACTCCCAAGAGGGGCAGTGTGGTGTTAATTATAGTGACTATTGAGTTCCAATATTACCTTGACGGGTTGCGGGGATTTAATAGATTGCTCAAATCTAATATTACCTTGACGGGTTGCGGGGTTGAAGATCCAAAGTCTCAAAAAGATGCGGATGTAAATTATTGCGTGAGTTTTATTTTTCTTTCCTTAGCGAGTGTGTAGCTACTTATGAAAGCATGACATGAGGATTTTACACATAAGGCGAATGACTTATTACTCTTGAAACGGACTTGTATTAATTGTGAGCGGTTTTTCAAGTAATGGATGAGAGGATTACTTAGGATTAAAACCGTGCTTCCTTATTTTTGGATTTTACATTTCTTATACTTGACACTTGAATAATGACAAATTTGCTCACAAGCAATTTGCTCAAATAATAACCGGTTCCACATTTAATTGTCATGAATAAGTTGATGCACTTTTTACTTGTGAATGCAATGATTCCATTTATAAGCTTGGTATGGGGAAAGTGAAACTTGAGGGTGATAAATGTCCATGGTACCCAAGCCCTAATCTAAGTCATTGAATTCTTTATGAGTTATTTCCATCAAAATCATTTCAATAAAAATCAAAAATATATAAATAGAATTGCTTTCTTTGCATTGCATTGTAAATATTCAAAACCATTCATCATGTAGCATAGCATAGTTTATTAAATCATAAAATGGCCAAGGTTGGTTAATTATGAGAAAAGTGTAACTTTAGAGCTTTAAAATGCTGCATTGCATGAGGACATGGCAATGGTCAAGTGGAGGGGAGTTGATAAGTGTGAAAACACTCATCAATAATGATCCATAAACCACTCAAAACACAGCCAAATACCTTATATTTAACTGAAAATTGTCAGAATTACGTGGGTATTGGTGTTTTTGTGTTTTCAGGTAAAGTAGATGCATTTTGGAGCAAAGACACGTTTTAAGGGATTTATTTGAAGAAAAGACGAAGAAAGGGACGAAAAGATGATTCAAGGACTTTATTTGCCAAGTTTCCAAAGATCAAGGGCTTAACTTGCAAATTTCTACAAAGATGAGGATGAAAGGAAAATATGCTAAGAAGTTTATATACCATTTGGATAGAGAATAGAAAATGAAAGACTAAAAGGAAATTAACTGGAAAGTTTATTAAGTATTTGGTCAATTTGACCAAACTGGTCAAAACACATAAACAAAAATACACGTCTTCTTCTTCCCAGCGAAGAGAGAGAAAGAGTTTATATCCTTTATCTACTCCAAAACCTGCAATCACATATCAAGCACGATCCATGAAGTTTCAGCCAAAGATTACAACTAGAAAAAGACTCCTCTTGTTCTCCTCTACAATACGGTACAACTTAATTAGATCAAGGAAGAAAGATAAAGAAACGCCCAAATGGATTGAAGATGAAGAATTAGCCAATCCTCGTATTAAACACGTGTCCAATCCTCATTGGATAGAACACGTCACAACACCACACGGCGGCTATAAATAAGAGACGAAGGCCTTCATTTGGAGTGGCTAGCTTAGGAGTAGCTCTTTCACATAGTTAGTTAGTTAGGTTTAGATAGTTAGTATTTCTCTCAAAGCTTAATGCTTTTCTGTTGATCTTTCAGTTAGATTCGGTTAGGAACTCTGTTAATTCAGTTGTACCGGATTGGTTTTCCACCATTAATGAAACTAAAGTTTTCTTCATTCTCTTCTTTTAACTAATTACAATATTTTCTTGTTCAGATTCTGTTAAGGCAGTTGTTAGCTATGGATTTCTTTACTAGTTGAGTTTGTTACTACTTGTTATTCTTGTTATTTTTCTCCATTAATGAACTGTTACTGCTCAGTTTTACAAGAATGTGAGTAAAAAGGTTAATAAGAATTTGATTTTTTTAAGCAGATTTACAAGTGATCTACACGTCATTAGTTTGTGGTTAGAACTGACCTGGTTATAGAAGTTAGTTAATAATTTTTCAAAATAAGTCAGAAGATTGTAAAGATTTTTGTCAAATAGAGTTTTCATTAAGTTTCAGTAGTCTTAAGCAGTTAAAGGAAATAAGTGAAAAGATCATTAGCTCTTGCTTTCGGTAAATCTTTTAAATCAGTATTGTCTCAATAAGTGGTTTCGATAAATCTGTTTAGATTGTCTCTTTTCCATAGTTTGCCATATTTCAGGATTTGAAGGTGTTGATGAATTGAGTAGAGCAGTAGTGTTCGAAGTTTGATCCCATCAGACATGTGTAGTTCAAAGAGGAGTCCTTGGTGTAGCTTCGTTTTTGGTAGTAGTTACAAGCCGGCTCAGCGCCGAGCTTTGACATCAACGGACTAAACGACGGAAGTCAGGTCAAGCGCATCGTTTATTTTCTGCAATTATGGTAGTATAAGTTTTCTACCTGAAATTTGTTCTTTAATTCTTCATAGATGAGTATCTGTTTTCAACTAGCTGCCTTAATTCCTTGTTAGCTTTGTAAATTTTTCATCCTAGCTGATAGATGAGTGTTTGGTTTAAGCCGATTTAGTGAAATTCAGTTCTTTTTACTTGAAATCTTGTTTTTCACTTCTAGATCAGTAAGCGTGTCACAGCTAATAGAATTTCTATCGTTTCCAAATTGAGCAGTGTTTGGGACGGATGGACCTGTTCATGATTTTGATAAATAGGGGGTGTTATTGTTACTGATACATGTCTGTTAGATGTTAGGATTATTGATAGTGCAAGTTTTAGTCTCTTGAAGAATCTTAGTTGGTTTTTGTTTAGTTACAATTCATATCAGTTAGGAATATTAAGTTTTATAACGGGTTGAATGTTTCTCATTTAGTATAATTAGTTAGACTAGGACTAAACTGTCATAGAATTCATATTAGAACTGTGTAATTGATTGGAACTATGGGATGTTAGTTAAACAAGTGCAGATGATAAGAATTTGTTTCATTTCATTAGAGTGTAAATCAGTAGCTGTTAAATAAGTCGTAGGCCAAGTTTTATAAAAAAAAGAATAAAAAGGATTGCAGCCAGATTCGAACTCTGGGCATTTTACTCACAAACAAACTCTTTACCAGTGTACTATGGTTTGCAAGTTGTAACTTCTTTACTTAGAATTTATTTTAACTCATTTCCTTGTCTAAATAAACTGCCGTAGCTTATTGACTTGTATAGGTTTACTCATCGAGTTATGTCTAGCTTTATTTGTATTTTGTTACTAGATCAAATTTAATATTCTAGCCTAGTTGATATTACCGAGCTTATGGCCCAATTTTATACTAGTGGTATAATATAGCAAAAGTTATATTAGTATACAATATAGTTTTATAAATTTTGAACTAGTTTTATAAATTTTGAAGTTTTTTTTATTTTTTATATACTTGTTAAAAAAAAGTAGTTAGTTTGTTATTTCTTTTATTAAGTAGTTTGTAATTACTTGTTAAATTTGTATTTTACATTTTTTTTTCTATATTTTGTGCATTTAGATGTGGTACTTACTAATTGTTTTAGAGTAGTACGTATACGGAGTATAAATACTATTTTTTTTACATTTTTAGGTGCTTTATTTGTAAAGTAGTTAATAATACCATATCAAGATTTTAACCAAAAACAATTAAGTCAAACTTGAGATTGTTATATCAATTCGAATCGAGCTGAGAAGACAACTACACTAAAAAACGATTTATTACCAACCAAGAGAAACTTTATTTGTTGCATATGGATCTTTGTGGGCCAATGCGTGTTGAAAGTCTTAGTGGTAAAAAGTACATCCTCGTCATTGTCGATGATTTCTCTCGGTTTATGATAGGTGTGAAGATACCCATCCTTTTACCACTTAATTACAATAATAACCAAGCCAAAACGTGTATTTTATGTCGTTTATGTCGAAATTATGCGTGGTTTGTGTTTTTGTTGTGATTTAGGATCAAATTGTGAAAAGGGGAGAAAACACGGGATTTCACGGGCTTTTATCGAAGAAAAAGACAAAAGACGAAGTCAAGAAATCAAGAGTACAAAAAGAACGGAAGTCCAAGACCAATTCTGAAGATTTATCGAAGAAAAAGTCAAAAGACGGAAGTTTACTAAAAGCCGAAGAACTCAAGTCTACATTATTGAAGAAATTACAAGACGAGTTTATTAATCCCGAGACAAAGTCAAAAGTCGAAGTATTAAGAAGATTAAGGACTAAAGGATAATTAAAGAAAGAAGAAAGAGGGAGGAAGCTTCCACTAAGCACCTCTGTAATCCATTATAAATAGGATCCTTAGGCTTTCATTTTTCTTGTTGGCTAGTTTGACAAACTATGCTCTTCCATTTTTAATTACTTGCACCTTAATTACTTGCACCTTTAATTACCTTGTCATGTACCTTTAATTCCATTAATTCAAGTAAGTTTCCTTTTATTGTTATTGAATCTTTATGGTTATTGTTAATCTCTCATCTTCCTTTCTTGTGAATGATCTAATCTCATGTTTATGTTTGTGTTCTTCAATTTTTATTGATTTGATCAAGTGGGTTTTTATTATTGTGATTATTATTGTTAGTGTTATTGAAATTGTGTATAATGAAGTTCGTTTTTCTCAGTTCTTGTCAAATTGAAAGTCCTAACAATATCGGGTTTTTAACTGTTTTTGGTTGTTAATATTTTTTGGATATTCTATTTGCTAATTCAAACAATGCCTTGCAAAACTGAAAAATATTGTCTACTTATATGTAAAACATCGTGCAAATACCAAGTATTTATTCAATTAAAATTCAAAATGTAAATTTTACAACTATAAGGACTAAAAATGTAAATTCTATAAAAAATAAATGCTCAAATTGTAAAGTTAACAAGTACAAGGACTGAAAGTGTAAAAACAGTTAACTATGAGGACTGAAATTGAAAACTATGCAAACAACTAACCAATTTCCAAACAAACTCAAAACTAACTAACTGAATATTAACAAACTTTGAAAGTTAAGGGACCTGATTTAAGCAAACTCTAAAAACTTGTAAGTTTAGCCAAGATTATAACCAGTTCAAAACATTAAGGACTAAAATGCAATATTTGAAAAGATTTAATCAAAAACGGGCTTAGCACACAAATAAGCTCGTTTGAGCTTATTTCTCAACCAAAATTGTTCAAACCACTTGCAAAATGCTTAAAATCAAAAATAAGCTAGACCTGTAAAAGGAAATAAGCTAACAATGGCTAAAACTCTGATAAGCACTTTCCATTAAGCACAAAATAAGCTATAAAGGAATCTAGACTTGCACAACTGAATTTTTGTAATGAAACTGATTAATGAGCTCAAAATATGAATGGGAAATCAAGTCTTGTTCAAAATCATCCAGTAATAAGCTCAGAATCTGAAATAAGCTAAAAGTAGGCTTATGTTGACCAAAACTTTTTCAATAAGCTCAATTTCTCAGAAATCAACCATGAGCACTTACTAAGTGAATTTGTAAAAGAAAATGGACCAGTTTATGAATAGGATAATGAGATATGAAAATTCTGTTTACAAGTTACAGAAACATTCATTTGCTTATTGGTTCAGATTTTTGCTTATTCCCACTTGCTTACTGAATACTGTACAGAGTCCTTTTAGAATCTAAAACTTCATATTATGACCTAGAATTGAGAACTGGTTTGATGGAATTTCATTAAGAAACAAGTAAATGCTAAGCAAATTAATTTGACAACTTTTTGAACTAAACTTGACTGAAAATGACCCAAACTTTTTAAACTGCCATTTGCCTTTTTGACTTAAGTCTTGACTTAAAAATGACTTAAAACTACTTGTAATGACTTTGTAACTGAAAATGAATAAGAACTTGCCAAAATTTAACACTTGAACTTCTAATACAAGCTAATGCCAAACACTACTTAAACTGAACTTTAGGAAATTTTGTGAAGTCTTTTTGAGTACAAGTTTAAACTGAGTAAAAAACTTAATCAAACCAAATTCAGTGACCAAAATGAAGTGTGTGAAAGCTAGTTGCAAGTACTTGAAAGCTACTAGGACTCAAATAGGATAGCAAAGCTATAGTGACTGAATTAAGCTGAAAATTAGGACAAGTATCAAATCAATAAGCAGATTAAGCTACACTTAAGCTATAACAAGTCTAGAATCCAATCAAGAACAGTCTAATCAACTTTTATCATGCAATCAACACAGGTTATCTAGAAATGTAGCAGGCATATACAATTGAGAGGAGTTGAAAACAAGATGCGTTTGCACCTTATTGTAGCAACCTTTGAGAAGTAGAGGAGCGCTGTGCTCTCTAATCTAGTGCTAACCACCACCTTAGCACTAGACAAACTCTAATCAACAATCAACAAACAGCTACTAATCATCAACATGGCTAAAATGGCTTGAAATCTTCAAATCTGCTAAAACTTAGACTAGATTCAACAAACAGCTACAATCTTCACACAAAGTCAGTTATGATCAAGGTACGATCATAACAAACTCAAATCAGCAACAAGAGTATCAAGGTAATAGGAGATGAACAGTATAGAAGGAAATGAGAATTGGCGGGAAAGTGAGAATTTGAATTTTATTGAATGAAAGTTGTTACAAAAGTAGGTAATTGGTTACAAACTAACTAACAAACTCAAGAGTGTGTCAGACTCTTGAGTTGTTGAACTAAAAACTAGAAATGGTGGAAGAAAACTAAAAGTGTGTGTGTTTTCACACTTTTCTACAACAACTGAAAATGAAGGCTAAACATGCTATTTATAGACTTGAGAAGTGAAGTAGTTGGGGTTAGTGACGTGTTGGAACCAATCCCAGGCTTCCACGTGTCCAATTGAGCTTAATTGATTTTGCAGGTCATGAACTCAAATTGGGGATTCTTTGTTGAGTTGATTTCAGGTTAATTGGTTATGACCAATGGATTCGTCTCTTGATTTTGAGCAAGTTTGATGTTAAGCACTTCTCTTGAAATCCACTCTAGCTCTACCCCGATTCTGGCAATTTATTTTGTTGAGGAAGATGCTACGTGTCACTTTGTTATTGGCTGAAAAGAGTGCACACGGATCACACTGTTTTGATTCGGTATTAAATGCTGGCGGCGATAGTGGATATTAATTGTCATGAGGTAGCAATCCAGTGTAATGTTTTCTTGCATTCTTATTGGTCATCAGCTTTAAACACGGATCAGGCTTGTATTATCTTTCCAAAAATGGCAATATTCACCCCTTGACTTTGGCAGATTTCATTTTAAACTAGCAACTTCATTTCTTTGGCATTTTTGGTCCTTCAAACTTCATTCTTGAGCAAATATGATCCTTTGACTGAGTTGACTTGAATGTTGACCTTATTTGACTATGATCTTGACTTTTCCATATTTTCACTTTTGGTCCTTCATCTTTGGTAGATTGTCAAGATAGGTCTTTGCACTTCAAATTCTTGTCACTTTTGATCCTTCTTTGTCTTTTTCATCAAATTAAGCTTGATTATTCCTTGTTTGCTTGAAAATGCATCCTTTTACCTACACAAGTGTACACAAACACAAACATACCACATAATACTGTTTTGACAAGATAAATTGGTATTTTGCTTGTGTTTTAGGGTGATTTGTTGATAAATTGATATGAGTTTTTGCTCATATCAAATCCCCTACACTTGAACATTGTCATGTCCTCATGCAATACTATATATTTTAAAGCACAAATTTACATTCTCCTCATAATTAATCCACCTTGGCCGTATGGAATGCATCTACACTACTTTAACTACATGATGCATGATTTTGATTTTAAACAATGCGATGAACAAAATACAATTTTATCTATATCTTTTTGGTTTTTCTTGAAATGATTTTGATGGAAATAACTCATAAAGAATTCAATGACTTTAATTAGGGCTTGGGTACCATGGACATTTATCACCCTCAAGTTTCACTTTCCCCATACCAAGCTTAAAAATGGGATCATTGTTTTCACAAGTAAAAAGTGCATCAACTAATTCATGACAATTAAATGGGAACCGGTTATTATTTGAGCAAATTGCTTGTGGGCAAATTTGTCATTTATTCAAGTGTGAAGTATAAGAAATGTAAAATCCAAAAATAAGGAAGCACGGTTTTAATCCTAAGTAATCCTCTCATCCATTACTTGAAAAACCGCTCACAATTAATATAAGTCCGTTTCAAGAGTAATAAGTCATTCGCCTTATGTGTAAAATCCTCATGTCATGCTTTCATAAGTAGCTACACACTCGCTAAGAAAAGAAAAATAAAACTCACGCAATAATTTACATCCGCCATCTTTTTGAGACTTTGGATCTTCAACCCCGCAACCCGTCAAGGTAATATTGGATTGGAGCAATCTATTGAATCCCCGCAACCCGTCAAGGTAATATTGGAACTCAATAGTCACTATAATTAACACCACATTGCCCCTCTTGGGAGTCTTGTATATATATATATATATATTTTTTTTTTTCTAGCCACTCATTTTTTGTAAGCCGCTCTTATTTTTCTTTATTCCTCACTAAGAAATTTGAAAAAAATAAAAGGAAAAACACCCGCTAAATATTGAGCATGAGATAAGTCAAGTACACATAAAACGTTCTAACTTAGAATCTTAAAACGTACTTATACCAACCATGAATGATTAGACAAAAATGCATAAGAGATTACAAACCAATTAAAACCGTTCTTGATTATTTATTAACATATATACATGCGAAGAAAATAGAGGTAAAGAAGAGAAGGATTTAGCCACAAGTAATAATCATGAAGTTTATCTAGCCCTTTTATACTTGCTTCAACTCTATCATTTACCATTCTCCACAAATTTAAAATCTCAAATAATGAGATTGGTGGATGCTTAGCCTAATAGACCAATAAAGGACTACATGGTTAAGGATACTAGCTAGAGAGTGCTAAGATAAGCAAACTCGGGTTGAGTCAAAATATCCATGGCGGGCCTAATATGTCAAAGAAGTCTAAATTTGTTAAAACCATGTTTTTATTATATTTTTTTCCTTTTTATATATTTTGATGAAAAATAAAAGAATAAATATATACAATGCAAATGTGTTATGCAAATGAAAAATGATTAATGCAAAAATTATGAATGCATATTTTTGGTGGCCAAAGTAGATCAAAAATTTGAAAAATGTTTGAAAAATTAATTTTCCCAATTATCATGAAAGACAATGACAAGTTCTAGGTAAGGTCACTTCGATAGAAGACCCCCCTACACTTAAGCTAAACATTGTCCTCAATGTTTAAGAGCATGGAAGTATAAAACTTCCCCTACACTTATGACAATGCATAGACTTTGCTTAACCCAAGTTAAGGAAAGGACAACTATTAGTGAAATCATGTTTAAGCACAAGGTGTCAATGAAAGATCACAATAGAAACGAAGTGAACCGGATACAAGGGCCTCCTCCATAAACTCCAAAGCATGAAATGAGTGAGCAACCCTACAAACAATCATGAAGACAAAAGAAGGTCTCCCCTACACTTATCTCCAAGTATATCCCTTTATTTCTAACCTACAACACTCTAAACCTAGTTATACGATGCTTGAGCTAATGAGTCTCTAGCTCGACTCGTCCCTCAATGAATCAATTCATGGGGAAAATGGGGATCTCTTCGACCATTTCAACGGAAATGTCCTCCCCAAAATAATGCTTCACACGGTGACCATTCACTTTAAAATTTGGACCATCGTGTTGTGACAACTCAATAGTTCCATATGGAAACACTTGAGCAATAGTGAATGGACCGGACCATCTCGACTTAAGCTTGTCCGCAAAAAGTTTCAACCTTGAGTTAAAGAGGAGAACCGGCTCTCCAACTTTGAACTCACGATTCTTGATCTTAGCATCATGCAATTTCTTAGTCATTTCCTTGTAAAGCAAAGAATTTTCATAGGCATTGGCTCTCAATTCATCCATCTCATTGAGTTGATCTTTCCTATGGTAACCGGCTTGGTTTAAATCAAAGTTAGCCCACTTGAGAGCCCAAGATGCCTTGTGTTCTAACTCGAATGGGAGGTGGCACGCTTTTCCATAGACAAGCCTATAAGGAGTACAACCAATTGGTGTTTTAAAAGCCGTCCTAAACGCCCACAAAGCATCATCATGCTTATCCGACCAAGAAGCTCGATGCTCTCCCACCGTTCTCTCTAAAATTCTCTTTAAACCACGATTTGTGACCTCGGTTTTACCATTTGTTTGAGGGTGATACGCGGTAGAAAGTCTATGATTAACTCCATATTTCTTCATAACTCTCGTGAATTGATCATTACAAAAGTGTGTACCACGATCACTTATGATGGCCCGAGGTACACCAAATCTAGCAAACAATTGTTTCAAGAACTTCACAACAACTCTAGCATCATTGGTAGGTAAGGCTTTAGCCTCCACCCATTTGGACACATAATCCACCGCCACAAGTATATACTTGTTTCCCTTAGAGGATGGAAAAGGTCCCATGAAATCAATGCCCCACACATCAAATATCTCACACTCTTGGATAAAATTTTGTGGCATCTCATCACGTTGCGTAATTTTTCCTTGTCTTTGACACACATCACAAAATTTCACCATTTCATGGGCATCTTTGTAAATGGAAGGCCAATAGTAACCCGAATCAAAGACTTTCTTGGCGGTATAGTTAGGCCCAAAATGTCCACCCGTAGGTCCTTTATGACACGCTTCTAAGATCTTAAATGCCTCGGGCCCATCTACACACCGTCTAATGATTTGGTCCGCACATTGCCTAAAAAGATAAGGATCATCCCAAAAGTAATACTTAACTTCCTTAAGAAATTTCTTCTTTTGTTGATAAGTAAGACCCTCAATAAGCACATTGCCCACAAGATAGTTTGCGATATCCGCAAACCAAGGAGTGGCATCCTCTTGGGAAGAGATAGACATGAGCTCCTCTAATGGAAAGGATTCATTGATTTCTTGATGTGGCAAATCTCCTTGAAAAGGATGCTCAAGTCTACTCAAATGATCCGCCGCTAAATTCTCGGCCCCTTTCTTATCACGAATTTCTATCTTAAACTCTTGAAGCAACAAAACCCATCTCAAAAGCCTAGGCTTAGCATCTTGTTTTGTCATAAGATACTTTAGAGCGGAATGATCCGTATACACTATGGTTTTGGAAAGCACAAGGTAGGTCTAAACTTCTCAAAAGCATATACTATAGCAAGCAACTCTTTTTCCGTGGTAGTGTAATGAAGTTGTGCACCGGTCATGGTTTTACTCGCATAGTGTATAGGTTGAAAATGCTTATTAACTCTTTGTCCTAAGACGACCCCCACCGCATAATCACTAGCGTCACACATAAGCTCAAAAGGTAATTCCCAATTTGGAGAAACCAAAACGGGAGCCTTTGTCAATTTCTCCTTAAGAGTCTCAAAAGAGTCCAAACAATCTTGGTTAAATATAAAAGGATCCTCTTTCTCCAAGAGGTGAGTCATTGGTCTAGCTATCTTAGAAAAATCTTGTATAAAGCGCCTATAAAATCCCGCATGACCTAAGAAACTCCTCACACCTTTAACCGAGGTGGGTAGGGGAAGCTTAGCAATCACATCAATTTTAGCTCGATCCACTTCTAATCCCTTGTTGGATATTTTGTGTCCTAAAACAATTCCCTCTTTTACCATAAAGTGACATTTCTCCCAATTAAGCACTAAACGTGTTTCCTCACAACGCTTAAGCATTCTCTCAAGATTGGTGAGACATGAGGTAAATGAATTTCCAAAGACGGAATAGTCATCCATAAAAACCTCCATAGTTTGCTCTATCATGTCATGGAAAATCGCCATCATGCACCTTCGAAACGTCCCTGGTGCATTACATAAACCAAAAGGCATCCTCTTGTAAGCAAATGTACCGTAGGGACAAGTGAATGTGGTCTTTTCTTGATTCTTAGGGTCAATGGGTATTTGGAAATAACCCGAAAACCCATCAAGAAAGCAATAGTACTCATTTCCCGCTAAGCGTTCAAGCATTTGATCCATAAAAGGTAATGGGAAATGGCCTTTCCTAGTCGCCTCATTGAGTTTTCTATAATCAATACAAACTCTCCAACCGGTGACAAGTCTCGTAGGAATAAGCTCATTGTTCTCATTAGGCACTACGGTGATTCCACCCTTTTTTGGGACACAATGAACCGGGCTAACCCATGGAGAACCGGAAATGGGATAAATCATACCCGCATCTAAGAGTTTAATCACTTCCTTCTTAATGACCTCATGGATTTTTGGGTTAACTCTTCTTTGACTTTGAATGGCGGGTTTGTAGTCATCCTTCATAAGGATTTTATGTGTACAAAAATGTGGATCAATTCCCCTTATGTCGGATATTTTCCATGCTAAGTCTTTCTTGTGTTTCTTAAGGACTTCAATAAGTTGCTCCTTCTCATCCTCTTTCAACTATTTAGCAATGATCACAGGTAATTGGTCTTTGCCCTCTAAGAAAGCATACTCTAAGTGGGATGGAAGGTCTTTAAGTTCAATTGAAGGTGGACTCTCTATGGAAGGTTTTACTATGGAAGGATCCTCAATGGTAACTTCTTGTGGAATATGAGAAAGAATAGGGTCCTCATTGAGGAACTTTTGGATCGTAAGAATATATTCTTCCCAATTAATGGGAGAATCATCATCACCAAGAAAGTTTGACTCAAATTCCTCCAAGAGAAAATCACTCTCTCCAAAAGGTGTTAAAGAGGGAGCAATTGAGGCCACGGTTTCAACATGGGGCATCTCATCACTAGTACTCTTGCAAGCATCATGAAAGTTTTCATCACACACCTCATCTAGCACATCAACAATGTTAATAGTCTCACAAGGTCTAGACTCTTTAGCCTCTTTCCTATCACAAACTTTCCCTAACTTAAACACCACTCTCTCATCTTCTACTCTCATAATTAGTTCTCCTTCCGCCACATCTATCAAAGTACGACCCGTTCTCAAAAACGGTCTACCAACAATCAAAGGAACTCTAGGATCCATGTCATAATCAACCACTACAAAGTCGGCCGGAAATGTAAACTTATCCACACCTACAAACACATCCTCCGCGATACCTACGGGGTAAGCTATGGTTCGGTTGGCTAATTCAAGAGTCATCCTAGTGGGAGTGAGCTCGGGAAGAGAGAGTTTTTTCCAAACCGATAAAGGCATGAGGTTAATACTTGCCCCTAAATCTGCCAAAGCCATGCAATTTTCAACACCAGGAAAATTACAAGGTATCAAGAAGCGCCCCGGATCTCCAAGTTTTGTTGGTAAGGTTTTAAGTAGCACGACGGAACAATTTTCATTAAAGGATGTGTTGGGCAAATCAACCAATTTTTCTTTGTTTGAGAGTAAATCCTTGAACATCTTAGCAAACTTTGGCATATAAGCAAGAGCTTCCGCAAAGGATATGTTGATGTTGAGTTGATTGAACATCCTTAAGAAATTTGAGACTTGAATGTCATCCTTGTTCTTTAACTTGTCCTTTTTCAACCTTGAAGGATATGGAAGAGTAGGTTTTCGTGTAGGTGGAATAGGTGTTGTAGTGGAAAATTTGTCTTTGTTAGCTTCTTCATTGGGAAGTGTGGAAGGTAAAGGAGAAGTATGAATGGGTTGAGAAGGTGTGTTTGAGTGAATTGGAGCATTTTGAGGTGGTGAAGTAGAGGTAGAAGGCTTGTCACAAGTAGGAGTACAAGTGGATGGAACAATAGGAGGTTTAGGAGGTGAAGAATCCTTTGTTGTCTTTCCACTTCTTGTTGTAATAGCATTGACATTTGCCCTTGGATTTGTTTGTGTGTTGGAAGGTAAAGCCCCTTGTGGTCTTTGATTATACATAATTTGGTTTTGAAGAAGAGCAAATTTCTTGTTATTTTCCTCTTGATTATCTTTCATTTGTTTCTCATAAGAAGTAAGCTTTTGAAGAATCAAATCCATGGGGTTAGGTTGCACATTTCCTTGATAAAAACCTTGTTGTGGAAAAGATGGAGATGGTGCATTAAATCCTTGGTTTGGTGGATAGAAGTTATTTCCTTGAGGTTGAAAATGATTTGGTGCCTTATAGTTATTCCCTTGGTAAGGTGGTCTTTGCCCTTGATTCCTTGGTAAAATTTGAGAAGGATTTTGTTGAATTTGGGTGGGTGGTTGGGGTGGGAATCCCGGTGGAGTAAGGTAATTTTGGGACTTGTAAGAAAGGTTATTTGGATTGATATTTGGCTTGAAGTGTTCACGATGTTCCTCTTGGTAAGCATAGCATTCCCCTTGATAAACTTGCACCTTATCACATTGTTCATAAGAATGGGGACCTCCACAAGTTACACAAGAAAGAGTAATGGCATTCACATCATTTGAAAAATTGTTCAATGAAATGGTCTTAATGGCTTGAACCATCTCTTGAATCATCTCTTGTTGACCTTTATTCATTTGTTGAATGATCTCTTGGTGATATTTGAGGAATTGGTTATCACAAGGTGTTTGAGAAGTGTTTTGGATAACATGAACCCTTTCTTCAAATTGAGTGTTTGTTTGAACCATTGCTTTAGTCTCAATGATGTCCACGGCCTCTTGCATGGATTTAAGAAGAATATTCCCTCCCACGGAAGCATTGAGTGAATCTTGGTGGTGAGATTTAAGGCCATTATAGAAAGTATTGATTTGGTAAACTTCATCCAATCCATGGTTAGGGCATCGCCTCAATAACTCTCTATACTCTTCCCAAGCATCACTAAAGGATTGACTAGGTTTTTGTTGAAAGCCTATAATTAAGTTCCTCAAGGCCATGGTCTTAGATGGAGGAAAGAACTTGTTCAAAAAATTAGTGGTGAAACCATCCCATGTGGTGATACTATCGGGTGGTTAGGTGTCTAACCAATGCTTAGCTTGTCCCTCAAGTGAAAATGGCACTAACATCAACTTAATAGCATCATGTGGAACTCCATTGTGCTTAATGGTATTGCAAAGAGCAAGGAATCTCTTAAGGTGATCATGAGGATCATCATTCTTGTTACCATAGAAAGGTGTTTGTGAAACCATGGTAATCATAGCCGTTTTTAACTCAAATGTATTTGCGGGAATGTCGGGAATCCTAATAGCACTAGCATATCCATGAACATTGGATTGCAAACGTTCCATCAAAGAACAATTATCAACAGCCATGGCTTCTTGTTGTGGATGAATCAAAGCACGATTCTCGTGATCGGCTTGATGGACGGTGGTAGTCTTACTCTTTCTCTTTTTCTTCCTTTTTGGAGGAAGAGGTTGTACAACAATCGGTATTTGTGCACGCCCGCGAGTGAGCATGCAACTCAATACGAGGAATGAGAGAGAAGCTCTCATGTGACTTTGAAGAGAAAAGGATTATCCTCTTCGAGTTTCAATATGAAATATCGACAAGAAAATAATATATATGTATGTACTACTTGGGTGCAAGACCCCCAATGAAGACTTCCTTCTTAGAATACTCACAAGTGAACGGGGGGTTAGGTGGCGCGAAGCACTTAAGTACCTATTGACCCTTAGATGGCATTTTATAGCACATCGCCTTTCTATTCACTTAAATGTTCGTATTCGTTGAATTGTTGCTTATTGAGAGTATTTATCTATTCTTGCTTTATTTTGTTTGATCGATACACGTGTCAAGGACCGGAACGCCCCTCAACACGGTGTATTGCCTCAACAATACTTATGGAAAATATGTAAATTGGTTGTTCTTATACGTATACGTATTTACTTATAATAAGATATGGAAAATATTTTTGTATTTATGAGTTTTTAAGAGAAAATACTATATGTACATAAAAACCGAGAGAATCCAATAATATATATTTTTGGGTGCAATCTCTTAGGAAAAAGATTGCTTTTTGGATTTTTTAATTTGTTTGGTCAATTCTTTAGGAAAAGAATTGTTTTGTTAATTTTTTAGTTTTTATATATTTTTATATTTTTGATTTTTTATTTGTTTTTGATTTATGATACGTAAAAATAACGTTCACAAGGTGAACGGATCCCAAAAGCCAATGAAAACCGTCAATCGATAGTCTCTCGTAAATTCAAAGAACCGGCAGCGGCGCCATTTGAAATTGTGTATAATGAAGTTCGTTTTTCTCAGTTCTTGTCAAATTAAAAGTCCTAACAATATCGGGTTTTTAACTGTTTTTGGTTGTTAATATTTTTTGGATATTCTATTTGCTAATTCAAACAATGCCTTGCAAAACTGAAAAATATTGTCTACTTATATGTAAAACATCATGCAAATACCAAGTATTTATTCAATTAAAATTCAAAATGTAAATTTTACAACTATAAGGACTAAAAATGTAAATTCTATAAAAAAATAAATGCTCAAATTGTAAAGTTAACAAGTACAAGGACTGAAAGTGTAAAAACAGTTAACTATGAGGACTGAAAT
Organism: Glebionis coronaria; assembly: GCA_025667525.1. Classification (NCBI taxonomy): domain Eukaryota; kingdom Viridiplantae; phylum Streptophyta; class Magnoliopsida; order Asterales; family Asteraceae; genus Glebionis; species Glebionis coronaria. The sequence continues at coordinate 339,219 of JANFOE010000491.1, forward strand.
TGAAAACTATGCAAACAACTAACCAATTTCCAAACAAACTCAAAACTAACTAACTGAATATTAACAAACTTTGAAAGTTAAGGGACCTGATTTAAGCAAACCCTAAAAACTTGTAAGTTTAGCCAAGATTATAACCAGTTCAAAACATTAAGGACTGAAATGCAATATTTGAAAAGATTTAATCAAAAACGGGCTTAGCACACAAATAAGCTCGTTTGAGCTTATTTCTCAACCAAAATTGTTCAAACCACTTGCAAAATGCTTACAATCAAAAATAAGCTAGACCTGTAAAAGGAAATAAGCTAACAATGGCTAAAACTCTGATAAGCACTTTCCATTAAGCAAAAAATAAGCTATAAAGGAATCTAGACTTGCACAACTGAATTTTTGTAATGAAACTGATTAATGAGCTCAAAATATGAATGGGAAATCAAGTTTTGTTCAAAATCATCCAGTAATAAGCTCAGAATCTGAAATAAGCTAAAAGTAGGCTTATGTTGACCAACGTTGACCAAAACTTTTTCAATAAGCTCAATTTCTCAGAAATCAACCATGAGCACTTACTAAGTGAATTTGTAAAAGAAAATGGACCAGTTTATGAATAGGATAATGAGATATGAAAATTCAGTTTACAAGTTACAGAAACATTCATTTGCTTATTGGTTCAGATTTTTGCTTATTCCCACTTGCTTACTGAATACTGTACAGAATCCTTTTAGAATCTAAAACTTCATATTATGACCTAGAATTGAGAATTGGTTTGATGGAATTTCATTAAGAAACAAGTAAATGCTAAGCAAATCAATTTGACAACTTTTTGAACTAAACTTGACTGAAAATGACCCAAACTTTTTAAACTGCCATTTGTCTTTTTGACTTAAGTCTTGACTTGAAAATGACTTAAAACTACTTGTAATGACTTTGTAACTGAAAATGAATAAGAACTTGCCAAAATTTAACACTTGAACTTCTAATACAAGCTAATGCCAAACACTACTTAAACTGAACTTTAGGAAATTTTGTGAAGTCTTTTTGAGTACAAGTTTAAACTGAGTAAAAAACTTAATCAAACCAAATTCAGTGACCAAAATGAAGTGTGTGAAAGCTAGTTGCAAGTACTTGAAAGCTACTAGGACTCAAATAGGATAGCAAAGCAATAGTGACTGAATTAAGCTGAAAACTAGGAAAAGTATCAAATCAATAAGCAGATTAAGCTACACTTAAGCTATAACAAGTCTAGAATCCAATCAAGAACAGTCTAATCAACTTTTATCATGCAATCAACAAAGGTTATCTAGAAATGTAGCAGGCATATACAATTGAGAGGAATTGAAAACAAGAAGCGTTTGCACCTTATTGTAGCAACCTTTGAGAAGTAGAGGAGCGCTGTGCTCTCTAATCTAGTGCTAACCACCACCTTAGCACTAGACAAACTCTAATCAACAATCAACAAACAACTACTAATCATCAACACGGCTAAAATGGCTTGAAATCTTCAAATCTGCTAAAACTTGGACTAGATTCAACAAACAGCTACAATATTCACACAAAGTCAGTTATGATTAAGGTATGATCATAACAAACTCAAATCAGCAACAAGAGTATCAAGGTAATAGGAGATGAACAGTATAGAAGGAAATGAGAATTGGCGGGAAAGTGAGAATTTGAATTTTATTGAATGAAAGTTGTTACAAAAGTAGGTAATTGGTTACAAACTAACTAACAAACTCAAGAGTGTGTCAGACTCTTGAGTTGTTGAACTAAAAACTAGAAATGGTGGAAGAAAACTAAAAGTGTGTGTGTTTTCACACTTTTCTACAACAACTGAAAATGAAGGCTAAGCATGCTATTTATAGATTTGAGAAGTGAAGTAGTTGGGGTTAGTGACGTGTTGGAACCGATCCCAGGCTTCCACGTGTCCAATTGAGCTTAATTGATTTTGCAGGTCATGAACTCAAATTGGGGATTCTTTGTTGAGTTGATTTCAGGTTAATTAGTTATGACCAATGGATTCGTCTCTTGATTTTGAGCAAGTTTGATGTTAAGCACTTCTCTTGAAATCCACTATAGCTCTACCCCGATTCTGGCAATTTATTTTGTTGAGGAAGATGCTACGTGTCACTTTGTTATTGGCTGAAAAGAGTGCACACGGATCACACTGTTTTGATTCGGTATTAAATGCTGGCGGCGATAGTGGATATTAATTGTCATGAGGTGGCAATCTAGTGTAATGTTTTCTTGCATTCTTATTGGTCATCAGCTTTAAACACGGATCAGGCTTGTATTATCTTTCCAAAAATGGCAATATTCACCCCTTGACTTTGGCATATTTCATTTTAAACTAGCAACTTCATTTCTTTGGCATTTTTGGTCCTTCAAACTTCATTCTTGAGCAAATATGATCCTTTGACTGAGTTGACTTGAATGTTGACCTTATTTGACTATGATCTTGACTTTTCCATATTTGCACTTTTGGTCCTTCATCTTTGGCAGATTGTCAAGATAGGTCCTTGCACTTCAAAGTCTTGTCACTTTTGATCCTTCTTTGTCTTTTCATCAAATTAAGCTTGATTATTCCTTGTTTTCTTGAAAATGCATCCTTTTACCTACACAAGTGTACACAAACACAAACATACCACATAATACTGTTTTGACAAGATAAATTGGTATTTTGCTTGTGTTTTAGGGTGATTTGTTGATAAATTGATATGAGTTTTTGCTCATATCAGTTATTGATTTGGTTTGATTGATTATCATTAGTTGATCATTTATGGTTAATCTTGTTTAATCTTTTGTGTTGATTTAATTTGTTTTGATTAAGATTCGTGTTCTTTTTCATTCCTTGTTCTTCGTTACTGTTTATGCCCAGAATGTTCCGAACCTAGCCCTTATTATTCCGGATGAATGCTTTGTTGCAATTGTTCCGAATCAGTTTAATGTTCCGAATAAACCTTTGATTTAATTTGTTCCGAATGAGCTTGTTGTTTTAATTATTCCGAATCAGTATCTTCATTTTATTCCGGATCAGCCTGTTCATCCAGAATAATCAATATTCCGGATGAAGGATATATTCCGAATGAATCATTAATGTTCCGAATGAATCTTTCTTACTTTTTATCCCGAATCAATGTTTTCTAGATATTATTCCGAATCAGTATTATTGTTCCGAATCAATGTTTATTCAGGATGAAGCCGTATATTCCGGATGAAGCCTACATTCCGAATGAAGGAATTTCTTCCGAATGAACCACTTTGTTCCGGATGAAGGAATTTGTTCCGAATGAACCACTTTGTTCCGGATGAAGGAATTTGTTCCGAATGAAGGATTTATTCCGGATGAATGGAGTATTCCGGATGAGCAGTTTTTCTTAGTTTTGTAATTTCAGTTTTTAGCTTATTTTAAGTTTATGTCTTTAAATTTTAAACTTTATTTTTCCCGCCTTTTTACTTCGTCGCATTTTTAATTTACTTGCCTTTAGTTTAAGTTTGCCTTTTTATTTCTCGTCACGTTTTTAATTTCTCGTCTTTAATTTCCCGTCAAGTTTTTATCTTTCAGTATTTCTTTTTACCGTCTTTATTTTATTTTTATTGTTTCAAGTCTATATTTTTAATTAGTGTAGACAACGACAACCATTCTATTTCTTTTCCATCAAGAACAACTGAGTCATACATTTAACCAGAGATCAATTCGAGAAGATACCGAGAAAAGAACTTTCAACCTAGCAAAATCTCAAATATCAAATGGCGCCGCTGCCGGCTCTTTTCGTGAAGATTAACGGTGTTTTGTGAGAGACGCGTTGGCTTTTGGGATCCGTTCACTCGTGAACGTTATTTTTCGTGTCAAAAATTGTCAAAAATCCCACAAACATTTGAAAAATCATAAAAAGCATTTCTTTTTCAAAGTTTTGCACCAAAAATATTCTTCTTGCTTAACTATTTTTCTTTATGGATTCTTATATCCATTGCGTCAGGTGTTGGAGACGACTATATGGGAGCGAATCATGTCAATGGTGTTCATGCGAGCAATGCGGAAGAGACCTTCCTCCCATTTCCATCGATTCACAATTCGGATTTTGTCCATGGTGAAACTCGACTAATTCGTCCTTTTCTAATCCACCTACTGTTCCCCCGTGCATCTATTGTGGAAGCGATTCTCATTGGCATGTTTCGTGCCAGGTTCGATACCCGTATGATCACGGGCAAGAACCGGGTTACAATTATGACAATGGTAATAGCTTTCCACATGACGCACCCAGTTTCTCTCATACCCGTGGTGCTATATTTGTGGGGGCCCTCACGATGCTTCTTCTTGTGATCCGTCGAAGGTCTTTGAGAAAGTTCCGTGCTATCATCCCAGTGTGTATAACTTTGAGCCCCCACATCACACCCTCAATCATCAATCCTCTCAGCAAATTAGTCTTGACCAATAACTCACTTCTTTGAACCATGTTCTTGAAAGTTTAGCTCAAATCCGAGCTGACTTGCATCAGGAAAGGTAACCTTTGCTTGATGTGGACGAAATCTTGAAAACCACCAACACCTTTTTGAGCCAATTTGGTCGTTTTCCCTTCTTTTCTACACCAAAATGTTTAATTACAGCGTGGGATAGAATTGGTTTAATTGAACATACTTGGGGAGATGAACAACAAAACTTGCTTCATGAGCTTCTTAAAGATGTGGAGGTTATCAAGGAAGAGTTAGCCGACTATGTCACTCCTAATTGGAATGGTCCCGTCTATTATGATGATGATGACGACGATGATGTCTACGCTCTCGACCCATCTATTGAAGTTTCTACTCCTACTCTCGATATTCCTAATGCATCTGTTGGAGCATAGTTTGGCTGGGCCGGCTCGACGACTCTCCTGGGCCATTAATCGTCTTCCTCGGTCCTGAGTAATGATGCAAACAATAGAAGAACCGGTTAGACGTGGACCCGAGGCCGGAGCCCCGGGGTCCACCTCCGACGGTCAAGTTAGTATGGTGATGATATATTGTAAAGTGGTGTGGTTAAGAGAGAGAGAACCTGTTTATAATGAGACCCTTACCCCTGTTTATATAGGCTTAGGGTTTCTTGTAGGATAAGTAAGGTGTGTATGGGCCGTGGGCCTGGCGGGCCGAGCCCATTACCGACTGTACGTCAACATGTCCCCCAGTCTAGTATGATATGGTTCATGATCATGTTATGCTAGACTCATTCGTGTATCACGCTCACTAACAACCGCGTGCGACTTGTTGCTTAGGACATCCTCGTGGGTCGTCCGTAACATATGGTTCCACTCGTAAATGGGCTACCTTTAGCAAAAAGATGAAGGGTTGGGGTTGTGAATAGTGAGCGAAGCCACTATACGTCATCATGTCCCCCCAGTCTAGTATGCGTGGTTGTCACCAAATTTACTAGACTTTACTCCATATCCGCTACCTGTAAGCGTATCCACGTCGAAAGAAATGGGGAACTCGTGTACGTAAGACGGGTGGGTGTGCTCGAATGCTTGATTTCCCGTGATTAGACGGTAAGGACCCCGTAAGAAGAAAACTTGTTCTATAGCCGGGGTAACACTGGCATTGGCAAGGTATCATTCTTATTCATCTATAACATGAGGATGATAAGAAGGTTTTGTGAATGTGGAGGTGGAACCCGTATGTTGCATTGTGAATATTTTGAAGGCATACTTCTTGTACCCACTGATGATGCAACATAATGCGAATATTTCATTCATCTTAAGGCAAACAGAAGACGTACTTCTGTGGCAAGGTGATGCGGAGGTACATCCGTCTTGTGGCCACGATACACGATAATGACTTAAAAATTTTGTCATTGTTTTTCTGAACTAGGCGTAGTTGATCAGGCTTCGCCTAATAAAGGTCAAACAATGCAAAATTTTAAGAAATCACTTCGTGTCCGGGCAAAGTAATTCGTCGCGGAAGACGTACTTCCGTAACAAAGATATGAACTAACAAAAGACGTACTTCTGTGGCAGAATGAGCCAGTAGAAGGCGTACTTCCACGACAAAGGCAACAAGAGAGTGGAAGACGTATTTCCACGACGAAGACAATGAGCCCATGGAAGGAATACTTCCACGGCTAAAATAAGGCGCCAGTGGAAGAGTACTTCCACGACGAAGGAGAATGAGGCCGTGGAAGAATATTGCCACGGCGAAAAATAATGAGCACATGGAAGAATTGCTTCCACATCGAATATAAGGAGCACGTGGAAGAGATACTTCCATGGAGAAAATAACAAGCACGTGGAAGAGATACTTCCACGGCGAAAATAATTAGCACGTGGAAGAGATACTTCCACGGCGAAGATAACAAGCACGTGGAAGAGATACTTCCACGGCGAAAATAATGAGCACGTGGGAGAGATACTTCCACGGCGAAAATAATAAGTACGTGGAAGAGATACTTCCACGGCGAAAATAATGAGCACGTGGAAGAGATACTTCCACGGCGAAGATAACAAGCACGTGGAAGAGATACTTCCATGGCGAAAATAATGAGCACGTGGAAGAGATACTTCCACGGCGAAGATAATAAGTACGTGGAAGAGATACTTCCACGGCGAAAATAATGAGCACGTGGAGAGATACTTCCACGGCGAAGATAACAAGCACGTGGAAGAGATACTTCCACGGCGAAAATAATGAGCACGTGGAAGAGATACTTCCACGGCGAAGATAATAAGCACGTGGAAGAGTACTTCCACGGCGAAGGATAACGAGCACGTGGAAGAGATACTTCCACGACAAAAATAATGAGCACGTGGAAGATATACTTCCACGGCGAAGATAATAAGTACGTGGAAGAGATACTTCCACGGCGAAAATAATGAGCACGTGGAAGAGATACTTCCACGGCGAAGATAACAAGCACGTGGAAGAGATACTTCAACGGAGAAAATAATGAGCACGTGGGAGAGATACTTCCACGGCGAAGATAATAAGTACGTGGAAGAGATACTTCCACGGCGAAAATAATGAGCACGTGGAAGAGATACTTCCACGGCGAAGATAACAAGCACGTGGAAGAGATACTTCCATGGAGAAAATAATGAGCACGTGGAAGAGATACTTCCACGGCGAAGATAATAAGTACGTGGAAGAGATACTTCCACGACGAAAATAATGAGCACGTGGAGAGATACTTCCACGGTGAAGATAACAAGCACGTGGAAGAGATACTTCCACGGCGAAAATAATGAGCACGTGGAAGAGATACTTCCACGGTGAAGATAATAAGCACGTAGAAGAGTACTTCCACGGCGAAGGATAATGAGCACGTGGAAGAGATACTTCCACGGCGAACGATAATGAGACCGTGGAAGAATACTTCCACGACGAAAGATAATGAGACCGTGGAAGAATACTTCCACGACAAAAGATAATGAGCACGTGAAAGAGATACTTCCACGGCGAAGATAACAAGCACGTGGAAGAGATACTTCCACGGCGAAAATAATGAGCACGTGGAAGAGATACTTCCACGGTGAAGATAATAAGCACGTGGAAGAGTACTTCCACGGCGAAGGATAATGAGCACGTGGAAGAGATACTTCCACGGCGAAGACAAGAAGCACGTGGAAGAATACTTCCACGGCGAATATAATGAGAATGTGGAAGAGATACTTCCACGGCGAAAGATAACGAACACGTGGAAAGATACTTCCACGGCGCATGAATAAACCAACGGAAGAGATACTTCCGTGGCAAAGGCATAAGCCCATGGAAGAGATACTTCCATGGCAAAGGAAGAAGCGCGCGGAAGGAGTACTTCCGCGGCGAAGGAATAAGCCAATAGAAGAGATACTTCCACGGTAAAGGAAGAAGTGCGCGGAAGGAGTACTTCCGCGGCGAAGGAATAAGCCAATGGAAGAGATACTTCCACGGGAAAGGAAGAAGTGCGCGGAAGGAGTACTTCCACGACGAAGGAATAAGCCAATGGAAGAAATACTTCCATGGCGCAGAAACAAGCGCGCGGAAGGAGTACTTCTGCGGCGAAGGAATAAGCCAATGGAAGAGATACTTCCACGGCAAGGAAGAAGCGCGCGGAAGGAGTACTTCCGCGGCGAAGGAATAAGCCAATGGAAGAGATACTTCCACGGCAAAGGAAGAAGTGCGCGGAAGAAGTACTTCCGCGACGAAGGAATAAGCCAATGGAAGAGATACTTCCATGGCGCAGAAACAAGCACGCGGAAGGAGTACTTCTGCGGCGAAGGAATAAGCCAATGGAAGAGATACTTCCACGACAAAGGAAGAAGTGCGCGGAAGGAGTACTTCCGCGGCGAAGGAATAAGCCAATGGAAGAGATACTTCCATGGCGCAGAAACAAGCACGCGGAAGGAGTACTTCCGCGGCGAAGGAATAAGCCAATGGAAGTGATACTTCGATGGCAAAGGAATAACCCGACAGAAGGCGGACTTCTGCGGCAAAGAAATATATCCAAAGATATTTGCGTGTCATGCACGGAAATAGTGGTATTATTATACCCTGGTAGCCCCCCAAGTTTAATGGTGCTAAACTCGTTTAGTAATATTAAACTTAATCAAGTATTCAAAAAATTACGGTCGCGTAGACCAACGCGAATGGACGTACCATAGCTGCGTACAAAAGATAGAGATTAGGTTCGAACGTGCAAACCAACGCGGATGGATCTTGCGATAACCGCGAATTGTCACATAGTATAAGACGTATCTTAACTAACTTATGGGATGCATTATGCTATTACGTGCGGCGTACCGTTACTACCATAAGGACTGACAAAATTTTGTTAGACGTGCACAATGTGTCTTTTGCAAGTCCATCATGAGTCATGTGGTTTGCGTAACTTACTACAACGTCTTGATAGTAAGGTGTCTAACAAGGATACATGATCCATGGTCGTTGGGGTTGCATCCCTCTTACACGACAAGTTGAATTATTAGGTTAACTCAATCCTCTTATTCCGCCTGGGAACGATGTGTACATGTACGCCCGTAGGCAGAAGATATCCGAGTGTACGGACTAGCACGGATGGACGTACCATGACCGCGAATGATAAATATATTATATTAAAAAATATATGTAATATAACTTACCAATTTAAAAGATATATAATATCTTTTATAAATTAATAATATTGGAATGTATCCTAACCAAATTTTTAAAGATAAATAATATCTTGTAGTAATTAAATGATATGTGTAATATCCTTTATTAATATAAATAATATGATCAAGCGTGCGGATTAATTTAGAAGAACGCGGCTCATGATCGCAATTAAAAAATAAAATATGTCCAAACATATGGATGAGTGCGGCTGGACATACCATGACCGCGAATAAAATAAGTTCAGATCAACGCGGATAGACGTATCATGATCGCGGAAAAAGAAGTCGGGCCGCGACCTAATAATAGTAGGTCGGGCCGTGATTTATACGGAAAATATAACAGACCAAATAAAAGATAGATGTAATATCTTTTTTTTTAAAAGATATACATAATATTTTTTATCATAAAAATATCGATAATTTTTAGAAGATATAGGTATTATCTTTCAATAATTTTTTAAAGTAAAAGATATCGATAATATCCCCTCTCTTTTTAAAAAATATTGGTAGTATCTTCATACCAACTTAAAAAATATCGATAATATCTCTTTATTAATTTAAAAGGTATACAAACTATCCTGTAATATTATAAATAATATGTCCGATGACGGAGCATTGCGAAAGGACGGGTCGGTAACCGTGGCAACTAAAAGCAAAATATTATCCGAACTCACGATGTGTCGCGGATAAAAAATAAGATTGGTCCACTGGACCAGCGTGGTTGGACGAGATCCACGACCGTTGACAAAAAAAAAACAAGGTTCAAGTTTGCGAACTAGTGCGGGGATAAAAAAATAAACATGTTTTTTTTAATTACCCATAGCAATATATTATTTGAAGACAGAAAATATTTTATTTACATGTAGTATTCTTTCTGTGAAAGCAAAAGTATACCATTTACATGACATATTGTGCGTGATATTCAAGAATAGTCAAATACGCATTATATGTCTATCTGATAAGAGATATTAATGTTTGTTGAATGTTGATGGATCACCATGAGTGTTTTAGACAGAGTATTAATAATCGAACCATGGCCAAAATATTAATTTTCGAACCATGACAACATTTAATAAAATATTAGATCAAATCTCATGATGCGAAAAGCAAAAAAAATACAAGGTTTTAGAAGTTACCAACATTCGTGACTGGTTTTGGCTCGTAGCGCGAGAACACGGGACATAATTCGTGTTTTGTCCTACGGATGGCGCCAACTTGTTGGAGCATAGTTTGGCTGGGCCGGCTCGACGACTCTCCTGGGCCGTTAATCGTCTTCCCAGTCTTGAGTAATGCTGCAAACAATAGAAGAACCGGTTAGACGTGGACCTGAGGCCGGAGCCCCGGGGTCCACCCCCGACGGTCAAGTTAGTATGGCGATGATATATTGTAAAGTGGTGTGGTTAAGAGAGAGAGAACCTGTTTATAATGAGACCCTTACCCCTGTTTATATAGGCTTAGGGTTTCTTGTAGGATAAGTAAGGTGTGTATGGGCCGTGGGCCTGGCGGGCCGAGCCCATTACCGACTGTACGTCGACAGCATCTAAGGATGATGATTCATTGAGTGAGATTAGTGATTTTGGTCTCGATAAATTCTTTGATGATGAGGTTTGTGACATGCCGACTGCTATGGAGTCTGAGGACGACGTTGCTCTGACGGAAGAGGTCGATCCTAATGATGACGATTTTTCTCCACGCTATGAGAATTTCACTTTTGGAATTTCTCAATATCCACCGGGAGATGCGGGCGATGAAGATTTATTCTCTCCGGCTTACGAGAAGTTCACCGATGAACTTGCTCTTGAAGATGAGGTGGAAGACGTGATTCTCCACGATAGATTACGGAAAGTGCATCTTCTTATTGCTCAAATCGAAGAGTTGACTTCTCCTCCTCTTTCCGAGTCTTTACCTCCATCTATTCTTCCCATTGAAGATAATGACCCATTGCTGGAAGAAATCGACATTCACTCAATACCTCCGGGTATTGATGATGATGACACGGAGGGGGATATTATTTTTGATAATTTGCTGCAGGAAGGTATTGTCCCAAGTCCCCCTCCCGATCACCTTTCATCCTCCCCTTTAGCCACTATCACGGAGGATGAGTGTTTTGACCCGGGAGGTGACATTCACTATTTCATGATTGATAATCTTACGGCTTTGCCGAGTGCTCAGCATCCATTGTCTTTGGGGGATGACAATGTGCTTACTTTACCCACCCCACCTCCCGTGGATCTTGATTTCACATACTTTTCGTATGTTGAAAGAACCTTTCTCCCATTCAAGAGTTATCCCCCCGCCTCTCCTTTGTTAATGTCCACCGGGAACGAGGACAAGGTCTTTGATCCCGGTATTACATTCGAGGCTTCCCCATGGACCATTTAATTCGGGGACGAGTCAGGCTCGTGACTCGGTTAACAAAAACAAGCGCTCTTCGGGAGGCAACCCGATTATCTATCTTTACTTGTTTTCACCATAAGTGTAGGGGGAGCCCCGTTGGTGTTTCTTTTTTTCTTTCTTATCATGTGCAGGGATTGAGCTTCAAAGACACACTCTTGATGCCTTTTGACGACCCGTGATTCCGTGTTCCCGTCTTCCCGGTTCTATCCTAAACTCTTTTCGATTCAATATTTTATATTTCTCAATATTAAAATAGGAATCTCTTTAGTTGTCTCTTTCTTAGCGAGATTTAAACAAAGTGCACAATGTCCTAAGTGTAGGGGAGTTTACTCCCACATGCTTAAACATTGAGGACAATGTTTATATCAAGTGTAGGGGGGACTTCTATTGAAGTTAAGTGGCCTTTTTCTTGTATTTGTCTTCATTTTAACCGAAAAATCAATTTTTCGACATTTTTCAAAATTTTTGACCTATTTTGGCCTATTAGTTTTCCCTTGTATAGTTATTTTCTATCTTTGCTAGAATAAATTTTAATAAAGTGGTTTTAATTTTCAAACGTTGTGAATCTTTTGACTCAACCCGAGTTTACTCATCTAAGTTTACTCTAGCTAGTATCCTTAACGTGTTTAAGTCAAGTTTTGCTAGGCTTTTATATAGGGAGCTATAAAACGCGAAAGTCTTAACTCTCACGGGTTAAGAACAAGAACTTTTCGCAAGTTCCTATAATTGACCCTAGAGAGTCGTTTATCAAGGGAACTTTAAAATGCGTTTTCTAAACTTGAAAAAGTCTAAGAATTTGCAAGTTCCTATAGGCGACTCGAAAACCCAAAACTTTGATTTAATAGGCTAAGTATCCACGAGTCTCATTCCTTGAGATTTTAAACTGTGGAGAACGAGAGATGATAGAATCAATTATAAGTTCGGCATTCTTTTGTGAATTTATGTGAGTTAATTATAAACCTATTCTCCCATCGCTTGTTAATAATTTTATCTGCAATAAATAAGGTTGTACGATTTGAAAAGTTACTTAGCTTCTAGCCCAAGATCGTTTAAAATTTGCTCCGTATGGATTATAGTTCATAGCCAAGGCATAACTTATTGAAGCGGGATGCGAAGATTGGCGAGTCCAAAAAGGTCCTAACAAGGCATGAGGGCTATATTTTGTTGCTAAAGATCCCAAGTGATGTGAAGAATTATTTATCAAAAATCAATATGAAGGATTGAGACACACGAAGAAAAACAAATACTCCCAAAAGATCATGGAGAAGTCTATCCAAAAAGGCCCTATCAAGGTATGAGGATAAATAGATCCAAGTCCAAAAAGGAGGCGGATCGTTGTATATCAAAACCCCAAATAAAGATTGGAGAAAAATGAAGAATTCGTGGTTCAAGTATGAAGAATCTCTCAAAACTTCAAGTGAAGAAATTCTTATTATGAAGAGAAGACCATTATTTCATGAACGTCTCTCAAGATTTGAAGTATGAAGTCGCTGCCAAACATCGGTCCGAGAAAGGTCTCAAATCGCGAAGCGAGTTATGCCAAGATATGAACTTTATGAGGTCCCGAGAAGCAGTTTTAAAAGATTTTGTCCTTTAGCTAACTATTGATTAAATCATCCCACTTTATTTTCAGACTTAATAACTATCAAAATAAGTCAAACAATGTATCCTCGTGATCATTCAAGACAATAATAAAATATAAGAGATACACCTAGGAATAAGGGAGTCTAAGTAAATAATTGGCCCACATGAGTTTGTGTTAGTTTGCTAACTTATAATAACAATGATCTCGTTTTTAAGCTTGGTTTGGAGAAAGTGAAAACTTGAGAATGATGATCATTCATGACATTTTCAAAACCCTAAGGTATGTTTTTGATTTCTTTACTTGTTTTGTTATTTTATATCTCTTTAATAAAGGCCAATATGGATTGATGATGATGGAAAATGTAAAACGTGCTTTGTAACTAATACATTGCATGAGGACATTTCAATGGTCAATGGTAGGGGATTTGATAGGTGTGAAAACACCCATCCTTTTACCACTTAATTACAATAATAACCAAGCCAAAACGTGTATTTTATGTCGTTTATGTCGAAATTATGCGTGGTTTGTGTTTTTGTTGTGATTTAGGATCAAATTGTGAAAAGGGGAGAAAACACGGGATTTCACGGGCTTTTATCAAAGAAAAAGACAAAAGACGAAGTCAAGAAATCAAGAGTGCAAAAAGAACGGAAGTCCAAGACCAATTCTGAAGATTTATCGAAGAAAAAGTCAAAAGACGGAAGTTTACTAAAAGCCGAAGAACTCAAGTCTAATTTATTGAAGAAATTACAAGACGAGTTTATTAATCCCGAGACAAAGTCAAAAGTCGAAGTATTAAGAAGATTAAGGACTAAAGGATAATTAAAGAAAGAAGAAAGAGGGAGGAAGCTTCCACTAAGCACCTCCCTAATCCACTATAAATAGGATCCTTAGGCTTTCATTTTTCTTGTTGGCTAGTTTGACAAACTATGCTCTTCCATTTTTAATTACTTGCACCTTAATTACTTGCACCTTTAATTACCTTGTCATGTACCTTTAATTCCTTTAATTCAAGTAAGTTTCCTTTTATTGTTATTGAATCTTTATGGTTATTGTTAATCTCTCATCTTCCTTTCTTGTGAATGATCTAATCTCATGTTTATGTTTGTGTTCTTCAATTTTTATTGATTTGATCAAGTGGGTTTTTATTATTGTGATTATTATTGTTAGTGTTATTGATTTGGTTTGATTGATTATCATTAGTTGATCATTTGTGGTTAATCTTGTTTAATCTTTTGTGTTGATTTAATTAGTTTTGATTAAGATTCGTGTTCTTTTTCATTCCTTGTTCTTCCTTACTGTTTATGCCCAGAATATTCCGAACCAAGCCCTTATTATTCCGGATGAATGCTTTGTTGCAATTTTTCCGAATCAGTTTAATGTTCCGAATGAACCTTTGATTTAATTTGTTCCGAATGAGCTTGCTGTTTTAATTATTCCGAATCAGTAATTTCATTTTATTCCGGATCAGCCTGTTCATCCGGAATAATCAATATTCCGGATGAAGGATATGTTCCGAATGAATCATTAATGTTCGAATGAATCTTTCTTACTTTTTATTCCGAATCAATGTTTTCTAGTTATTATTCCGAATCAGTATTATTGTTCCGAATCAATGTTTATTCCGGATGAAGCCGTATATTCCGGATGCAGCCTACATTCCGAATGAAGGAATTTGTTCCGAATGAACCACTTTGTTCCGGATGAAGGAATTTGTTTCGAATGAACCACTTTGTTCCGGATGAAGGAATTTGTTCCGAATGAAGGATTTATTCCGGATGAATGGAGTATTCCGGATGAGCAGTTTTTCTTAGTTTTGTAATTGCAGTTTTTATCTTATTTTAAGTTTATGTCTTTAAATTTTAAACTTTATTTTTCCAGCCTTTTTACTTCGTCGCATTTTTAATTTACTTGCCTTTAGTCTAAGTTTGCCTTATTTACTTTTAAGTTTACCTTTTTATTTCTCGTCACGTTTTTAATTTCTCGTCTTCAATTTCCCGTCAAGTTTTTATCTTTCAGTATTTCTTTTTACCGTCTTTATTTTATTTTTATTGTTTCAAGTCTTTATTTTTAATTAGTGTAGACAACGACAACCATTCTATTTATTTTCCACCAAGAACAACTAAATCGCACATTTAACGAGAGATCAATTCGAGAAGATACCGAGAAAAGAACTTTCAACCTAGCAAAATCTCAAATATCAGTTTACATGGGTGAAATTTCTTACAACAAAAAAATGAGGCACCTAAATTCATCATCGGATTTCTCAAGATGATTCAAGTGCGTCTCAACACTACTGTCCGACGCATTCGTACAGATAATGGAACCGAATTTGTTAATCAAATTTTGCGTGATTATTATGAAGAAGTTGGCTTATCTCATGAAACATCCGTTGCTCGCACTCCACAACAAAACGGTGTCGTTGAAAGGCGAAATCGCACACTTATGGAAGCTGCTCGAACGATGTTAATTTACGCAAAGGCTCCATTGTTTTTATGGGAAGAAGCAGTATCTACAGCAGTGTACACCCAAAACCGGTCACTGATTCGTAAACGCCATGGTAAAACACCTTATGAGCTTCTCCATGGAAAAGTACCAGATTTATCATATCTTCATGTATTTGGTTCTCTTTGCTATCCAAATAATGATGGTGACAATTTGGGAAAACTTCAACCAAAGGCTGATATTGGTATTTTCATTGGTTACGCCCCCGCAAAGAAGGCATACCGAATATACAACCGTAACTCTCGCAAGATCCTCGAAACCATGAATGTTGATTTTGATGAGCTGACAGCAATGGCTTCTGAGCAAAGCAGCTCTGAACTCGCACTTCATGAAATGGGACCCAGTAACATTAGTTCTGGTCTTGTCCTAAACAACCCCACTTCATCATCATTTACACCACCTACTAGGAATGAATGGGATACGTTGTTTCAACCGTTATTTGATGAATTCTTTACTCCTCCAAGTATTGTTGCTCCACAACCTAAAGTAATAGCTCCAGAACCCGAAGTTGTCGCTCCAGTAATCGAAACACAATCAGACACATCTGCACCTACAATTGGTCAAGATATACCTTCAACGACTAGTTCTCAATCCACATATGTTTCAACTACCCATGTCATGCCTACTGATGATGAAGAGGATGATGATGATCACGATCTGGAATTCGCTCAAATGCGTGAACTTCCATTCTTTGGTGTACCAATTCCCGACCATAATCAAGCCGGGTCGTCCACCTCAGAGGAAGCTCCTCCTACGGTTTACTCCAGTCCATGGATTCGTGAACATGACAGCAAGTGGACAAAGGATCATCCTATAGATTCTATTATTGGTGACCCTAATCGTCCGGTATCCACACGAAGTCAGTTACAATAAAATGCAATGTTTTGTCATTTTGATGCTTTTCTCACTGAAGTTGAACCTAAGACATGGCAAGAAGCTTTTACTCAATCATGTTGGATAGAAGCTATGCAAGAAGAACTTAATGAATTTATACGTCTTGAAGTATGTGAACTTGTCCCATGCCCGGATCAAGTGCAGTTACTCACTTTGAAATGGGTTTACAAGGTGAAACTCGACGAGCTAGGCGAAATATTGAAGAACAAAGCTCGACTAGTAGCTCATGGATACAAGCAATTATTAGGCATCGACTTTATGGAATCCTTTGCACCTGTTGCCCGTTTGGAAGCTATTAGACTATTCCTCGCTTATGCAGCCCACATGAATATGATCGTCTATCAGATGGATGTGAAGACGGACTTTCTGAATGGTGAAATCAAGGAAGAGGTCTATGTTCAACAGCCGGATGGTTTTGTGAATCCTAAATATCCTAATCATGAGTACAAGCTTAAGAAGGCTCTCTATGGGTTGAAGCAAGCTCCACGTGCATGGTATGATCTATTGTCACAATTCCTCATTACGCAAGGCTTCGCTAAAGGCAAGGTGGATCCCACGCTGTTCATTCAGAAACGAGGTAAAGATATGATTATGGTACAAATATATGTTGGTGATATTATATTTGCAGCCTCGACCCAAACCTTATCCGATGAGTTTGGGACACTCATGTCTTCCAAGTTTAAGATGTCAATGATTGGTAAGGTATCATTCTTCTTAGGACTTTAGATATCTCAGAGTCCCAGAGGCATCTTTATCAATCAATCCAAGTATGCCCTTGAATCGCTTAAGAAATATAAGATGGAATCTTGCGACCCCGTAGACACTTCAATGGTGGAACGAACCAAGCTTGATGCTGATCCACAAAGAGTTACCGTTGATCTGACACTTTATCGGGTAATGATCGGTACTCTTCTGTATATCACAGCTAGTCGACCTGATCTTCAGTTTGCTATATGTATGTGTGCTCGGTATCAAACCCGACCTACTGAGTTACACTTAGCTACAGTCAAACGGATCTTTCGGTATCTTAAAGGAACCATTAATCGGGGACTTTGGTATTCGAAGGACTCTTCGATTGCACTAATGGCATATACAGATGCGGATCACGCGGGTTGTCAAGATACAAGGCGTAGCACAAGTGGAACTTTGCAATTACTAGGAGATCGACTAATTAGTTGGGCATCGAAAAGGCAGAAAAGCGCTGCAATTTCAAGTACGGAAGCAGAATACATAGCTATGTCCTGTTGCTGTGCTCAAATTCTTTGGATGAGATCGCAATTAACCGACTATGGTGTAGGTTTCAACAAAATTCCGATGTACTGTGACAACAAGAGTGCAATTTCCTTATGCTGCAACAATGTTCAATTCTCCCGGTCGAAGCATATAGACATTCGCTACCATTTCATCAAGGAGCAAGTGGAAAATGGAGTGATCGAGCTTTACTTTGTCCGATCTAAGTATCAATTGGCGGATATTTTCACGAAGGCTTTAGATCGCGCTCGAATTGAATTTTTGGCCGACAAGATAGGAATGAGAACCTTCTCGCCCGAGACTCTAAAGGAATTGGCAGATGAAACGAAAGAATAGTGGTGGTAAACTATTCTCCGTATCCTTGGTGATCATCTGTATATATTGTTTATATTTTTATCCAAAAAAGCAAAATACAAAAATATAAAACCATATGAAAACAATAAAAATTGAAAAATCTAGAAAAATCCAAAAATATTTTTACTTTATTTTTCAAAGGCATGTCTTTTGGTACGATAATATTTACAGCATTAGAAATGTTGATTAATATCGACACGGCGCCATAAATAGAGTTCGTACAAAAGTTGTAAATATTTCATAAAACATGCCTATATGGCTTGTAGTTATTTCAGACTACAACCCGATTTTCACATTAAAGTCAAGTATTTCTTATGAAAGCTTTGGCTCAAAACGGAAATTAATTTTCTCGGGCAAGTTTTACTTTAAAACCTTGTAAGAGATCAAGTTTACTTTATAACTTGGTCTAACTCAAATATATGTACGTTTCAGTGCATTTATTTGTTAAAACAAGAGAAGTCTTGTTTTCATGAAGTTATCATTTCTACAACCGTAGCAATCTACAATTGGGATCTACATACTCGACGATGCGACTACTCAACCGACGACTACAGCTCTTTCAATAGAACACGGGTCAACAATTGAGGGGGAGCAATTGTCAAGCATTCAGAATCTTCGATGCTGAAAGTGCCAAGCTCACTAACTGGTGTCAAGACAACAATACTAATCGTACACGTGGTGTCAAGAGATGACTTCAGACGTGACGAGGCGACCAACATATGCCGACAAGAACCATTTGATCTTATCAAATGATTTTCTCATCAATCAGGTCCAACCTTGTCAATTTATTCTAATATGGTGAATATGTGATCATGTTACAAATCGGTATCATATCTCATACTTTTGGTATCATGAAGATAAAACGAACTTGCATTTTTTTTCCCAAAACCTTTGTTAAAACTTTATTAAATCAACTGATATTAAAAACATCAATTGGGTTAATATTTTTAATATGGGGGAGAAAATGTGATTTAATATAGGAAATTATCACAAATGGTTTGACTTAATGTGCTGGCTCATCTCGACATATGCGAAATGTTTTCGAATATCGTGGCATTGTTAAAGGGGAGCAAAACGGATTTGTATATCAAAATGGATTTTCATGGTGACATATACTTACCTAAAACCCATTTATTTCACCACGATGAAGATTGTGGTTACATAAGGATGGTAGGATAGGTTAAGTCCTATGATTCTTCCAAAACTGGAGGAATCTTCCGAAGGACATTCCATATCTAGAAATAGTAGTCCTTAGGAAAGATGTGAACGTAGCTGAATGCCGACCAAGTACTTAAGTTAGCACTGGAACAATCACAACAAGGTGCTAGTTATGACGTATTGGTAAGCATTGAAGGGGTTGAAGAATGAAAAAGAATTGTAAAGATAAAGGGTGTAAAGAAAGAAGCCCTCCTTACAACCTTAGGCAGAAACCGGGTCAATACATATGCTATTGAGATCATTTTTAATGATTCTTAATATTGAAGATAGACATCATGGACCCAGTGATGCAATGCACAACCCATCCCAGCTAACTCATATATCTCTTAAAAGATATTTGTTTTAATCACACGGAGACAACACGCTATCTATCGATTTATTCACTCCGAATAAATTGGTATTGAAATGGTGGAACTCCTCTCCAGCCTCCGATCACTAAAATCCAAAATGCACGATCGAGTCTAGAGCCATTTGAGATCATCAAATATCTCATTAGGACACACTTTCATAATTCCTTGCTTCTTCACACACTGTGAAAAGTAAGAAAGATATTAAGAGTCCTACGCAAAATGTTCATGATCTTGCCTGAACATCCGAGTAATACGAAAGTATTTACAATGAAGATGGAAATCCTTCTTGAGCGAATATTAAAAAGCTAATGGTAGGTGACTTGTGCGATTCTTTATGAATCAAACTTGTGATAACTGGAAAGCAACAACTGTTTTATTCTTAATTGAATTTAAAAACGTTCCAGGCCTCTACGCAATATCTTAGTGATCTTGCCAGAACACTCAGAGTGATACCTTAGTGTTCACAGTGATGAGTGGAAATCCTTCTAGTGTTAACCTTAAACAACACTTGGTAGGTAACTTGCAAGATTCAATATGAATCAAGCTCGTGACAACTGGAAAGCAACGATGGTGCGATTCTTTAATGAATCAAACTTGTTCCAGGAATCAGAATTGACGACTTCAATCATGCGGATAATTTTATCCAAATGATTCACTCTTTACGTTCGCAGTCAGCTTTGGACGGTCGAGTAAAGAGAACGAGTTTACCCGCGAAATCTTGTCAAGGAGATTTTTAATTAAGTCTACCTGCCACAAGTACGATATTTTATATCGTCCAACGGTCTTCATCGACTGGAGGTAAAATGCTACCGAATTAGAATGAAATGTTCAAAGCCATTTTGTTCGTGTCTACTTATGTTGCGGCATTTGAAGACAGTGGCGTTGCGGATTCCGAGAAGAAGTCGTCCCCGCATGCTTATACTTTATGCACTTGATACCTCATCTAATTCAATAAAGCCTAAAAGTTAAGTCTTCCGCTGTATCAAACTCTGAAGCTTTCAAGAATTATGAAGGTATAAGTATGTGGGACATGGTGTCACGAAGAGGCGAAGATTACAAGTGAAGGATGCACAAGATCAAGACAAGAGATTAATGCTAAAGATTGATATCAATGATCACATTAGCATGTTCACCTGAAAAGAAAAAGAAAATAAAGACGAAGACTACGAGCTCAAGACAAGCATAGCATGCTAGGTTTATTTTAATATTGTAACTTGGGTAACACCCTTGTTTGGAGTGACCTCCCTTAGGGGGAGATTGTTGGAAATACGTTTTACGTATTAGAAAGGATCGGTCACTCCAACAATAGTTCATGTAGTAGCTCGTAGTTTAGTTTACTTTCACTTATTAAACAAAGCCCAAACCGAGCCCATGAGATGTATGGGCCATCATCCAAGTGTAAGCCCAAGCCCATCACATGAGCTTGGGTATATAAACCTTCTCCTTAGATGGAGAGGGTGGTGGTTTTCATAATTTACACATAGTAATCTTTCATTTTCTCTCTCTAGAAGTGTGTAAACTCCATCATCTATCTATCTCTTTCTCTCTCTAAAACATAATCAAGATTTACATATCCTACAAAAACGAATATAAAGATTATAATTTTGACATATACAAAATGAATACGAAGATTGTAATTGTGGAGCAATAGGTATAATATTTACATTAGCTGTCATAAAATAAAAAATAGACGCCATAATTTTAAGACAAGTGAGTGGCCACGACCGTCTCCTGCCTTTCAATATCTATATCCATGTATCAAAATGAACTGAAATAGCATATCTTTACGAAATATTTTTTATTAAATCATTAGCAAACAATTTTTATATGACTTTTTTAATTTAGTGTTTTCATGTTAAGTAAATTAAGTCAATGTCATATACCATCTAATGGCCTTCTAGGTTTTAAAACTACAGACCTATAGTTTTCCATCTTTAGACACCTCAATTTGATTTTAGGGTTCACATGATAACATTTGAATTTTTGTTTTGTTTTGCGTTAGAGAGTAAAAAGAGAGGTGAAGACTTGCATAATATTCTTGTGACGTAAAAGTAAATAAAGACAACAAAGATGTTAATCCAGTTTATTTTTGGGTTGGGATCTAATTAAATTAGATTTATTGATTTGGGTATGTATGTGAGACGAAAAAGATTTTGATATCATGGCGGCAGTTCAGTAGTGTTCAAGTTGACTTTTTTGGGTTGATGGGTCGACGCGTTAATGACCTAACTCAAACTTGTATAACATGTGTAACCCAGTTATGACTCATATAATATGTTTAAGTAAATTAGTCAAACCGTAACTAAAATTGGATTTTTGTTGATTTAAATAGTTTAAATGCAAAAACGATACTCAGAAAATTTCAAAAAAATAAAAAGAAAACAAACTATACAACAATTTATTGATGTCAGAGTTATAATCATATATATTTTATGTTTAGTCTTATCTATTTAAACAAGTATCATATTTGGATTTAAAAGGGTTTACGGTTTGACATGTATGATATTTTTTCAATCCAAACATGACAAGTTTATTAAACGAGTTAACAGTTTTGGTCAGTTTATAACCTAACCGTGATTATCCTTAACCTAAAATTGTTTACTTTCGTGTAAGGTTATGTTATTTATCATGTCGTGACTAGTCACCCCTAAATATTACCCTTTGAGTTCAGAAAGCATAGATTTTCATTTTTAGACATAGCTAGTTTGATTTTCAACTAATCTGGTTTTGTTAATACCAATATTTTAGAAGCCAGTTTTTTTATTGACTGGGAAGTCATCGAGTCACCGGTTCAACCGCAGGGTCAAACCAGTCTCAGGAAGAAGAAAAATTTGATATATAGCTAATGTGCAAATAACTCTAAAACACGAAGATAGCACCCAAACAACATTTAACACATTTAAATCGATCTAAACGACAATCGTATCAATCAATAGATTTCATACATGTGATATCGAAAAAAATCAAAAACAATCAAATTATAACTCTTAACCTTATATGCTACAAAAATAAGTTTATATACTATATAACTCTAATTGTTTTTTACTGATATTTGACTAACATCAAACATCATCATTATCATTTCAGATTTACAACTAAATTAACATAAAGCTATGCTTGTACATAAATACATCGAACATGAGTAGTTTCTTTTATGCAACAAAATTAATGAAATATATATAAGCTAGGCAACATTAATCTGATAACCAACTCAAACTACGATTCCTTAAATATTTAACAACATTTAAGGCAACAAAGTTAAAGCAAAGTAAATAAGAAACGTGAAGTTTATCTATTATGGGATTTTGGCAAATTTGTGAAAAAAAGTAACATGTTAAAAGGGAATATAAATGGTTGTGCATGGGGAAATGAAAGAATCATAACGTGAAGTTAGTTATCTAGGGAAATAAAAGCACATCAATGTTCAAAAAGTAAAAATGAGATCAAAGCCTTTTGACCCAACCATGTTTTTTAAATCGCATCAATTCGGGTCATACAAAACCCGCCGGTTTAATCCGGTTTCGAATATACCAAAAACTCGTTGACATCCGGACCAGTCCTCTGACCGGTTCCCGATTCAACAAGTTGAACCGGCCGGATCAACCGGGTTGGTTAACACACTTTACGCTTTGGTTAGAATCCAAATTACCGCAACTTTTACTTATATGTTTTTTTTAACAATTAAAATAGTGGAGTTTGACATATAAATATAAATATAAATATGTGATAGTTTGCTTTTGAACCAAAGTGATAACTGTTTTTTTAGTATTTTTTAGAGTGTACGATGATGGAAGGGTTTGATTTTTCAGATTTGCCATGAGATAATTATTAAATTTTGAGTGTTAATTCTTGTCACTAAAAACAATCGATAATAAAAGATTGAACATACAAGTGTTGGGTTTAAACAGGTTTTGGTTTTCAAAAGAGTTTTTTGATATGAATCAAATTGGTTAATACTTGAATTAATAAAAAAAACATACCTCATGCGCCAGAGAAGCAGGTTTCTCACTAGTCTAATGACTCTCGATAATTGTCTACCAAAATTGATAACTGGGTGACTATATATTGACACCCGACTCCTAATCCTAATAAGATTCTAATACATAAATAATAAGTAAATTATAACTACTTGATCACTTCCCGAATTTCCAGTTTAATCCAACAGTCCATCAACTCTTTTCTTTTTGCGCCTCTAGAAAACTTGACTCCATCTTTGACTCGTATTCATATCAATACCCCCTACTCAAAAAAGCACCTTGTTCTCAAGGTGGAAGTCTGGAAACTTGTTCCGTATGAGTTAAAAAGGTTACCATGTAGATTCATATTCTGGTAAAATTTTCCAATGGATAAGAACCTCTCGATCTTCTTTGGAATTAATTTTCCCTTCTCGAACACCAAGCACTTTTTGTGGTTGCACCATCATCTCCATATCACCTGATAACTCTTGTAGAAAATCAGTTTTAGAAGGTTGGTCACCAATCACCTTCTTTAGTTGAGACACATGAAAGAGGGGATGGATTGATGTTGTCTCTGGAACTTAAGCTTATACGCTACCGCTCTAAATCTCTCAATTGTTCAAATGGTCAGAAGTAATGGGGAGCTAACTTCTCATTAAACCTTCTGGAATCTGAATGTTTCCTATAAGGTCTGAGCTTCAAGAGAACCATATCCCCCACAAGAAAGTGAACATCTCATCAACGGATATCCGACTGTGCTTTCATAACCTGTTATGTAACACCTGCTCCGATAAAGAGACTAAGTGCCACGTTATGGTGTCATATTAGAAACATATAAAATCAAAAGGTCCAAAACAAAACTTACTTATCAAACCATAATAAACGAAAAGTAACCACCACCAAAACAAAAGGGTCCAAAATGTAAATGTAACGAAATCATAATAAATGTCATTAGTAGTTATTGACTCTGATTAACTCTAGACATGCTCTCAAAACCCAACTCTCAGATCCCAGCTTCCCGCTTAATACCCAAATGAAAATGCGGCTGAGCTAATGCTCAGTGAACAGATAAAATAATAAGGCTATGGAGAAGATATATTATGGAAGCTATGAATAATAATCACAAGGAATGTACAAAGAGAAAGAACAAGGAATATCAAAAGATGAATTATAGAAATGTAAAGGAAGTGCCCATGAGCTCATACACATCACATTATATCATACCACATAATCACATAAGTGTACATGGGGAGGAACTTCCATGTACCGGAAGCGATACGAGGTGTATTGCACATACACCCCATTTACTAAATCACATAACATACACACGTTAGCTAGGATGCATCCATACGCTCCCTACAAAACAAATTCATAGTATGTACACTAGCTCATGACTAGCATACACATATAATAGCATATATAAATGCGTGCTGAAAGGGAACGCCAGGGACGAATCACACAACCCCAGATAGTGTCACATCATGGGTGTATCAATGACGTGGTAATGGTACCTCCATGACTAGTTACAAATAGCTCGGGCAAGGTAGGCATAATAAAAAATCAAATAGATCATAAGGATAATCATTTTAAGGCAAAAGAGGCATACAAATCATAACAAATCGAAGGGATTAATGAGATCATATAATTCAGCGAGCAATCAAAAGGGAACATAGCAACGACATATGGGAATCATACTTAAGAAGGCAAAAAGAAAATAAGAATGTCCTTAATGAAAGGACAGAATATCCATACCTCAACGAATGCAGAACAATAGAACCACACAAAAATGATAACGAGAATACACACGTGTCACCAGAACTACAAAATATATGTACATATATTACATATCATAAAGAGACACTTACTACAAAAGTTTCCAAACATAGGTGATTGACACTACTTAAAACCATTGTTTCCATATTACTAGTTTTATACCGGTATTTAAGGTAAGTGTTACTACTTAATTACCCAATCATTAAGTTCTCATAAATTCTATTAAATTTACAAAGGCTCCCATATGGGTCTAAAAGGCCTCTATAGAAACTAGAAGGGGGGAAGAATAGTTTCTGTTCGGTTTATGTCCTAATTAAAATTTCTTTCAATTAGGTTTGTCTCAAAATTACCTTTTACTTGAAAGCTAGTTGCATAATGATTAGGTTCAATTCTAATGCATTAACAATGACAAATAATAGATGTGTGTGATGTGATAATAAGAGTAAGTAAAGAGTAAGAAAAGAAACGACCTAATAGGAAGACACCAAGATTTATATTGGTTCGGCAATGAAGCTCTATCTTCATTCCTACTCCACTCCTCGAGTACACCTTACTCGAGATTTCCACTATATCCACAAGCTCCCTTCTTGGCGGGGAAAACCTTACAATGTCGTTTACATTATTTTCCGACACTAAGCTAAATGTCGAGACCTAATCTTAGCTAGGACCAATCTACACAACGTTGCCCACTTCACCATCTTACGACACAAGGCTATATGTCGAGTTCTAATCGAAAGGTAGAACCAATCTTCACAACGTTTCTTACTTCACCATTTTCCGACACAAGGCTAGATGTAGAGTTCTAATCGAAAGGTAGAACCAATCTTCACGACTCTTCACTTTGAAGCTAAGTGAGAACTTCATAAGATACAACTATACATCACTTTATACTTTAGTGAGAATTCACAAGACACAACCACAAGTCACTTTATAGTTTAGTGAGAACTAACAAGACACAACTCTTACAACTCAGAAATACATATCCATGTATACACATATAACTTGGATCTACACAACACAAAACCAAGTATACACATATACAATGGATTTACACAAGATTAATCCAAGTATTCACTAATACAATGGATTAACACAACTAATCCAAAGTATACACAAATACATTAAATCTACACAAGACTCAAATAAAACAAATGATGATCATGACTAGATCTTTAGGAGAGGATGATCTTCATCACGGCTTCATCTTTAATCACATCATAAGTGTGTGAGTTATCTTCTCTTTGGACAAGGTAAAGAAGGAGATCAAGGGATAATCATAAGCAAACATACTTAACACATTAAGTGATCTTTTACAAATTATTAGGAATTAAAAAAGAGAAGGATAGCAGAAAAAGTGTCCAAAAAAGGTTGTGGAAAATGCAGATTTGATCCACTATTTATAGGAGACAAAAGCCAACGGCTTTCTGCCCGCGGTTCCTTAATTGTCTTGCGGTTCTTTATCACTATGGAACCGCATAGGCATTTAAGGATCCGTGGTAGTAGACTCTGCTCATTTTTGTCTTTTAGTAGGGAAGTAACATCTGAGGTAAGTTTTTAACTTCAAAGGATATTCCTATGGCATTTGGAATATACCATATTCAAATTTACATTTTCCATTTTAATAAAACATTTTCTTAAAAAGAAAGTTTATTAAAAAGTCTTTTGTCACATTTGACAAAATGTAAGTTTAGGACTAATCACTTTTATGATCGCTAATCATGATTAAGATGTTAGCGCAATACTTAAACGATTATTACCTTGATGATAGTGTTTGTTAAATAATTCGTCTTATGATTGTATTTGACGATAAATGTATTTTTAATTTGTCGTGATCAAAACTAAGAAAGATTAGTTAACACTAATAATGTTTTTAGGCATTAATTTGTATTAACAATCTCTCCTTTTTGATTACGACAAACTATAAACTCATTTATGTAAAATCCAAAACTATTCGAATTATTAACGAGTTTATCACTATCATTTCTCCCCCTTTGTTTAAGCAAAAAGGTTAGCACAAGTCGTTCGGGAAGAGAAGAATTGACTTTGCTAGAAGCCCCCCCTTGGTGTTTACTCCCCCTTGCTTGGGGCACCAAGAGAATAAGCTAAAGGTGACATGCTACACAAAGGTTAGTAGAGAGAAAAGAAACACCAGTGTATATATAGTCACTACCTACTAAGTAACTTGAGAGGGAGGAAGAAAAGAAATCTCAAATTAGAAGTAAGTGTTTGCTAAGTATGTCCAAAGAGGGTGTTTTGACA
This sequence comes from Glebionis coronaria, assembly GCA_025667525.1. Classification (NCBI taxonomy): domain Eukaryota; kingdom Viridiplantae; phylum Streptophyta; class Magnoliopsida; order Asterales; family Asteraceae; genus Glebionis; species Glebionis coronaria. The sequence continues at coordinate 366,847 of JANFOE010000491.1, forward strand.
AAATCAAAGTTTAATTGGTGGAATAGAGGTAGAAAAGAAACATCCATACCAATTGAAATGATAATATGTCAAAGGGTTAAAAACTTAGAATGGTGGAATCACCCAAAAACAATTGTAAGTTTTAACCATGATCTAGTCTAAACAATGTGGGAAAAAGAATTGATGGGAAAGCGAGTAACACACATAACATTCATATTATAAAAATATAAAGGAACACACAAGAGAAATATTCATACACACAATATGAATATTTAACACAACAAATAAGGAAAATAAAAAACATAAGCATAAACTACTCTAGTAGTGATAATCCTCCAAGATTGCTTAAGTTTTTATTGACTCAAACAACTAAAACACCAAGTGTGCTTTAATTGGAAAAGTAAGACGGCGAGGCATCATTCGAAGATTTGTTCACGGGAACAAATACTTTGGGAGGAGGTCGTGTGAGAAGAAATTCAAGAAAATTTAGCTTGTCATACACATGAGCAAGTTCAATTTGTTGAAATCGACAACAAGCACACGAGCTTCCATGATGCAAAATAAGGTCGTTAGATGGGGAAGGACCATAAAGATGAGAAGGTGGTGGTGGAGAGGGAGATAATGGATAAGAAATGTTTTCATAATGCATAGCGAGATTTGGGAAAGGAGATAGGTCATTGAGAGGAGGTATGTTGTAAGGTTTAGGTGGTGGTGAAAGAACTTCCTTTTCTCCGGTAATTGGATCGATTGAGAAAGTCTCATTCCAATACACAATAAGAGAGAAGGAGGAAGTCTTGCAATGTTTGGGAGAAGAGGAATCATGAAGATCCTTGTTCTTCTTGATCCAAACGGGTCGAACCGAGATTTTCGGTTTCTTGGAAAACTTCGAAGAGAAAGCTTTAGGTTTAGAAGATTGTGACAAATAAATGTCAAGGTTAAGATTAGAAGAGTTAGACATTGTGAGGGATGAGAAGAAGAACTCCCAAAAGAAGAGAATTTAAAGAAAATAGACAAGGCAAAGATTTGAAATGAAAACAAAAGTTTTCAAGGAATGTTTAGCCAAAAATGGCAAACAAGGAATCTTGAAAAAGACTGTGGTCAAAGAAGAAAGACCAAAAACGAGCCAAAAAATGGCTTTCTGTCCGTGGTTCTTTAAAAGAATATGTTGTTCCTTATATATAAGGAACCGTACGACTTTAAGGATCCGCACACAGTGGACATGAAAATGTAATTTTACAAAGTTTTGAGAAAAAAATAAAACTTTTTCAAAAATTTGCAAATCTTGGATTTTTACCTCTTTTAGCACTAGATTATGCTTTGGTTGCACAAAAGGCAACACACTCACAAAGAGTGTCTTGACAAAGGGTGACAAAATATTTAGATAACATTTTGATCCAATTTTAGTCAAGTTTTAAGAGGTTGTGATAGATTAAGGTTCAATTTTAAATAAATTGAAGTTGATTAGTGTGAGCACATAGGTTAAAACACACAAATACTAAATCCATAACACAATTTCATGAAAACTCATGAAGGAAAGGAAATACAAGAAATGAAACAACAACTAACTATTACAAAGTTAGCTAAACTAGTTCTTGATAGGTAGTCTTCCTTAGTTTGACCTTCTTTTAAAACACATTTTTGGAAAAACATTATTTATCTCCTAGGAGGTGGATGATTAGAAAATAAATTTAACAAGAAGCTTTGTGATAAGTGTGAAAACACTCATCAATAATGATCCTAAAATCACTCAAAACACAGTCAAATACATTATTTTAACTTTAAAATATCAGAATTATGCGTGTATTTGTGTTTCATGTGTTTTCAGGTAAGAAAGATACATTTTGGAACAAAGACGCGTTTTCAAGGGATTTATATCACAAAAGACAAAGAAAAGAGACGAAAGATGATCTAAGGACTTTATTTGCCAATATTATCAAAGATCAAGGGCTGAACTTGCAAGTTTCTACAAAGAAAAGGATTAAAAAGAGATTACTTAAAAGTTTATATAACTTTTGCAAGAAAGTACAAAGTGGAAGGACTAAAAGGAAAACTAGTGAAAAGTTTATTACTTAACTTGGTCTGTTGACCAAGACCGGTCAAACACATCCCCAAACACGTCTTCTCAAACGAGAAGAGAGAGAGAAAGGAGATAACCAGTTTTCATCTTTCTCCACCAATACCTGCAATCCAATTTCGAGGACGATCTAAGAAGATTCAGTCGAAGCTCATAACTACAAAAATACTCCTCTCCATCTCCTCTACAAGACGGTACCCTTTAATTAGACCAAGGAAGGAAGATAAAGAAACCCCCAATTTTGGATTGAAGATGAAGAACGAGTTATCCTCGTATTTTCCACGTGTCCACTTCTCATTGGCGAGAACACGTCACATCTCCTCTTCTCGACGGCTATATAAAGAAGACGAAGACTCATTTGTAAATCGGTTAGCATAGGAGTAGTTTTACACATAGTGTAGGTGTAGATTAGGAGTAGTTAGTTTTCTCCCACATCTTTATGATTTTCAGTCGATAATTCTGTTAGAAGTTAGTTTTGATTCTGTTAAAACAGTCAATTCAGTTGTAACGATTTCTTTTCATCTCCATTAATGAAAGCTTCGAGTTACTTCTTACTAATCTCTTTTTGATTTCTTGAAGTTTGATTTCATATTTTTCTATTATTACTGCTTTAGACTACTGTTCTTTCTCATTCTTCATTTCTCATTAGCTAAAAGTTAGTTTAATCTTGTTAAACTTGTTATAGTTTCCGAAAGTAGTTGTAACCGAATGATTTTATCCTCCATTAATGGAGATTACAGTTTCATAAGTTTTTCCCGTCACTGATTAATGGCACTTTAGTTTTTAGAAAGCTTGTCTTCGATCTTAGCTACTGGAATTTGAGTTGTTTCTTTTTGTTTATAGTGACTTCAATAATTCTCGTTATTCAAGGATTTATGAGCCTTTTTAATTGAATTTGGATATAGAGTTGATTTTGGCTTATGGTAGATGTTGATTAGATAAACAGTATTATCTTTTCGTAATTCAAATTCTCAAATCAACTTTTACAAATTTAAAAGTAGTCAGTTCTGCAAATAGGATTCGGTTTTGGGTTCAGTTTTATTTTGAGATCTCAAATTCTGTTAAGCTGATTAATATAGATAGCATATATTTGGTTTCTTGTTATCGATTTGATTTTGCAGGTTTATATTGAAGTTTATGCAGATTCCGTTATTGGTAGTCTAGAAGACTCAGTCCGTCAATTTCAGTAGATAAGTTGGTGGCGGTGTGTTCGATTTTTAAGCCGGCTCAGCGCCGCGCTTCGACATCAACGGACAGGCCTGGAAGTAACTGGTCAAGCTCGTTTCATTTTTTTGCGATATCTAGTTTAGCTAGCTGTAATTTTGGTAGCGTAAATCTTGCCTGCAAGTTGTTTTTTTTACCTGTTTGAGCATATGATACTAGCTAGTTCTGTCTTCGGATTACAGTAAAGAGTAGGCTTTATATCAGTAAGTTTAGGTTAAAGTTCAGTTTAATTCTGTTAATTGCTATAGGCAGTTTGATAAATTTACTTTTAGGTTGTTAAGGAGCGTTTGGTAAAGTTGTGATTGTAATAAATCTTGCGTAGAAAACTTTTAGAAATTGAGTTCGTTCAAGTATTCACAGACTATACTTTTCAATCTTTTAGGTAGTTTAGTCAATATACACATTTCGTCCTTTATTTGTGTTCTTGTCATTTCGTTAACAGTCCTTTATTAGTTAGGATGTTACTCTTTTAGTCCGTCCAGTTAAATAACAACTGCAGAGAATGTCCAACTTGTTAGTGGGCTCGTTAGACTGTAGGAAGTAAATAGGAATTGGGCTTTAGTCGTTATTGGGCCAGAGTTAGTTTAGAAAAATACAATTTTAGGTTACAGACAGGAAATTTTTAGATAAAAACCATTTAGTTGAAGTGTAAACTTTTTAGTCATAAACTTAGATGAATTTAGGTCCATTTACATTTTCTGAATTTTATATTAGATTCTTTTCTCGTTTTGCGTGAATTTATATTTTACAATTTAAAGTTTTGTTAAATTTTGCATTTTGTGCATTTAAATGCTTTACGTGCAATGTGTTTTAGCGTAGTACGGTTACGTATATAGCTATTTTTACCTTTTTAAGTGTTTTGTTTGTCAAGTAGCTTAAATACCAAATAATCTTTTGTTAACCAAAAACAATTAAGTCTTTGCTAGAAAACGTTATATCAATTCGAATCGAGCTGAGAAGACAACTACACTAAAAACGAAAAATTAAATGGCGCCGCTGCCGGTTCTTTTCGTGAAGATTAACGATTTCGAGTGAGACGATTGGATTTTGGGATCCGTTCACTTTGTGAACGTTATTTTTACGTATTATAATCAAAAACATAAAAAAATCAAAAAGATAAAAATACAAAAAAATAAAAAAAACCACAAAGTCAATTCTTTTCCTAAAGAATTGAACCAAAAAAATAAAAAATCCAAAAAGTAATCTTTTTCCTAAAAGATTACAACAAAAAAAATATATATTATATCGTTTTCATCGCTTTTTTCGTACATATAGTATTTTTCTTAAAAAAAAATCAAATAAATACAAAAATATTTTTGACATATTATTATATGTAAATAAGTATACGTATAAGAACGACCAAGTTACCTATCTTCCATAAGTATTGCCGAGGCAATACACCGTGTTAGGGGGCGTTCCGGTCCTTGACACGCGTATCGATCCAATTTAATTAAGCAAGAATAGATAAATACTTCCAATAGGCAATAATTCGAAGAATACAAACTACTAAAGTGAATAGATAGGCGACGTGCTATAAAATGCCGTCTAAGGGTTAATAGGTACTTAAGTGCTTCGCGCCACCTAACCCCCCGTTCACTAGTGCGTATTTTGAGAAGGAAGGCTTTATTGGGGGTCTTGCACCCAAGTAGTAATTATATATATACTTTCTTGTGGATATTTCATATCGAACCTCGAGGGAGATAATCTCTTCTCTCTCAAAAGTCGACCGAGGGCTACTCCCTCATTCCTCGTGTTTACTTACACGTGTACTCGCACACGTGTAAACATACCACCTTTGGTGTATTACTTCCTTCCCTGAGGAAGCTTTTAAACATCATTATACTTGTATATACATTCGGCCACCTTGTTACACATGGATACTCGTTCCATGTTGGAGATTTTGCAACAACGATCCGCCACCGCTAATTATCCGTCTTGTTTGACTTGTGGAGGTCCACATGATACTTATTTATGTGATCAAAATAATGGTTATTATGGGGAGGGATATGCTTACAATGGAACCGAGAACCCTAATTTTCGACCTAACATTCAAATGGACTACACTTGTAATGACTATATGGGATATTCCGGTTTTTCATCACAACCTCCACCATCCTTTCATGATCAAACCTTTAATGAGCCATACCAAAACCAAGGATTTTTCAATTATGAAGGTTTTCAAAATGATGATAATTTTCAAGGCTATAATCAAGAAACCTTTCATAATCAAGGATTTTCAAACAATGAAGGCTTTCAAAATAATGATGAAAATTTTCCATGCTATAATCAAGATACTTTTCAAAATCAAGGATTTTCACATTATGAGGGTTTTCAAAATGAAGGGAATTTTCAAGGTTACAATCATGAGAATTTTCACAATCAAGACTCTTTTCAAACCTATAATTCACCTAATTATGGAAATCCACCTCCACCTTATTCTTCGACTTATTCATGTGAGTTTTGTGGAAAAGAACCCCATTATGGTTATGATTGTCGACCAAGGAATCCGCCTTCTTATTCTCTTAGTGATCTCAATGAGCTTTCTTTTCTAATCGAGCAACAAGGAAGAAACGATGGATATAGATTAAAGGCTTTTAAACGTATGAGAGAGATGAGTATCGAGGAAATGAGAGAAGAATCTCGGTGGTTAAGGGAAGAAATTAAGTTTCTTGAGGACGATGTAAGGAACAAACGGTTTAATATCAAGAGAATTGGTGACATTTATAGAGAATTTGTGAACTATTCCTCTCAGTCCCTCAAGAAAGATTTAGATGATTTACTCGTTAAGATTGATAGAAAGGAACGTGAACGCATAAAAACCATGAGCTTTGAGGAAATAGAAAAGGAGAATCCGCGGATAACAGGAGAGATGGTATCTCTTTCTAATAACGCGAAGATGAAACTATCTAATAAAGAGGATATTTGTGACGAGTTGAATATTAAATATCGTCAACTTCAGCAAGAGTTACTTACTTTGCTCTTAGCAAAAGACGAAAAAGTAGAAGATGAAGGCATAATAGACGCATATTTTGCTACTCGTAGGCCTTATCCATTATTTTATGATGATGATGATGATGACACACCTTCATCATCTTTACCTCACGTGGAACCCACCGACTCTTTAACCATGGGGGGCGAGCCTCTTAGCACTAATACAAACACCGATTTGGATGGATTAACCGCTTCTAGTGTTGAGAACCTTATCCCAATCCAAAGAGAGCTTGAGTGTGTTTCCAATGAACCATGTGACGAGCTTTGTATTGATACCTCTTCTCCTCATGATCACATTGAGATTTCATCACATGTTGACTTTCATGCTACTACTAGTGATTTTGGTGACTTTGATCTTGATGAATTGTTCAAAGAAAGGGATAATGAGATTGAGGAAGAGTTTATGCAAGATTTGCCACGAGTAGAGGATGATGATTGTGATTCTAGTGAGGCATCTTATGATATATTATCCGAGGACTTTTCATGTCAAGATGACCTTCCTAATTTGGATGATGATGTTGATCATATAGAAGAAGTGGAAGATGTTCATATTCGAGAGGTTTTATCAAACGTCTATAATCTTATCTCTTCGATTGAAGCTTTGAATTAAAACCATAATGATGAGTCCATAGAAGAAGAACCTTTCATTGACATTTCTTCACCGGTTTTTGAGGTTGCACCTATTGACTTTCATGATGATATCATCCCTTTGAGTGACTCTCTCAATACACCTTCTTTTGAGCCTTCTATTCCCACCCTTCCACCCTTGAAGTTGGTTATTGATGAAGATCCTATACTCTTAGAGATTGATCCTTTTTCACCTATGGCACCTTTAGAACCCAAAACCTTTGATATGGATTCTCATATGGATATTGATGCCACCATAGAGGCTTATCTTGTTGATATTGATATTGAGGTTGATGATAGTGATTCTAATTGGGAAGAGCAGATTCATCTTAGTGAGCACTTTCTTTTTGGGAACATAGAGATTACACCTCCTTCGCAAGACACTATTCATCTTGATCCTCCTTTTTCTATGCCTTCTATGGAAGATTACCCACCTTTTGATGATGATGAGCCTAATATGGATATACTTGTTATGAATGTTTTGATACCTACACCTTCATTGTCTCATGATGCTTTGATCACTAAGGGGGAATCTTATATGGTTGATATGAGTTCATCTTCTTATTTTCCCATGAAGGGAAAGGTTTTTGATCTTGGGATACATAAATTTGGGAAAAATTGGTTTTCATCTACTCCACTTAAGAGTGTGATTTCGATTGATCTGGGCTTCTTGTATGAGCTTACTTTGGTGATGCTACCTATTTTGGAGTTGTTCGAATGTAGAGATTTCGTATGTTGGACAAACTTAAGACACGTTGGACCGTTCCATTTATCGAGGCGGATTTGGTAAATCTTATAGTAAATGGCAACGTGCTAAATTTGAGTGTATCATGTGAGATGAGCTTCAAAGTGATATCATTTATTCTCCATGATGGTTTCCCCAAGGACAACCTAATTCGGGGCCGAGTCGAGCTAGCGACTTAGGGTTAAAAAAAACTCAAGCATTGAATAACTAGGTTAGAAAACGTAGAGTAGATTTTCAATAGGTTAGGTTTAATTAAAAGGATGTTATAGTAGAGTTGAAGTGGAGGGGTGCCTTTCTTCGTCTTTTGGTGTTTGTTTCAAGGGTTGCTCTCTCACATTTCATGCTTGGAGCTTATGGAGGAGGCCCGTGTATCTGGTTCACTTCGATTAGTTTTTGCTATCGTGATATTAAACACTTGTGCTTAAAATGAATACCCTTTAGTTGTCTCTTCCTTAACTTGGGTTAAGCAAAGTTATCAATGTCATAAGTGTAGGGGAGTTCACTCCAATACTCTTAAACATTGAGGACAATGTTTATCTTAAGTGTAGGGGAGACTTCTATCGAAGTGACCTTACCTAGACCATTGCCTTAACTTCATGATAACATGGAAAACTAATTTTTCAAACATTTTTCAAATTTTTGATCTATTTTGGCCACCAAAAATATGCATTCATAATTTTTGCATCAATCATTTTTCATAACACATTTGCATTGTATATATTTCTTCTTTTATTTTTCATCAAACATATATAAAAGAGAAAAAATAAAATAAAACATAGTTTTAACAAGTTTAGACTTCTTTGACATATTAGGCCCGCCATGGATATTTTGACTCAACCCGAGTTTGCTTATCTTAGCATTTTCTAGCTAGTATCCTTAACCATGTAGTCCTTCATTGGTCTATTAGGCTAAGCATCCACCAATTTCATTATTTGAAATTTTAAATTTGTGGAGAATGGGAAATGATAGAGTTGAAGCAAGTATAAAAGGGCTAGATAAACTTCATGATAATTACTTGTGGTTAAACCCTTCTCTTCTTAACCTCTATTTTCTTCGCATGTATATAATTGTTAATAAATAATCAAGAACGATTTTAATTGGTTTGTAATCTCTTATGCATTTTTGGCTAATCATTTATGGTTGATATGAGTACGTCTTAAGATTCTAAGTTAGAACGTTTTATGTGTACTAGACTTATGTCATGCTCAATATTTAGCGGGTGTTTTTCCTTTTATTCTTTTCAACTTTCTTTGTGAGGAATAAAGAAAAATAAGATCGGCTTACAAAAAAAAAATGAGTGGCTAGAAAAAAAAAAAAGAAGAAAAAGAAAAAGAAAAAAAATAATACAAGACTCCCAAGAGGGGCAGTGTGGTGTTAATTATAGTGACTATTGAGTTCCAATATTACCTTGACGGGTTGCGGGGATTCAATAGATTGCTCCAATCCAATATTACCTTGACGGGTTGCGGGGTTGAAGATCCAAAGTCTCAAAAAGATGGCGGATGTAAATTATTGCGTGAGTTTTATTTTTCTTTCCTTAGCGAGTGTGTAGCTACTTATGAAAGCATGACATGAGGATTTTACACATAAGGCGAATGACTTATTACTCTTGAAACGGACTTATATTAATTGTGAGCGGTTTTTCAAGTAATGGATGAGAGGATTACTTAGGATTAAAACCGTGCTTCCTTATTTTTGGATTTTGCACTTCTTATACTTCACACTTGAATAAATGACAAATTTGCCTTCAAGCAATTTGCTCAAATAATAACCGGTTCCACATTTAATTGTCATGAATAAGTTGATGCACTTTTTACTTGTGAATACAATGATCCCATTTTTAAGCTTGGTATGGGGAAAGTGAAACTTGAGGGTGATAAGTATCCATGGTACCCAAGCCCTAATTTAAGTCATTGATTTCTTTATGAGTTATTTCCATCAAAACCATTTCAATAAAAATCTAAAAAGATATAAATAGAATTGATTCTTTTGCATTGCATTGTAAATATTCAAAACCATCCATCATATAGCATAGTATAGTTTATTAAATCATAAAATGGCCAAGGTTGGTTAAATATGAGAAAAGTGTAATTTAGAGCTTTAAAATGCTGCATTGCATGAGGACATGGCAATGGTCAAGTGGAGGGGAGTTGATAAGTGTGAAAACACTCATCAATAATGATCCTAAAATCACTCAAAACACAGTCAAATACATTATTTTAACTTTAAAATATCAAAATTATGCGTGTATTTGTGTTTCATGTGTTTTCAGGTAAGAAAGATACATTTTGGAACAAAGACGCGTTTTCAAGGGATTTATATCACAAAAGACGAAGAAAAGAGACGAAAGATGATCTAAGGACTTTATTTGCCAATATTATCAAAGATCAAGGGCTGAACTTGCAAGTTTCTACAAAGAAAAGGATTAAAAAGAGATTACTTAAAAGTTTATATAACTTTTGCAAGAAAGTACAAAGTGGAAGGACTAAAAGGAAAACTAGTGAAAAGTTTATTACTTAACTTGGTCTGTTGACCAAGACCGGTCAAACACATCCCCAAACACGTCTTCTCAAACGAGAAGAGAGAGAGAAAGGAGATAACCAGTTTTCATCTTTCTCCACCAATACCTGCAATCCAATTTCGAGGACGATCTAAGAAGATTCAGTCGAAGCTCATAACTACAAAAATACTCCTCTCCATCTCCTCTACAAGACGGTACCCTTTAATTAGACCAAGGAAGATAAAGAAACCCCCAATTTTGGATTGAAGATGAAGAACGAGTTATCCTCGTATTTTCCACGTGTCCACTTCTCATTGGCGAGAACACGTCACATCTCCTCTTCTCGACGGCTATATAAAGAAGACGAAGACTCATTTGTAAATCGGTTAGCATAGGAGTAGTTTTACACATAGTGTAGGTGTAGATTAGGAGTAGTTAGTTTTCTCCCACATCTTTATGATTTTCAGTCGATAATTCTGTTAGAAGTTAGTTTTGATTCTGTTAAAACAGTTAATTCAGTTGTAACGATTTCTTTTCATCTCCATTAATGAAAGCTTCGAGTTACTTCTTACTAATCTCTTTTTGATTTCTTGAAGTTTGATTTCATATTTTTCTATTATTACTGCTTTAGACTACTGTTCTTTCTCATTCTTCATTTCTCATTAGCTAAAAGTTAGTTTAATCTTGTTAAACTTGTTATAGTTTCCGAAAGTAGTTGTAACCGAATGATTTTATCCTCCATTAATGGAGATTACAGTTTCATAAGTTTTTCCCGTCACTGATTAATGGCACTTTAGTTTTTAGAAAGCTTGTCTTCGATCTTAGCTACTGGAATTTGAGTTGTTTCTTTTTGTTCATAGTGACTTCAATAATTCTAGTTATTCAAGGATTTATGAGCCTTTTTAATTGAATTTGGATATAGAGTTGATTTTGGCTTATGGTAGATGTTGATTAGATAAACAGTATTATCTTTTCGTAATTCAAATTCTCAAATCAACTTTTACAAATTTAAAAGTAGTCAGTTCTGCAAATAGGATTCGGTTTTGGGTTCAGTTTTATTTTGAGATCTCGAATTCTGTTAAGCTGATTAATATAGATAGCATATATTTGGTTTCCTGTTATCGATTTGATTTTGCAGGTTTATATTGAAGTTTATGCAGATTCCGTTATTGGTAGTCTAGAAGACTCAGTCCGTCAATTTCAGTAGATAAGTTGGTGGCGGTGTGTTCGATTTTTAAGCCGGCTCAGCGCCGCGCTTCGACATCAACGGACAGGCCTGGAAGTAACTGGTCAAGCTCGTTTCATTTTTTTGCGATATCTAGTTTAGCTAGCTGTAATTTTGGTAGCGTAAATCTTGCCTGCAAGTTGTTTTTTTACCTGTTTGAGCATATGATACTAGCTAGTTCTGTCTTCGGATTACAGTAAAGAGTAGGCTTTATATCAGTAAGTTTAGGTTAAAGTTCAGTTTAATTCTGTTAATTGCTATAGGCAGTTTGATAAATTTTCTTTTAGGTTGTTAAGGAGCGTTTGGTAAAGTTGTGATTGTAATAAATCTTGCGTAGAAAACTTTTAGAAATTGAGTTCGTTCAAGTATTCACAGACTATACTTTTCAATCTTTTAGGTAGTTTAGTCAATATACACATTTCGTCCTTTATTTGTGTTCTTGTCATTTCGTTAACAGTCCTTTATTAGTTAGGATGTTACTCTTTTAGTCCGTCCAGTTAAATAACAACTGCAGAGAATGTCCAACTTGTTAGTGGGCTCGTTAGACTGTAGGAAGTAAATAGGAATTGGGCTTTAGTCGTTATTGGGCCAGAGTTAGTTTAGAAAAATACAATTTTAGGTTACAGACTTAGGAAATTTTTAGATAAAAACCATTTAGTTGAAGTGTAAACTTTTTAGTCATAAACTTAGATGAATTTAGGTCCATTTACATTTTCTGAATTTTATATTAGATTCTTTTCTCGTTTTGCGTGAATTTATATTTTACAATTTAAAGTTTTGTTAAATTTTGCATTTTGTGCATTTAAATGCTTTACGTGCAATGTGTTTTAGCGTAGTACGGTTACGTATATAGCTATTTTTACCTTTTTAAGTGTTTTGTTTGTCAAGTAGCTTAAATACCAAATAATCTTTTGTTAACCAAAAACAATTAAGTCTTTGCTAGAAAACGTTATATCAATTCGAATCGAGATGAGAAGACAACTACACTAAAAACGAAAAATTACTTTGCAACTTAATGTGAGCCCTAATCATCTCCAACCTAAGGATATCAATGAGTTAGAAGTTGTTTAAGCAACAAGGACAATTGGTTCCATTGTGCATGAAATAGTCAAACAAGTGTGGATCACCCAAGAACTGAGAAATAGGAACACTCAAAAGAGGAGTGTTAGAGGGAGGAGGAGGAGGCATGGTGTCCAATGGTGAGATGGGTGAATTTGGTAGAGTGAAAGAGGTAACCAAAGGCTCAACAAAATCATTCCCAATAGGAATATTTTGAAGAGGTTGAGGGTTCACAACCAAGAGAGGACAAGGAGTGAATGGTGAGGATAACTCATTCATCCTAGATTGGAATGAAGAGGAGGTAGAACCATGTGAATGGTTAGTACCATGAGTTGAACTTGTCTTTCATGGTGCAAGAGCTGGTGAGGGTGATGAAGAAATAAGAATTGGAGAGATCTCATTTTTGGGTGTATGAAAAGATGAAGAACTAAGTTTAAGAAACTTGATCTTGATCTTAAGGTTTATTTTGGATGAGGATTATTTGGAGGAATTTGATGATCAAATGAAGATGGAAATGTGAAATGATGAAGATGGAAATGTCAAGGAGAGTTTTTCTAAGAAGGCATGAGAGAATCATAGCAAAAGGGAGGCTTGAATGAGACTTAAGGAGAACGTAATTAATTCTTCTTGCTATGAAAATGCAAGGTTGTATAGGGTGGAAGTTGCAACACAATACAACATATGTGCAAGACAAGCAGACACATGGTTGCGATCACCACCAAGACACATTGCATTTTCCCTAATGATTTCAGCCCAAGGGATCATAAAATCATTAAGATCGCTAGTGAGTAATTCCTAAGGAGTGAGAGCATGAATTTCTCCTTCAAGTTTACCAAGAATAGGATGTTCACGAGGTTTGGAAATGGCACAAGAAATGTTCGAAGGTGAAGGTAGCTCGGTCACATAATGCACATCAATAGAGGCTGATTCTAAAGAGTTGATACTCCAAGCATCGGTGAACCTACATTGACCTTAGTATGGAACATTGAGAATTTTTCCAAATTCTTCAAGAGTGTATACAAAGGTTTTCCCCTTTATGGAAAATCTTATCGATAAACCATTATTGATGCATATGAATGTGTATGAGGTAAAGAATTCCAATAAAAAGGAAGGAAAGATTGGCTCATCAATGTCAAGCAAGCAGTCAAAGCCAATGGATTTGAACATGAATCATAATAAGTGTGAAAACACTTATCCTTTTACTACTTAATTACAATAATAACCAAGCCAAAACGTGTATTTTATGTCGTAAATGTCGGAATTATGCGTGGTTTTTGCTTTTGTTGTGATTTAGGATCAAAATGTGAATAGGGAAGAAAACATGGGCTTTCACGGGCTTTTATCGAAGAAAAAGGCAAAAGACGAAGTCAAAAGATCAAGAGTGCAAAAAGAACGGAAGTCCAAGGCCTATTCTGAAGATTTATCGAAGAAAAGTTAAAAGACGGAAGTTTAATAAAGCCGAAGAACTCAAGTCTAATTAATGAAGAAATTACAAGACGAGTTTAATTAATCCCGAGACAAAGTCGAAAAAGTCAAAGAATTTAGAAGACGAAAAGACGAGAAGGAAAGAAAGAAGGAAGCTTCCAACACATGCTTACCTCCCTAATCTCCTATAAATAGAGGCATTTCACCTCATTTAATCTTGTTAGCTAATTTGACAACTTAGCTCTCCACCTTTAATTACTTGCACCTTTAATTTTCATGTCATTTACTTAATTGTCATTTTAATTTCCTTGTCTTGAACCTTTAATTTCTTGCCTTTAATTCAAGTATGTCTTTAAATTTTGTTGTTGAATCTTTATTTTTCTTTGATCAAGCTTTTTCATTATCGTTCTTATTCTACTTTTCTTGTTTTTGATTTGATATTGATTCGGATTAAGCATTCATTTTGCTTGATCTTATTGCTTATTTGATTAAAAAGTTTACCTTTTTATTCCTATCTAGGCTTTCATACGATTTAAGCTTTGAGCTTGACATGCTTATTGGCTTATTTTGTATTTAGCTTATTAGTTTTAAAGTTTTCTTAAAAGTTTTATCTTTTTAAAGTTTGCTTAAAAAGTTTTCTTATTTTGTGTCTTGAAAGTTTTTAAATTTGTGCTTATTTAGTTTTACTTATTCTTGTTTTAATTAAGTTTTGGTAATTGCTTATTGTTAAAGTACTTATTTGGTTTAGCTTATTTGCTTATTGGATTCCATCGTAACTTTCTTAAGGGTTTCTGCTTGTTCCGATCGAGTAAGTGTGATCGCATAAACCCTAGGGTTTCTACTTGCGATCCATTACTGCGATCAAGGACTAGGATCAGACTACGATCGTCCATCACGATCTAAGTCACGATTGCCCGGTTGCGATCTGTGACTGCGATCGTTGGTTGCGATCTGTGGATACGATCACTTGGTCACGATCGTCCAATGCGATCCACTTGTTGCGATCGTGGTGGAGTACGATCCAAAACTTGCCCAGAGTACGATCTGGGAGTACGATCGTCACTGCGATCGCTTGTTGCGATTTGTGGCTACGATCTAGGGTACGATCCAGGGTACGATCGTTGGTTGCGATTGTGACTGCGATCTGACTTTTGTTTGACTTTATTTCTTGTTTTATCTTAGTTTTCAAATTTAACCTTTTCCCGCCAATTTACTTAGTTTTATTTTAAACGAGTTTTGTCTTATTTTATTTTTACAAAGTTTTTAGTTTTACAAAGTCTTCAAGTTTAAAATTCACTACGTTTTAATTTAAATTTTTAAATTCATTCGTCAAGCTTTAATTTTTTGTCATTTAATTAACTACTTTTAAAGTTTTAATTTTGCACAATTTACGTTTTAATCAGTTTTAGTTTTAATTACCCGTCATTTACTTTAAAGTTTTGCACTTTAATTTTACTACAACGACCAATCCATTTCTTTTTCACCAAAAGACGACTGAGTCGCACTCTTAACTAGTAAAAATAAAAATAAAAAGCATTTCTTTTTCAAAAATCCATAAAAATAAAAAAATTTCAAAAATACAAAAACATTAAAAAAACTTATAAAAAGCATTTCTTTTTCAAAGTTTTGCACCAAAAAGATTTTATTTTTCCAAGTACATATAGATTCTCTATTTCTTTGTTATCTTTTTCTTTTGCTTTTGCAGGTGTATGCGTACTAGATCTTCATCTTATTCAGAGCCCGAGACTCGTGTAGATTTAGTTATGGCTGGTGTGTACAACAACAATAATCCACCCCACCACAACAACAATAATCCACCCCACCCCAACATGATTAACAACAACAATGTTCCCCCACCCGATCTTCGAACAATGGAGGAGCTTTGTCAACCTACGATGAATGGACGAGGAGGACCGATTGCGCAGCTCCAGAGTTTTCATTGAAGCATCACATGATCCAACAAGTTCAAAACACT
This sequence comes from Glebionis coronaria, assembly GCA_025667525.1. NCBI lineage: Eukaryota > Viridiplantae > Streptophyta > Magnoliopsida > Asterales > Asteraceae > Glebionis > Glebionis coronaria. The sequence goes on from JANFOE010000491.1 coordinate 382,671, forward strand.
TTTCCATTTCGTGGATTACCGGATGATGATGCCAACAAACACCTCGACAAATTCATTACCGTTACTCAAAGCATGAAGTTGCCCGGGGTTACTATGGATTTTCTTCGCCTTCACCTATTTCCACACACCTTATCCCACCACGCCGAAAAATGGTTTGATCGTCTTTCGAAGAATTCAATTCATACTTGGGATGAGATGACTCAACGCTTTTTGTCGCGCTACTTTCCACCATCCATGGCCACGAGCCTTCGAAATCAAATCAGTGGATTTACACAAGAACCTGATGAATCACTTTTTGATACTTGGGAACGATATAATGTTTTGATAGATCGATGTCCAAACCACAACATGCTCCCCGTCACCTTAATTGATACTTTCTACAATGGTTTAACTTTTCGTGATCGTGATACGATTAATGCAGCCGTCGGTGGCACATTTATGAAAAGAAGACCTGAGGAGTGTAGAGAGCTTATAGAGAACATGACTACTCATCACAAAAATTGGGACTCATCCGCATCGTCAAGGAATAACCGGGAGTCAATGTTTCTTCTACTTCTTCAAACCCTGATATCACCGAATTAACCCGCGCAATGGTCGAAATGAGCAAAAATATGCAACTCTTGGCTAAAAATCAACAAGAAGTTAAAGCTGTTGCAACTTCTTGTGAGATCTGCGGCGGTCCTCATTCATACACTGATTGTCCTTCTACTCATGACAATCCGGAAAACGTGTATGCGGCTTATGGTAACTATTCAACGGAAAGCTACCAAGCCCGACCTCAAGGTGATCGTAACTTGCTAAGTTACCGTTCTAACAACTTTCTTTCACCCGGTTTATCTCCTCAAAACCACAACCCCAACAACTACAATAGAAGCAACCCAAACCCACCTCGAGCTTCTAATCCTTATCACCCACCCGCTCAACATGCTCTACCCATTAATCAAGATGTTGAAACTTTTATAAGGACCCAAGGAGAGCTAGTTAAAAATCTACAAAGCCAAATCATCAACTTAAAAGGAGATATCACTAAGCAAGGGAATGATATTAGAACCGAGCTTCGACATCATATGCTAACCTCTTTTAGCAATCAAACAAATGATTTGAAGAATATGATGGCTAGTTTCTTTCCAAGTACTCAACCCTCTACGTCGGGCTCTCTTCCTTCAAATACCGTCACCAACCCAAGAGCGAATGTGAGTGCTATTACTACACGAAGTGGAGCAACATTAGTAGGACCATCTATCCCTTCTCCAGTTACTCCATCTACACCTCTTCCACCACCATTTATCCCTCCTACTCCCACGCCTAGTATTAGTTCTCCATTACCGTCTCCACCTCTTACTGACAAAGTACCCAAGAAGAACCCTTCACCAACCCCACCTTCTACCTTTAAACCTTCAACATTTCAACCTTTACCTGCTACACCTACACCAACTAAACCCAACATCCCTTATCCTTCTCGCTTAGACAAGTGCCAATTGCTCACCAAGGAAGATATTCAAGTGTCAAACTTTTTGAAGAAGATTTCGGGAGTGACCATCACCTTTAGCCTTGTTGAAGCTCTAGCGTAAATGCCTAAATTTTTTAAGATGTTTAAGGAACTGCTTAATAAGAAGGAGAAGATGGCCGAGTTTGTTAATACTCGATTGAATGAAAACTGTTCTACTGTCCTTCTTAAAGAACTTCCGGAAAAACTTGGAGATCCCGGTCGTTTTGTGTTGCCTTGCATTTTTAACAAAACCGAAGAATTTACTGCCTTAGCCGATCTCGGGGCAAGTATAAATTTGATACCTTTAAGTGTTTGGAAAACACTATCATTACCCGACCTTACCCCAACAAAGATGACTCTTGAGCTAGCAAATCGCACTCTCGCTTACCCCGCTGGTATTGCCGAAGATATGTTTATTAAAGTTGGCACCTTCAGTTTTCCGGTCGACTTTGTTGTTGTTGATTATGAAATGGACCCTCGTATTCCATTAATACTTGCTCGGCCATTCTTGAGAACCGGAAAAGCTTTAGTCGATGTTGCCGAAGGTGAATTAATCTTAAGAGTCGGGAATGAGTCACAAGTTTTTAAAATGGGGAAGATCACAACCAAATCAAATGGAAGAGAATCAGCGAATACGATTAATGTGCTTGATGATTTTGTCGTCTACAACAATCCTATTTTTGATACTTGCTATGACAATCCACTTTTCCAAGATGATGTGGATGATTCTCTCTCCAATTTAGATCCTCCACCAATTTATGATTCTCCAATATATGATGACTATGATGATGATTCTAGTTCTGATGGGGATGATTATGATAATTTTGTTTCAGAGTATCCAGACATGCCAACATATGATGATTTTGATGATGTTGATACTCTCTCGAGTGATTCTTCTCATGATGACGTTACTCTTACTTTTGATGAAGATCCTCCACCAAAAATGCTTGATCCTACATTGGATGACTACTCATTTGAGGAAGATTTTGCTACTTTTCTCAACACTTACTTCCCAAATGAGAGTGATTCTCCTCCTTTGGACTTTGATGATGCTCTTTATCCTCCTTCGGATATGAAGTAACTTGTTTCAAAGGAGAAGAAGCCGGAAGACACCGATATCCGTAGTACCTATGTTTTGACACCTCTCTATCCACCTTCGTCAGATGAGATTGTGCGATTTATGACGAATCTTCTTCAAGGACTACTGAGCCTGAGTGTTATTTTCCCCTAAAGGAAAAGGTGTTCGATCCCGGTATTGCAATTTTTAAGCCATCTCAGAATCCATCTGATGCAATAAAAGGAAAGATTTTTGGAACTTATAGAGATATGCTTGCATCTCATCACACTTGCTACCACCGTGCTCAACAATTGCTTAAGGGAACCTTGCCTACTCTTCTTTGGCTTGCCTTGTTCGCCTTAAGCTTGTGCTATTTGATGGATGAAAACCATGTATTTGATCCCGGTGGATATGTTTCACGCTTCTTCCTATGCTAATCAAGGTCGAGTCAGGCTCACGACTCGGTTAACCAAATCAAGCGCTTCTCGGGAGGCAACCCACAGTATCTATCCTTTTTAGTTGTTTTTATAATAAGTGTAGGGGGAGACCCTAGTATGTGTTTGTTGTTTTCTTTCTTATCACATGCAGGGATTCGAGCTATCAAAGATCCATTCTTGATGACTTTTGACGACCCGTGATTCCGTGTACCCGTCTTCCCGGTTCTATCCTAAACTCTTTTGATTCACTATTTTATATTCTTTAATATTAAAATAGGAATCACGTTAGTTGTCTCTTCCTTAGCAAGATTTAAACAACGTGCACAATGTCCTAAGTGTAGGGGAGTTTACTCCTACATGCTTAAACATTGAGGACAATGTTTATATTAAGTGTAGGGGGGACTTCTGTCGAAGTTAAGTGGGCTTTTCCTTGTATTTGTCCGAATTTTAACCGGAAAATTGATTTTTCGACATTTTTCAAATTTTTTCATCTATTTTGGCCTATTAGTATTTACCTTTATTATAGTTATTTTATTTCGTTGCTAGAATAAATTTTTAATAAAGTGGTTTTAATTTTTAAACGTTGTGAATCTTTTGACTCAACCCGAGTTTACTTATCTAAGTTTACTCTAGCTAGTATCCTTAACGTGTTTAAGTCAAGTTTTGCTAGGCTTTTGTATAGGGAGCTTTAAAACGTGAAAGTCTTAACTCTTACGGGTTAAGAACAAGAACTTTTCGCAAGTTCCTATAATTGATCCTAGGAAGTCGTTTATCAAGGGAACTTTAAAATGCGAATTCTAAACTTGAAAAAGTCTAAGAATTTGCAAGATTCTATAGATGACTTGAAAACCCAAAACTTTAATTTAATAGGCTAAGCATCCACGAGTCTCATTCCTTGAGATTTTAAACTGTGAAGAACGAGAGATGATAGAGTCAATTATAAGTTTGGTATTCTTTCATAACTTTATGTGAGTTGATTATAAGCTTTTTCTCCCATCGCTTGCTAATAAATTTAATTGCAATAACTAAGGTTGTACGATTTGAAAAGTTACTTAGCTTCTAGCACAAGATCGTTTAAAAGTTGCTCAATATTAATTAGAGTTCATAGCCAAGGCATAACTTATTGAAGCGGGATGCGTGTTGGGAATAAAATATAGCCAGTCTACTTGAGCGCTGACAAGAGTAAAACAAGCGTTGATAGGAAGAAAACAAACGCTGACAGATCAAGCGTTGACAAGAAGAAGTCAAGCGTTGATACATTGAAGACAAGCACTGATGGAAGGATATGATCTACGCGTTTATTATGTTCTAGATTACTTCTAGTAAAGATAGGAACAACAATGTATTTTCTATATTTATCTTTACCTAGAATAGTTGATACGTAGATTATTGTACAAGGCTTCTTATGTCTATAAAAGAAGACCTTTAGGTTATTGTTCAATATAAGTTTTCATACGTTAAACACTTTCATTGTAAGCAAGTTTGTTATCATTAATCAAGTGAAAGTTTGTTTACATCTTGTGTGTTCTTGTTTAAGTGTTAATTCCGCATAACACTTAGATTATCATATACATATACAAAGGTTTCTCTACGTGTATAACTTGATCTAATCTCGTATACATAAAGCTAAATCGATCTAAGTTTGGGATCAACAAGTGGTATCAGAGCTTGTTGAGGAACTTTTGATCTTAAAGAACACAAGAACCCTAAAATCACCAAAACCCTAATTTTCACAAAAACCTAAAAACATCATGTCAAATCTAGAAGTAACCTCCTCCTCCTCACCTTTACCAAACATCAAGATTCCCATGCTTGATGCAACCAACTTTGAATTATGGAAATTCAACTTTGAGCAATATCTGGGGATCTATGACTACACACTCTGGGAGATTATTGAATATGGAAACACATTCAATAAAGCTCAAAAGATTGCTGATGCCATTGCTCAAAGATCAGCTGTTGCTGGATGTTCAAAAGCAGATAAGAAAGAAAAACCTGATGATGGTAGAGTTGTGTCTGCTGAAGACATAGCAAAGAAAAGGGTTGATATGAAAACCCTAAACATTCTGAAACTCTCTGTGGGACAAGAGAACCAACATAAATACAGAGGTTATGAATCTACAAAGGACCTTTGGGCAGCTCTTGAAGTTGCATATGGTGGCAATGATGATACTAAGGAAGAGAAGAAGAAGCAACTCATGCATGAGTATGCTGTTTTCAATGCTCAACCCTAATGAGAAGCTTAGATGTGTTAGAAGCAGACTCCTTGATATTACTAGAAAATTGTCCTTCATGGGGACACAAGTTGGTGATGTTGACACCATTGCTACTTTTCTTAAAAGCCTTGGTGAAGCATGGAAGATTGAGGCAAGATCTATACTTGCCAATAACACTCACAAAAGTTCTACTTTTGATGATATCTACAACAAACTAAGGCTGTTAGAGAATGAAACTCTTTTGGAGCATGGAAGCAAGTCTACCAACAACAACATGGCCTTCTTCTCACATAGTTAAGGTCAATTCAATTAGAAGGATTCTTACATGCATCCAGTTACTGGATCAACATGTGTCAACGCTGGAACATGTCCTGTCAACGCCTCCTACTCAGACGCTGACACATACAAAAGTGACTCACCAAGAGTTAAACCTGCTGGTTTGGATCTGGATACTGTATGTGCTTACATTGCTTCTTTGCCCAATGGTTCAGTGATTACATATGAGGACCTTGAGCAGATAAGTAATGAGCACTTGGAGGAGATGGATATTAAGTGGAACATGGCTCTTGCTAGTATAAGAGCAAACAGGTGGAATAGAAGGTTTAAGAAGAAGATGACCTTCAATGCAAAGGACACTGCTGGATTTGATAAATCCAAAGTTGAGTGCTACAATTGTCATCGTATGGGGCACTTCATGAGGGAATGTAGATCTCCAAGAAGATCTGATGCTGGCAAACCTTCAAGCTAAATTGTTAAGGCTTAGGATCCTAAGGCCATGGTTGCAGTGCAAGAAATTGATGGTATGGGATGGGACTGGAGCTATTTGGCTAAGGATATGGAAGAGGATAAAGCTTTGGTTGCTGAAATAGAAGAAGAAGAGCATGTTCAATATGCTCTCATGGCACATTCCTCCTTTTCATCAGATAATGAGGTATACGATGATGCTTTTTGTAGTAAGGGTTGTAGGTTAAATACTGAGAAACTTAACAAAGAGGTGTTAAGATTATTAGATGATGTGAGTACTGAAAGATGCAAACTATCTAATTATCAACTTGCTCTCACTCAAACTGAGAAGACAGTTACTGAATACAAGAAAATGGAATTTGACTTAAAAGATAAAATAAATATTTTAAAATATGAGTTAAATGCTAGTAATGATGTTAGGAGCATCATGGAAAGGGTTAATGTTGAGTTACAGGCTAAGTTAGATGAGGCCATTAAGAATAAGGATAATGTTGGCCTTAAAATTTAGAGATTTGATAAGGCCACACAAACCCTAGGAAAATGTGTTAATAAACAAAGGGATCCTAAGGACATGACTGGGATTGGGATGAAAGACTATACTGTGGTTCCACCACCAGCTGGTGACTTCTATGGTGTCCAAAGGAAGGACTTATCTTGGACTGGTATACTAGAACTCCAAGAGGAGGAATTTATTCCTCCACCAAGAGTCATTACCCCAGTTGAAGAGTATCAACAGAAGCTGACTGACTTGAATGAATGGAAGAAAGCCAACCCTACCTTATTTGTTAAGGGTGGCTTGTTATGTGAAAGTCCAAATGAGTCAACCCCTATTAAAGTAACAAACCCAATCACTGGTAAGGCTGTTGACCTTGGCTCAAACACTGTTAGAAAACCTAGCATCAACTATGCAGAAATGTATAGGAATACTAGGTCACCTAAGAGCCAAGTTAGCAATGATGGAACAGGCTTCTTCTCTTCTAGACCTAGGGTTGTGTCTAGAAAAGCCTGTTACACTTGTGGTAGCTTTTCACATTTAGCATATAAGTGTGTCAACGCTTCCAAAGTCAACACTGTTAAAAAGTCAAACGTTGTCAGACCCAAACCTTGTGTGCAGCAAAGTCCACAAGTTGTTAGACAAGCCCCTTTCTTCAATAGAGGGTCTAACACTCATGGAAAAAGACCATTTCAAAAGAAAAATACTTGGTCTAATAGGCAATGGGTTTCTGTAGCAAACCCTAGGTTCAACGCTGACAAGGGAAATTTCAGCGTTGACAAGACCAAATCCAACGTTGACAGAAACGTGACCAGACCTAAATATTTGCAACCACAGGGTAAGGGGTCCAAAGCTTCTTCAAGCTTGACATGGAGACCAAAGACAGATCAAAACCCTAATGATAATGGGATTTCTATGACCTGCAACAGATTTAATTACATTTCAAAGGTCATTACAAAACCCATTGGGGTTAACTAGGTATTTCATCCAAAGAGGGATGAACAAGGGGTTGTTATGAGAACTAAGTCTGTTCTTGTTGAACAACCAGATGAATCCAAGTCTGCTAAGGCTTGGGTTCCCAAAGAAAACTAACTTGTTTTCTTTAGGTGTAGGGCATTCAAAAACAGGTCAATGATTATGGATATTGGGACAGTGGATGCTCCATGCACATGACAGGGAAGGAAGATTATCTGACTAACTTCACTCCCATCAAGGATGGTGATAAGGTTTACTTTGGAGGCGGATATGGAACTATCACAGGCAAAGGAACACTTCTCACCAAGAACTTGCGTTTTGAGAACGTATTTCTGGTAAAGGAACTTGATTACAATCTTTTTAGTGTATCAAAAGTTTGTGATAACAAAAATAAATTTTTGTTTATTGATACTGAATGCTTGGTGTTAAGCAAGGATTATAAGATCCCAGATGAGAAATATATTGACTATAGAACACCTAGACATAAAGACATATATAATGTGAATCTGAATGGGATTAGGATGAATAACAATATGTCATGTTTTTATGCTAAAGCTTCAGTAGATGAGAGTAATCTATGGCACAGGAGACTAGGGCACATAAACTTTAAGAACATAAACAGGCTTGTGAGACTTGGCTTGGTTGATGGTTTGCCTGAAAAGGCTTTCCACAATGACCACTCTTGTGTTGCATGTCTTAAAGGCAAGCAGCACAAGGTCTCATTTAAGTCCAAACAGGTGCACTCTAGTACTAGACCACTTCACTTGCTGCATATGGACCTGTTTGGTCCAACTAATATAGAGAGTTTGAATGGTAAATCATACTGCTTTGTCATCACAGATGATTTTTCTAGGTTTACTTGGACTTTCTTCTTAGCTATGAAGAGTGATATTGCTGACACTTTAATTGATTTTATCACTCAGATTGAGAAGAAAACAGGTAATGAAGTTAAAATGCTTAGAAGTGACAATGGTGGTGAGTTTAGAAATAAGCTTTTAGATGATTTTTGTGCCAAGAAAGGGATTACTAGGCAGTTTAGTGTTGCCAGAACCCCACAACAAAATGGGGTTGCTGAGAGGAAGAATAGAACCCTAATTGAAGCAGCCAGAACTATGTTGGTTGATGCTCATTTCCCCATAGCTTTTTGGGCTGAGGCTGTGAATACAGCATGCTATGTTCAAAATAGAGCATTGGTCAACAAAATACAGAACAAAACACCTTATGAATTACTTTGGGGAAAGAAACCTAATATTGGTTTTCTTAAACCTTTTGGCTGTCATGTAGTTGTTCTTGATACTAGTGATGCCTTAGGTAAATTTAGTGCAAAAGGTGATGAAGGCTATTTCATAGGGTATTCAGTGCAGAGCAAGGGATATAGGGTTTATCTTAAAAAGGAAAAACGTATGCTTGAAAGAGTACATGTTAGGTTTTTAGAGAGTATACCTAGTGATCCTGAAAGTGGTCCAAATTGGTTGTTTGACTTGGAACCTCTATCTAGGACTTTAAATTATATGCCTGTCAGTAATCCAGACATTGTGAAGGTAACTTCAAATGTTGTGGAAGAACAAGTTGTTGATGTTTCAGGTACACAGGTTAATGAAGAGGTTGGATCACAAGCAGAAAAGTCATCTCCTATACAAGAGTATGTTACAATTCCCATATGGACAGACGCTTTTGCTGCTGCTGCTGCTGGAAAGGATAATGGTGGTCCCCAAGTATCACCAGTTAACAACATGCATGGTCCTTCAGGCGCTGACAAAGGCAAATCTAGCGCTGACAGGACAAATTCAGATGTTGATGGCTCAAACGTTGACAACAACATTTTAAGCGTTGTTAGCCCAAACGCTGACAACCAAGGTTCAGGCGTTGACAACACTTTTGAGCATCTTTTCTCTTCTAATTTTGAACAGGGTGAACTGATGAGACTGCTTTTATACATGGTCTCATCGTCCAAATCGGGCTTAAAATGCACAAAATATCATCAAATATACCAAATATATGCTCGTGTTTGTTACTTGTGTATTTTTAGGTACGGATATTGAGGAAATGGCAAAAGATCACAAGAATCATTCAAAAACGAACACGGGAAACGAAGTCGCACAATGAACCGGGCCCAAGTTTGGAATTTTGCAAAAAGACCCTTGAAGTTTGAAGAGTTGGCAAGAATGGTCCCTCATCTTTGAAGAACTTGTCACATTTGACCCTTAAAATGTCATATGTATAAGAATGATCCCTAAAGTTTGAAGATATTACAATTCCAGTCCTCGAAGAATCAAGAATATACAAAAGAAACCCTTGGAAAAAATTTTAAAAGTTTTTGTGCCAAAATTGTAAATCTGCCAAAGTTGACAAAGGGAAAGAAGGCATTGATAGCATCTATTTACAAAGTGAACAAAAGGAGAAAACTTGGGGGCCTTTTCTGCCAAACCACCAATCCCACTCACCCAACCAGCTCTTTACACGTCACCCTAACCCACCCACCAACCCATTAACCCTACCCGTCCATACCCACAACCCGGTTTTAAATGGTCAAACCCCCCTGGTCAACCATTTTTCCCACTAAAATAAGTTTTTAAATCTTGTTTATACCCTTTTTGGATTAAAACCCCCTAATCACCTTCATCAACCCTAATTAATCCCCAGACCCGATTGGACTCCACTCAAAGGGGTTTAAGCTAAAAACGTGCAGATCACTAATTGCCCTCATCCTCACCTTTTCCCACTCCACAAAACATCCTCACATGTGCTATAGGACCCACCCCGTACCTCCCCTGCACAAGTCCCTTTCCCCCAAACCCTATGACCCGACAATTTGAACGTTTGGGATGATTCTCCTTGGTCCAAGTATAAACAAACGTCCAAGATCATTTTATAGAGCTGGCACATCACATGGGTTCCAATTGACCCAAAATTCGTCAAAGACTTCCAAGGGCTTTTTAGTGAATTCAGAAATTAGGGTTTCACTTTGTAATTTTTTAATTCAAGTTTCTAGAATAGTCTATCTAGTAGTATATAATGAGACGACCTGTGTCTCATTGTTGTTGTTCCAGTTTTTAGCAAAAAACATTTGTAATTCCTTTTTTTTTTAATATAAAAGTTGCTATTTGTTATTGAGCAAGTGTAATTCCTTTTTACTATTACTAAAAGTTGGTGTGTGTTGAGTTAGCTAAAAACTGTGTTCCAATTTTATTGTGTAAAAACACTTGTGTGTTTTTAAAATTTCAGAAAAAGGTTTTGAAATTTGTGAATTTTTGGTGAAAAGTGTTTAAAGGTTTGAGATTTCAGGTATTCAAGTTAGTTTGGGTTAAGTTAGTTGAAAGAAAAACGTATTGATAAGTTTTGAAAGTTTTTAAAAAGGTTTTGAGAAAACAAAAAAGTGAATATTGCATATTCTGCTTGTTTTTTTCTACTTTTTTTCTTAGCAGGTTTTTGAGTGGTGATTAGTCCAAGGTTCTGCATATACCCGAGTATATTGGAGGTGACATCAGTCACTGAGGGACTTGGAAGTAAGTCCCTCAAGGTAAAAACCTTTTACCTTTTCATTTTTCATTTTATTATGTGATTTATGTGATTTGCTTGAAATCTGCTTAAAGTGTGTTAAGTTGGTTGGATTTGAGTCAATTTGATGTTATGAGCATGTTAGGGTAGATTTAGATTAGTTTGGTGTGTTTTGATTTAAGTTGTTTTGTTAAATTTCATTTCAAAAGTTTTAAGGGGTGTTTGGATACGAGTTTTAGTTGTAAATTGATGACAAGACTTTGAATAAAAACGTGTTAGAATCATACCATAGGGAGTGTGTTAGTTGGTTATCGGTTTTGTGGAAGATTGGGACTAATTTTCATGCTAAAAAGTGAAAACTTAGCTAAAATTTGAATCTGCCATATTTTTCTGCTTTTTGTGTGAATTTGAGCTTTCAAGCTTTTAAATCTGTTAGATTATAGGGTATTCAAGGATTGTAGGTTGTTTGTTTATCATTTGGTGAATGTGTATGCAAGATCTTGGCTTTTGAATCACACCTTTGTGCAAGTTTTTGGTGAATAGCACCCACAGACCCATAACTTTACCTCAGCAACCTTCATTTGATCCTTTTGTGCAATCTGTGTAAAGTTCTTGCTAGTGTGTGCTTGTTTTGTATTGTTTTGACTCCCTACACTCCAACTGAGTGTAGGGGTTCCTGATTTGCCAACAAATACACCACCAATCACAAACCAAGCCCTCTTGGTTCCTGTTTGCACTTGTGAAGATAAAACATCTTTGCTTGTGTTCTTGGCAAAATTAACTGGTCACGTTTTTATTCAAAATCTTGATTTAATCTTGATAGAGTTAAATTGGTTTGTGTTTTGAAGCATAATAAGGTTACTGGATTGGTGTTTAAAAGCTAAAAAAAAAAGATAAAAGATCCAAAAAGGACTGGCCAGGACTCGAACCTGCGCCATCCTCCTCACAACACATACAAGTTACCATTGCGCCCTAGGGTCTTTGACTGCTAGGGTTTGCAATTGAATTAAACTTAAGGTGTTTTTCGTTTTGGCTTTTCAAAATAAGCCGTAGCTTATTTGGCCAATTCTGGCTTATTAGCTTATCCATTTTGCGCCATTTTATTTTCCTAGGTTTGTCTTATCACTAGGGATTTTTCTAGCACAAGTTTTGATTTTTCCCTTCTTTTATTTATTTTTTATTCATTTTTTATTAGCCGTATATTATTAAATAGATTAAAAATAGTAAAAAGTTGTTTTAATTTTAGGAAAAATAGTTTTTAGGTTTTAATTTATATTTTTGAGGTTTACATTCATAAAAGTTTTCAAAAAGTCTAATTTTTAATTTTATTTAATTTTAGGGTTTTTAGACAACTTTAAAAATTAATATAAAATTAATAAAAAGGTTTTAGGAACTTTAATTTACATTTTTGTCTTAGTTAGATTATTTAGGATTTTTGATAATTTTTTAGAATTTATTTAAAAACTTTTTATTTTTTTTTGAATATTTTAATATTATTTAATTAGAAAAAATTGAAAGTTTTATTTTTAACTTTTTTTTTCATTTTTCCTAGGTTATAGACATTAAATTAGGAACTTTGTCACTTTCCACATAATTTTTGGGCTTTTCATCTAATTTTTAGAATTAATTTAAGATTTAATAGATTTTAATAGTTTTTAGTGTTTAAAAATAGATTAATTTGGTTTTAAAATTTTTAAAAATAGTTTTTAGCTTAATTAGGTCATTTTTTAGGTTTACAAACTATAAAATCTTGTTTAGGGCTTTTTAATATTTAAAAGTGATTTTTAGGGCTTTAATTAGCATTAAAAAGTCATTATTTAATTAATTAAAAGGTTTTGGCAAGTTTGGATTTTTTGTAAACTCTTAGAATTTTATTGTGGATTTTTAGCAATTTTTAGGAATTTTTAGGTTAAAATTTTAATTTTGTAGCTTTTTACGACTTTACGTTTACGCCTTTTTCGTCGTAGTTTCAATTCGTTTTCATAACCGTCTTTCTTTCCTATTCTCATTTCTTTTCTTCTTGTTAATAATCACAAACATCATTAATCAACTCTTAACACAACGCACTTGCCTCCTTGGGAAACGAACTTGTTTGGTCATTAGTGCTCGGTTTTCCTAAACCGACACTTAACGCTTACCACTATTTTGTCATCCTTTTCCTAAAGGGTACAAAAACACTACATCATTTTTTGGCGCCGCTGCCGGGGAGGCGTGTTGTGTTTTGGTTGAACCATTGTTGTTTTTTATATTAGCCATAAATAGTATTTGTATTAGTAGCACTCTACTAATACGTATTATCGTTTTTCGGTTTTTGTGTGAATATTATTAATAAATTGTATACGTAGAACAATAAATTCACAAGTACTCCAAATACGTGAGCAATCACAACCTTGATTCGGGATTTCATCACTCGATCATTGTATTCGAATCTCAAACCAAAAAAAAAGGCAAAAATAGATAAATACTTTCGTGAAGCTTAATCTTGATAATACAAACTATAAGGTGGGTATAAGGCGGTTGTATTTCACGACCTAAAGGAAAAAGGCTCTTAAGTGCTTCGCGCCGCCTCGTTTCCTCCGCTTGCTTGTGCGTATTTGATTTTGAGAGTGAATCGAGGGTTTTGCCGCCCAAAGTATTATTACATATCATATATATTTTCTTGGTTTCTATTGATTAAACCCTCTTGAACGATTTGGTGTTCCACCATCGTTCTAAAGTCATCGAAGGCGTTCACTCCACGTGATCGTTTTCATTCCTTGAGGCCTTTTTAATCAAGAGATTTGATTGAGGAGAAGATTTGTGGACTTTTTGTCTACTTAATACATTTCACCAATTTCCAAAAAGTTAATACAATCAAAAACCACAAAAAAATTGAAAAACACAAAATACCAAAAAGAATCTTCTTTGCTCGTCTCCACGTTGTACGTGACGTTTATGCTCACTCGTAATCAAGCAAAACGTGCACGTAGACGAAAGAACAAAACTCCCACTCCAACTCATTCTAGTGAGGAGTCTCCTATTGACGAACCCATTGTACGAGAAGAACCAACCATGGCGAATCAAACTATGATGGAGTTACTTCAAGCACCCACCAAGGGTTATGGAGAAGCTATTATGATTCCCGCTATCCTTGCGGAGAATTTTGAGGTGAAAACGGGTTTGTTGTCGATGATCCAAAACAACAAATTCCGTGGTGATGAGAAGGACAATCCCCACAACCATATCCGCCAATTTAATCGTCTTACCGCCACGTGCAAATTTAAGGATGTCTCGAATGACTCTATTAAGATGATGCTTTTTCCGTATTCCTTAGCGGGGCCCGCTAAAATTTGGTTAGAGAAAGAGCCACCCAATTCTATATTGACGTGGAAGGATCTCGTTTCAAAGTTCGTGAACCAATTTTTTCCGCCCTCTAAGACTACGCATTTGAAGAATGAAATTTCTAAATTTTCACAAGAATCAAATGAAAGTTTTTCTACGGCTTGGAATAGGTTTAAGGAGATGTTACATGAATGTCCTCACCACGGTTTTTCCGACTTGCACCAAATCGACACGTTTTACAATGGACTTAACGATCATGAAAGAGATTATTTAAATGCCGCCGCGGGTGGTAATTTTTTGTGTAAAACGGTTGACGAAGCTTTGGTCATAATTGAGAATAGGTCTAAGGTTTATAGCCCTCGTCACACACCGAGTGTTGCCAAAATGGGCTCATCATCGTCTCGTTCCATTAATGCCTTGCAAGATGAGGCAAATGAAGAAAATCGGTTTTTCGATAGGTTTTCGACCCTTATGTCCCATTGGAAGGCTCAAGAAGCTTCCAATTCCGCTTCGGTTAAAGCGGTTTCTAAGAGTTGTTTGTCATGTGGTGGAGCTCCTGATCTTTCCGAGTGCATTACCGCGGATGGTAACACTTCGAATGCTTTTGTAGCCACGGGAACTTATAACCAAATCGGTCAAGGTTCTCGTTCAAATCAAGCTCCACCAAATCAAAATGCTAATAACTATCGCAACAACAACCAAGGTGGAAATTACCAAGGAAATCAAAGGAATTATAACAAAGGTAATTACCAAAGTGGAAATGGGCAAATTTCAAATCAAAACCAAAACCGTGATTTTCAAAACAATGCCCAAGGTTTTCAAAACGATCACACCAAAAATCTTCAAGGAGAATTTTTGAATTATGCTAAGGCTAATGATGCTAAGTTTGACAATATGCAACGTGAAATGGTTAGCTTAAGGTCCGAGTTGAAAAACGAGCTTAAAAACGAACTTGCTAATGAACTTAAAACTCATGCTAATAAAATGGAAGGAAATGTCACACGACTCCAACAAAATCAACAAAAAATGGAGCAAGGACAACATGAGATTAAGCAAGAGTTGTTAAAAGCGGATGCTAGGCAATCTAAGTTTGAAGACCGTATGGCTAAAATGTTTGAAGCTATCATGTGTAAACCCTCTTCTTCGGGTGGTCTTCCTAGTGATACCATCGTGAACCCGAAAGAAGAATTGAAGGTTATTACTACTCGTAGTGGTAAAACTTTCAAAGAACCCATTTCTCGTCCAAGTACTTCTATGGAGAAGGAAAAAGAGAAAGAACCCGAGGTTGTGGTTGAAAAGGAGCAAATTACAAGCCCACGAAGTACCGCTCAAACCACACCTACGGTTGAACCAATACCAATCATGGAACCCGAGATTCCAAGGCCGATGCCTATGCCTACTTTGCCCCAACCCACACCACCTTTACCCTACCCATCAAGACGAGACAAGGAAAAGGCACAAGAACGAAATAATTATCAATTTGAACTCTTTATGAAAATGTTTCGTGACTTGCATTTTAATATAAGTTTTGCCGACGCCTTAGTCATGATGCCTCGATTTGCCGCGAACTTCAAAAGTATGTTGAATAACAAAGAGAAATTGCAAAAATCGTCTAGTTGTTCTTCGGTTTTTCTAAGCCGCATACCTCAGAAAGTCGGTGATCCTGGAAAGTTTTTAATCCCATGTGCTATCCAAGACATGGAAGAATGCTACGCCTTGGCCGATCTTGGTGCTAGCATTAATTTGATGCCTCTTGAAATCTTTAAGTCGCTCAATCTTCCTAATCTCACTCCTTCAAGAATGTCAATCGAAATGGCCGATCATTCTACGATTCTAGCTTGTGGAGTTGCCGAGGACGTCTTTGTGAAAGTTGGAAAGTTCTACTACCCTATAGACTTTATTGTTGTTGATATTCCCATCGATCCTAAAGTTCCGTTAATTTTAGGTCGATCTTTTTTGGATACCTCGAGAGCACTTATCGATGTGCATGCAAGAAAAATCACTCTTCGTTTCAATGAGGAAGAACTCGTCATTAATGCAACCCAAAACTCCACTCTTTCTCATGTGTATTCTATCACATCATTGTACAATGTCAATCCCATCAAAAACATTTGCAAAAAGATTTCCAATAGAGTTTTAGGAGTTGTTAGGAAAAATGAAGTTCCATCCCCTCCGCCGGTGGAGGTTAAGAGTGTTAAGCCTACAATTCCAATCTCGAGTGATTCTTCGGATGATGAATACGTTGATCCCGATGGGGAGGTTTTGTTTGTTGAAAAACGTTTTGAAAACTTGCCACCACCTAAACTAAAAAGATTTCAAAATGTGAGAATTTTTAGTGTGACTAACATTGCTTTAGATACACCAAATATTTTTGACATAATTAAATCGGGTTTTGATAGGTGTGTAAACACCCATCCTTTTACCACTTAATTCTGGCTAAAGCAAGACCAAAACACGTATTTAATATCATTTGTTTGGAATTATGCGTGGGTTTTTGTGTTTATTGTGATTTCAGAGCTAACCGGATGAATATTAAAGAAAACATGGGATTGCACGGATTTTATCAAGGAAAAAGACTCAAGACGAAGTCTATTGTCCAAGAGATGCAAAAGATTTGAAGTCAATGGGACTATTTGAAGATTTATCGAAGAAAAGGACCAAAGATGGAAGATCTACATATGTCGAAGAAACTCAAGTCTAATTAACGAAGAGATTTAAAGACGAGTTGAATTTAATCGACGACGAATCCCGAATCAGAATCGAAAACGTCAACTTTTCTGAAAAGACGAGAAGACAAGAAGAAAGGGAGAAAGCCCACTCACCAACCAACCACTAGGACTATAAATAGATTTCTCCCTTCACATTTTAGGGAGTTAGCTTCGTTTTTCTTTTTTTCCAGTTCTTTGTTCGTGGCTTCACCAACACCATTAGGGTGTTTGGTGATTTTTCATTTTTCTTTCAAATCTTGTAAGTGTTTAATCTTCACTCTTGTTACCTTTATATTAATCCTTTAATTCCATCTTTCTATCCATCTTGTTCTTCATCATCTTTTTAGTGCAATTTCTTAAGTTTTTATTTGATTCAAGTTTGATCTTAAAAAGTTGTTGATTTAGTGTTTTTTATTGGTGGGATTTGTTACTTAAGGTATTTAAATGATTTGTGTTTAATTTGGTAAAACCTTTTTGAGTATTTTGGTGTTTAGATTGAAAAATCGTTTGGTTTCCGCTGTTATTGTTCTTCGCTGCCCAGATTTTTCCGAACAAGACAAATATTCCGAATAGGCGAGTTTCTTTTTGCCTTATTCGGAATCTTTCCTACATTCTGAATAGCTTGTTGGTTTCCTCTCTTATTCGGAATATTTTATATATTCCGAATAGAATTATTTTTCCGAATAGCCCTGTTTTTCCGCATGGACATATCTTTCCGCATAGGTGTGTTTTTCCGCATAAGGGTGTTTTTCAGAATAGGGTCTGTTTTTCCGCATAGGGTATTTTTCCGCATAACACTTATTTTCCGCATAGGTGTGTTTTTCCGCATAAGCCTACTTTTCCGAATAACATCATTTTTCCGCATAAGGGTAATTTTTCCGCATAGCCAAACTTTCCGCATAGAACTTGATATTCCGAATAGGCATGTTTTTCGGCATAGCTTAATTTTCCGCATATGCTTCATTTTTCCGAATAGGACCCTTTTTCCGAATAGAGGAACTTTCCGCATAAGCCATGTTTTCCGCATAAGGGTAATTTTTCCGAGTAAGAATTCAATATTCCGAATAGTGCCTTTCTTTCCGCATAGAGATTATTTTCCGAACAGGAGGACGTTTTCCGCATAGGGTAACTTTTCAGTGGCTGTTTTGTTTAAATTCAAGCATTACTTTTTAATTGTTGATTGTTTTAAGATTAAAATATTATCATTTCTCTGTTTAGTAGATTAGAAAACTAAATCCACTTTTTGTCACCAAGAACAAATCATTCCACTTTTAACTGAGATCAATTCGAAAGGATTCCGAGAATCGAACTTTTCACCACACTAAAACGCTAGTATCAAATGGCGCCGCTGCCGGCTCCTCTCGTTAAGATCAAAAGTTTTTTGTGAGAACTTGGATTTTGGGATCCGTTCCCCGTGAACGTTACTTTTTCATCATAAAATTTTTTCAAAAATCCTAAAAAATATAAAATTTCAAAAATACAAAAAAATTAAAAAAAACATAAAAACCAAAAATATTTTTTCTTTGCTTTTCTTTGTTCGTTCTTTTGCAGGTGTATGCGCACTCGATCCACGTCATATCAGGAGCCCGAGCCTCTCGATCACTTAGACATGGCCGGTGTACCACCTCCAAACAATAACAACAACAACCCACCTTTCAACAACATGAACAATAACAACAACAATGAGCCCCTTCCGGATAATCGCCCGATGATTGAATTGCTGCAAGCTCATGTTGATGGCAACACGGATCCAATTGTTATACCTCCAATTGCCGCCAACAATTTCGAGCTCAAATCAGGCTTTATCCAGATGGTCTCCGCTCAACCATTCTTGGGACGAACCATTGATGATCCACACGACCATATCAAAAGATTTTTGCAACTCACCAACACGGTCAAGTTCAATGGAGTTCCACAAGAGGTTATAAGGTTACAACTTTTTCCTTTTTCTTTAGAGGGACAAGCCCGGCATTGGCTTGCTAAGGAACCGCCACAGAGTATTCTCTCGTGGACGGATTTGGAAACAAAGTTTATCAATTACTTTTTTCCACCCTCTCGTACTACCGCTTTGCGGAATGAGATTATAAACTTTGAACAAAAGTACGATGAGTCGTTCAGTGAATCTTGGGATCGTTTTAAAGATCTTTTAAGAAAATGCCCACAACATGGTTTTACCAAAGTACATCAAATCAATACTTTTTACAATGGTTTAAGCATGAGTGACCAAGATTCACTGAACAGTGCCTCATGGGGTAATTTATTGGCTAAGACTTCCAATGCTGCTTGGGACATCATTGAGAATAAGTCTCGTGTGCAAACCAAGAGTATTCGGACCAATGTTGCTAGTGCTAGCACTAATGACAGCGACAAGCGATTAGACAAAATCACTACGCTTCTTGAATCGCTTGTCACCCACACCGTCAGCAACAACAACAGCAACAACGCCAAAAATGCTCAAGTGAATGCTGTCAGCCAACCTTGTGAGATATGCGGTGGTACTCACTCTTACACAACTTGTACCGCCACCCAAGACTACCCTGCTGAGAATGTGAATGCGGCATATGGCACCTATACTCAACCTGCTTATCAAGCTAGACCTCAAGGTGACCGTAACTTGCTTAGCTACCGCAGCAACAACTATCTTTCACCACCTGGTTTCCCTCCTGCCAACCAAAACCAACAACAAAACCTTAATCGCCCTCCTCAACAACAACAACAACCTCGACAACCATACATACCACCTCACAAGCAGCAACAACCACCTCAACGAAACAACCAAGTCTACCAACAACCTGCTTACCAACCACCTGCATACAATGCTCCTCCCAACCAACCCACCGCTCTTCACCAAGAAGTGGAAACTTATATGAGGACTAACGATGCGATAGTGGGAAATCTTCAGAGAGAGGTGCTCAACCTGAAAGCAGACTTGGTCAAGCAAGGAAACGATTTGAGAGCTGATATGAGAAATACGTTGGATAGCCAAACTAATGATCTAAGGAACATGATGGCTAGTTTCTTCCAAAGTAGTCAACCCTCTTCTTCGGTTACTCTTCCGAGTACCACCGTTGCGAACCCAAGAGGGGAGATGAAAGCAATCACCACTCGAAGTGGTAAAGGTACCAAGGAACCCGAGCTTCCTATACCTCCACCGGTGGTTGTGACTAAGGAGAACGAGTCACCTGCTCCTATTCCTCCTCCTTCTCCTTCCCCAATTTCTCCACCTCTTCCTTCTACCCCTCCTCCACCCATGGTTGTGAGTGATCCTATTCCCCTAAAGCCTTCCTCTTCTTCCAATATACCTTACCCATCTAGGTTGAGGAAAGAGAAGCAAAAGAGCAAGGATGATATTCAGGTTTCTAACTTTCTTAAAATGTTTAAACAACTGAATTTTAATATCTCCTTCGCCGAGGCTCTCGCTCACATGCCCAAATACGCGAAAATGTTTAAAGATCTTCTGAGCGACAAGGAAAAGCTCCTCGATATTTCCAACACCCAACTTAATGAGAACTGCTCTGCAGTGCTCTTAAGGAAATTGCCAACCAAGCTTGGTGATCCGGGTCGTTTTCTTATCCCTTGCAATTTCCCGGGAGTAGAGAATTGCATGGCCCTAGCCGATCTAGGTGCCAGTATTAATCTCATGCCTCTAAGTGTTTGGAAGCAATTATCTCTCCCAGAGCTAGTCCCCACCAAAATGACTTTGGAATTGGCCAACCGTACGGTTGCTTATCCAGTGGGGATAGCCGAAGACGTCATTGTAGGATTCGACAAATTCACCTTTCCTGCCGATTTTGTTGTCGTCGACTACGAGATGGACCCCCGTGTGCCACTTATTGTTGGTCGTCCATTCTTGAGGACCGGTCGCACTCTCATTGATGTTGAAGCCGGTGAGCTTATCATGAGAGTGGGTGACGATAAAGTAGTCTTCAACATGGGAAAGCTTTCTAAACAGCCTTATTCTTACGAGAGTGTTAATTGTATTGACGTTCTTGATGAGGCTTGTGAAGAACACTTCAAGGATGCTTGTAAAAACATTCCTACCTCTCTTCCCAATGTTGAGACCGTTTCCTCTATCGACTCATCACTATCTCTATTTGGAGAAAGTGATTTCCTTTGGAAAGATTTGGAAGCCACCTTGGAAGATGTGAAGCAAGACAATGACGATTCTACTGCCAATTGGGATGACGATCTCAGTTTCATTGCAAACCTCCTCAGAGAAGACAATCCTTCCCCTCCATCTCCCACTGTTATTGCTATCGAGACTCCGACTTCGAATACGCCTCCCGTCGAAAATCCTCCGGATTTGGAACTTAAGGAGTTGCCACCCCATCTCGAGTATGTATTTCTTGAAGAAGAGAAGAAGTCGCCAGTCATCATTGCTAAGGATTTGAAGGATGAAGAGAAAGCTCGACTTGTCGCTGTGTTGAAAGATCATAAGAAGGCTATCGCTTGGAAGATTTCTGATATTCGTGGAATTGATCCTCACTTATGCACACACAAAATTCTCATGGAGGACAACTTTAAGCCCACAATTCAAAGCCAACGAAGGGTGAATCCAAAAATACATGAAGTCATCAAAACAGAGGTTCTCAAACTTCTTGATGCGGGTATGATTTACCCTATTTCGGATTCACCATGGGTTAGTCCAATCCATTGTGTGCCTAAGAAGGGCGGAATAACCGTTGTTCCCAACGAACACAACGAGTTAATTCCCACTCGTCTCATTACTGGGTGGAGAGTTTGTATAGACTACCGCAAACTCAATGATGCCACGAGAAAGGATCATTTCCCTCTACCTTTTATGAACCAAATGCTTGAACGCTTAGCGGGTAATGAATATTACTGCTTTCTTGATGGTTTCTCGGGTTATTTCCAAATACCCATCGATCCCCAAGATCAAGAGAAGACTACATTCACTTGTCCCTATGGCACTTTTGCTTACAAAAAAATGCCTTTTGGCTTATGTAATGCGCCCGGGACTTTCCAAAGGTGTATGTTAGCTATCTTCCATGACATGGTTGAACAAACCATGGAAGTCTTCATGGATGATTTCTCGGTCTTCGGGGATTCCTTCTCTTCTTGCCTTGCCAATTTGGAACGTATGCTAAAGAGGTGTGAAGACACTCGCCTAGTTCTGAATTGGGAAAAATGCCATTTTATGGTAAAAGAAGGCATCGTGCTTGGACATAAGATCTCGAAAGCCGGTCTTGAAGTAGATCGTGCTAAAGTCGATGTTATCGCAAAGTTGCCTCCACCTTCAACTGTGAAGGGTGTGAGAAGTTTCTTGGGTCATGCGGGCTTCTACCGTCGATTCATAAAAGATTTTTCTCAAATCGCTCGCCCGATGACCCACCTCTTGGAAAAAGATACTCCTTTTATCTTCTCCAAAGAGTGTCTTGAAGCCTTCAACTCGCTTAAGGATAAGCTAACTAAGGCACCCGTCTTGGTTACCCCTAATTGGGAGCTTCCCTTTGAGTTGATGTGCGATGCTAGTGATTTTGCTATTGGAGCGGTTCTTGGACAAAGAGTGAACAAACACTTCCAACCGATCCATTACGCTAGCAAGACAATGACAGGGGCTCAATTGCATTATACGACAACCGAAAAAGAGCTTTTAGCTGTTGTCTATGCTTTTGAAAAATTCCGCCCCTATCTTGTCCTTTCCACCACCATAGTGTATACCGATCATTCCGCGCTGAAGTACTTGTTGACAAAGCAAGATTCCAAACCAAGACTTCTTCGCTGGGTTTTGCTGCTCCAGGAATTTAAAATCGAAATTCGCGATAAAAAAGGAGCTGAAAACCTAGCCGCGGATCATCTCAGCAGACTTGAGGATCCTTACCAAGGGGATCATCCAAACAAAGACATCAATGATTCTTTTCCCTTGGAGACCTTAATGTCTATAAACTCGAAGCCAAATGAAACCCCGTGGTTTGCGGACTTTGCAAACTACTTGGCGGGTGGAATTCTCAAGGAAGGGTTGACGTCCCAACAAAAGAAAAAGTTCTTCACCGACATTAAGACTTACTTTTGGGACGACCCTTACCTATTCAAACAATGTGCTGACCTGATTATCCGCCGATGTGTTGATGGACCGGCAGCGTCTGAAATTCTTGATGCTTGCCACAAAGGACCCACCGGTGGTCACTTTGGTCCCAACTACACCGCCAAAAAAGTGTTTGATTCGGGATTTTATTGGCCCTCCATTTATCGTGACGCTCACGATATGGTTAAAAAATGTGATGTTTGCCAAAAGCAAGGCAAAATCACACATAAAGACGAGATGCCTCAGAATTTCATTCAAGAGTGTGAAATTTTTGATGTTTGGGGTATCGACTTTATGGGGCCATTCCCTTCCTCTAAAGGAAACAAATACATCCTTGTAGCCGTTGACTACGGTTCAAAGTGGGTTGAAGCCAAAGCTTTACCTACTAATGACGCAAGGGTGGTTTGTAACTTTTTGAAAGCTCTTTTCGCTAGATTCGGTGTGCCTCGCGCCATTATTAGTGATCGTGGGACTCATTTCTGCAATGACCAATTTGCTAGAGTCATGGCTAAGTACGGTGTAAATCATCGTCTTTTCACAGCCTACCACCCACAAACTAATGGTCAGGCTGAAATATCCAACCGAGGACTGAAGCGAATTCTAGAAAGAACCGTGGGAGAGCATCGTGCCGCATGGGCTGATAAACTCGATGATGCTTTGTGGGCTTTCCGTACTGCTTACAAGACCCCGATCGGCTGTACGCCTTATCGTCTTGTGTACGGGAAAGCGTGCCACCTCCCCATTGAGTTGGAGCACAAGGCTTATTGGGCCTTGAAGTGGGCTAATTTTGATATTAATAAAGCCGGTGACCTACGCAAGATCCAACTCAATGAGCTGAATGAACTTCGGAATGAGGCTTATGAAAATTCTTTGATCTATAAGGAAAGAACTAAGCTCGTTCACGACTCTAAGATTAATAACCGAGAGTTCCATGTTGGAGACAAAGTCTTACTTTTTAACTCTCGGTTGAAAATCTTTTCGGGCAAGCTCAAATCTCGTTGGTCCGGCCCATTCACCATTGCCCAAATGTTTCCATATGGTACTCTCGAGCTCGCTCAACCTAATGGACCGAATATTAAGGTGAATGGCCAACGAGTGAAGTTGTACTTTGGTGAGGCCACCTCTCACGAGGTGATTCCATCCCTCACCACGTTCCCCATGAACTAATTTTGGGTCGAGTCAGGCTCGTGACTCGGTTATCAAAAACAAGCGCTCCTCGGGAGGCAGCCCGAGTATCTATCCGTTTAACCCCCTAAGTGTAGGGGAGGACCTATTTTGGTCATTTGTGTTTGTGTGGTGATGTGATTACAGGGATAACTGCAATCTTGGAAATCTTTGAAGAACCGTGCTCCCGTGTTATCCGAAATCCGGTTCTATCTCTCAACTATCGTGATTCAATTTTCTTCATACTCACATTTGAAATTGATCACTTTAGTCGTCTCTTCCTTAACTCGAGTTAACCAACGTGCACAATGTCATAAGTGTAGGGGAGACTTTTCCCACATGCTTAAACATTGAGGACAATGTTTATCTTAAGTGTAGGGGAGACTTCTATCGAAGTTTTAAGTGGACTTTTCCATGAAAATGCCTTCATTTAACCGGAAAATCATATTTTTCAACATTTTTCAAATTTTTATTAACTTTGGCCATTTAGTCGTAATTTTTAAATTTTTATCGTTGCTTTCATATGTATATATCCCGCAATAAAGTCAAAAATATTAATAAAGTGGTGTAGCTGGTTTAGAAATCTTTGACATATTAGGCCCGTTGCGTTTATTTTGACTCAACCCGAATAGACTTATCCAAGTTTATTCTAGCTAGTATCCTTAACCATGTAGACCTTAATCGGTTTATTAGGCTAAGTATCTACGAGTCTCATTACTTGAGATTTTAAATTGTGGAGGACGAGAAATGATAGAGTCAATTATAAGTCGGTATTCTTGCGCAAGCTCACTTGGTGTAATTATTTGCCTATTCTCCCATCACTTGCTAATAATTTATCTGCAATAAGTAAGGTCGTACGATTTGCAAAGTTACTTAGCTTCTAGCCCAAGATCGTTTAAAAGTTGCTCGGTAATGACGAGAGTTCATAGCCAAGGCATAACTTATGAAGCGGGGCGCGAAGATTGGCGAGTCCGAAAAGGCCCTAACAAGGCATGAGGATTCAATTTTATTGCTGAAGATCCAAAGTGATGTGAAAAGCATTATTCCTAAAGTCAATATGAAGGATCAAGACTCACGACGAAAAGCAATCAACTCCCATAAAGATCATGGAAAAGTCTATCCGAAAAGACCCTAACAAGGTATGAGGATAAATAGATCCAAGTCCGAAAAGGAGGCGGATCGTTGTATCTCAAAATCCCAATTAGAGATTGAAGAAATAATCATGAAGTCGTGGTCAACAAAGTTGGAGTACCCCTCAAAAGTCTCCAAGTGAAGAAACTCTATTATGATGAGAAGACCATTATCTCAAGAACGTCTCTCGAAGATATGAAGTATGAAGTACGTGTCAAATATCGGCCCGAGAAAGGTCTCAAATCGTGAACCAAGTTATGCCAAGATATGAACTTTTTGATATCCCGAGAAGCAGTTTTAAGAGATTTTGTCCTTTAGCTAACTATTGATCAAATCGTCCCACTTTGCTTTCAGCCTAAATAAACTATCGAAATAAGTCCAAAAATGCATCTTCATGATCATTCTAAGACAAAAATAAAATATAAGAGATACACCTAGGAATAAGGGAGTTTAAGCATTTAATTATGCCATGTGTGTAAGTGTTTGATTTACTAACTTATAATAACAATGATCTCGTTTTTAAGCTTAGTTTGGGGAACGTGAAACTTGAGGGTGATAAATCTTCGCAACACCAAAGCCCTAATGTAAGTCCTTGATTTCTTTACAAGTTATTTCCATCCTTTTGTTTATTTTAAAGTTTTAATTTCTCTTAGCATTTTAATTTTTGTTTAGTAGAATTTAATTAAGGCCAAGGTTGATTAATTATGAGAAAAATGTAAATTTGCTTTATCACTAAGCATTGCATGAGGGCATGGCAATGGTTAAGTGTAGGGGATTTGATAGGTGTGTAAACACCCATCCTTTTACCACTTAATTCTGGCTAAAACAAGACCAAAACACGTATTTAATATCATTTGTTTGGAATTATGCGTGGTTTTTGTGTTTATTGTGATTTCAGAGCTAACCGGATGAATATTAAAGAAAACATGGGATTGCACGGATTTTATCAAGGAAAAAGACTCAAGACGAAGTCTATTGTCCAAGAGATGCAAAAGATTTGAAGTCAATGGGACTATTTGAAGATTTATCGAAGAAAAGGACCAAAGATGGAAGATCTACATATGTCGAAGAAACTCAAGTCTAATTAACGAAGAGATTTAAAGACGAGTTGAATTTAATCGACGACGAATCCCGAATCAGAATCGAAAACGTCAACTTTTCTGAAAAGACGAGAAGACAAGAAGAAATGGAGAAAGCCCACTCACCAACCAACCACTAGGACTATAAATAGATTTCTCCCTTCACATTTTAGGGAGTTAGCTTCATTTTTCTTTTTTTCCAGTTCTTTGTTCGTGGCTTCACCAACACCATTAGGGTGTTTGGTGATTTTTCATTTTTCTTTCAAATCTTGTAAGTGTCTAATCTTCACTCTTGTTACCTTTATATTAATCCTTTAATTCCATATTTCTATCCATCTTGTTCTTCATCATCTTTTTAGTGCAATTTCTTAAGTTTTTATTTGATTCAAGTTTGATCTTAAAAAGTTGTTGATTTAGTGTTTTTTATTGGTGGGATTTGTTACTTAAGGTATTTAAATGATTTGTGTTTAATTTGGTAAAACCTTTTTGAGTAATTTGGTGTTTAGATTGAAAAATCGTTTGGTTTCCGCTGTTATTGTTCTTCGCTGCCCAGATTTTTCCGAACAAGACAAATATTCCGAATAGGCGAGTTTCTTTTTGCCTTATTCGGAATCTTTCCTACATTCCGAACAGCTTGTTGGTTTCGTCTCTTATTCGGAATATTTTATATATTCCGAATAGAATTATTTTTCCGAATAGCCCTGTTTTTCCGCATAGACATATCTTTCCGCATAGGTGTGTTTTTCCGCATAAGGGTGTTTTTCAGAATAGGGTCCGTTTTTCCGCATAGGGTATTTTTCCGCATAACACTTATTTTCCGCATAGGTGTGTTTTTCCGCATAAGCCTACTTTTCCGAATAACATCATTTTTCCGCATAAGGGTAATTTTTCCGCATAGCCAAACTTTCCGCATAGAACTTGATATTCCGAATAGGCATGTTTTTCCGCATAGCTTAATTTTCCGCATAAGCTTCATTTTTCCGAATAGGACCCTTTTTCCGAATAGAGGAACTTTCCGCATAAGCCATGTTTTCCGCATAAGGGTAATTTTTCCGAGTAAGAATTCAATATTCCGAATAGTGCCTTTCTTTCCGCATAGAGATTACTTTCCGAACAGGAGGACGTTTTCCGCATAGGGTAACTTTTCAGTGGCTGTTTTGTTTAAATTCAAGCATTACTTTTTAATTGTTGATTGTTTTAAGATTAAATTATTATCATTTCTCTGTTTAGTAGATTAGAAAACTAAATCCACTTTTTGTCACCAAGAACAAATCATTCCACTTTTAACTGAGATCAATTCGAGAGGATTCCGAGAATCGAACTTTTCACCACACTAAAACGCTAGTATCAGGTTTTCACAAGGAGAGTGTAAAAGATGAAAAAGGAAAAGATTTTGAGTTTAATTTAAAAGATTTTTCTACAATTCTAACTCCGTCATCACCGCGTTTATTGAGTACTACAAGCTTGTCTTCTCCTTTTGACGATGCTTTGTGTGGACTTAGTGTGGGGGAAGCCCCTTATGTTCCCTCCCCTTTCTCCACCGAGGACGAGATATTTGATCCTGGAATTGCTTATATAGGGAAATCTCGGTCTTCCACCGATGCAATAAATGGAAAATCTTTTCATTTGATTGGTGCGAGTCTACCTCGAGTAGCCCAATGTTTTGACTTACCCATTGTCCCACCCTTCTATGTCTTCTCTCCTATTTTCTTCTACCCCATTGGGGTTTGTGTTGAAGTGGCGTTGTTTCGTCTTTCATCCGAAAACGAGGACGCTATCTTTGACCCCGGTATACGTTTATCGGGTTTTTAAAGTACTCCACATGCTTTTGGGCCTTGTTTATCATGTAAGCCCCACCAAAAATTGACCATACCATGATTATCCCTAAATGATCACATTTATGGGGATTCGAGTAGAGCTTTTGACTCGGTTATCAAAAACAAGGTGCCTCGTGGGGGAGACCCATGCTTATCCATGTACATATTATTGCTTTCTAATGTAGTTTAATGTGAGGGGATTTGTGCCCTTCCAACCTTTGTTCCGTGGTTGTTTGTGAATTGTGGTTTTTAGATCATGATCTTCACGATTGGAGCCTCTCGTGTTTCGTTTTATGGGAGCACTCGATCGTTTGCTTTGAAGGCCTTTCCCAATATCCATATGATATATCCTTTTATGTTCTAACCTTAGGTTTTTAGCACACTTCATAAACGACTATTAACTTATTGGTTACACCCTTTCCATGCTAGATTAGGCATTCGACTACGTCTCTAGTATGGGGGTGTTTGTACCCCTAGACTCGAAACATTGAGGACAATGTTTAACTTTAGTATGGGGGGTGAATAGATACTTGCCTTGCCAAACTTCCAAAATTTATCGTTTTGTTTATCGTTTTGTTGCAAAATAAGGCTAAAAATGGCCAAATTCTAAAATTTTTCTCATGTTTTATAAGTGTTTGAAGACACGAATGTAGGTTTTCCGATGGCGAGAATAAGAGTAATTTTTGACTCGACCGTGCGTGTTGAGCACTTAGCTTTGATTCCTTAACTACACATTAGGCTAAGTCTCTTAAATGAGGACGAGAAATGATAGAGTTAATTATAAGTTAATATGCTAAACGTAGAGTACTCGTATTCTTTCAAAAACTCATGTGTTCTCGTTGTTTGCTTATTCTCCCTTCGCATGTAAATATTTTTTGCTTAATAAATATTGACTTAGCGGTTTAGTTAGGATTGTTGGGTTTCTAGTCTTTTCTAGTAGCTTCCGTGTAATTAAATTGGGAAGACATTAAGGTATCGCCAGCGTCACGGTTTTGAAGTATTGGCACCCGAATAATCGAAAGCTTCACCCAATAATAAGATTTCAAGTGCTCACCTAAATCAAGCAAACAATTTGAAGCCCCACAAGGCCTAAAATCTATGCAAAATTGAAAGTGAATCAAGCCTTAATCTTCGAAGCTTTAAAGATCCAAAATTCGCTTTAGCGTGAGGATATACGTCTTTGGCTAATAAAACCATCGATAAGGCGGATAATAAAAGGCAAGGCAAGACCGAAGTCATAATAAAAGCTTCATGGCGAAGTTGAATAAAAGTTGGAGGTAAACCAAAGATAATAAGGCCCTTCCGTTAGGGGGCGTATAAAAGTCTTGGTAATAAGTCTCATGTTCAAAACCGTTATAAAACCGTGTTTATCGATTCTTCTTGTCAACTTAATTTTTTAACATCGTTGTCTATTAGGAGGGGTTATTGATTTGATGGTCTTAGTTACACCGTTAGGACTCTATTTTAGACCTAAATCTCTATTATCGCATAAGTCAACAATGTATCCTCGTGATCATTAAGACATAATAAAATATAAGAGATACAACTTAGGAATAATGGGAGAGTAAGTACGTGATTAGGGCATATGAGTAGTGTTAGCATTACTAACTTATAATGACAATGATCTCGTTGCACGCTTGGCATGGAATTAAGGTGAAAATCGAGGACGACGAAATTATTTCTAACGAAGCATTCACGTGTTCTTGTTCTATGAACCTAAACGTCCCATTTTGCGATGAAAATCATACATTATGTCTATAACGCAAGTAGTAGTAATGTAGCTAGTTTACCATTTCAATAAAAGTGAATAAAAATGAATTTTGGAGGTGCTTTGATACTTTATTCTAGCATTGCGTGAGGGCACGACAATGGTTTAGTATGGGGGAGTGATGAGACTGCTTTTATACATGGTCTCATCGTCCAAATCGGGCTTAAAATGCACAAAATATCATCAAATATACCAAATATATGCTCGTGTTTGTTACTTGTGTATTTTTAGGTACGGATATTGAGGAAATGGCAAAAGATCACAAGAATCATTCAAAAACGAACACGGGAAACGAAGTCGCACAATGAACCGGGCCCAAGTTTGGAATTTTGCAAAAAGACCCTTGAAGTTTGAAGAGTTGGCAAGAATGGTCCCTCATCTTTGAAGAACTTGTCACATTTGACCCTCAAAATGTCATATGTACAAGAATGATCCCTAAAGTTTGAAGATATTACAATTCCAGTCCTTGAAGAATCAAGAATATACAAAAGAAACCCTTGGAAAAGTTTTTAAAAGTTTTTGTGCCAAAATTGTAAATCTGCCAAAGTTGACAAAGGGAAAGAAGGCATTGATAGCATCTATTTACAAAGTGAACAAAAGGAGAAAACTTGGGGGCCTTTTCTACCAAACCACCAATCCCACTCACCCAACCAGCTCTTTACACGTCACCCTAACCCACCCACCAACCCATTAACCCTACCCGTCCATACCCACAACCCGGTTTTAAATGGTCAAACCCCCCTGGTCAACCATTTTTCCCACTAAAACAAGTTTTTAAATCTTGTTTATACCCTTTTTGGATTAAAACCCCCTAATCACCTTCATCAACCCTAATTAATCCCCAGACCCGATTGGACTCCACTCAAAGGGGTTTAAGCTAAAAACGTGCAGATCACTAATTGCCCTCATCCTCACCTTTTCCCACTCCACAAAACATCCTCACATGTGCTATAGGACCCACCCCGTACCTCCCCTGCACAAGTCCCTTTCCCCCAAACCCTATGACCCGACAATTTGAACGTTTGGGATGATTCTCCTTGGTCCCCAAGTATAAACAAACGTCCAAGATCATTTTATAGAGCTGGCACATCACATGGGTTCCAATTGACCCAAAATTCGTCAAAGACTTCCAAGGGCTTTTTAGTGAATTCAGAAATTAGGGTTTCACTTTGTAATTTTTTAATTCAAGTTTCTAGAATAGTCTATCTAGTAGTATATAATGAGACGACCTGTGTCTCATTGTTGTTGTTCCAGTTTTTAGCAAAAAACATTTGTAATTCTTTTTTTTTTAATATAAAAGTTGGTATTTGTTATTGAGCAAGTGTAATTCCTTTTTACTATTACTAAAAGTTGGTGTGTGTTGAGTTAGCTAAAAACTGTGTTCCAATTTTATTGTGTAAAAACACTTGTGTGTTTTTAAAATTTCAGAAAAAGGTTTTGAAATTTGTGAATTTTTGGTGAAAAGTGTTTAAAGGTTTGAGATTTCAGGTATTCAAGTTAGTTTGGGTTAAGTTAGTTGAAAGAAAAACGTATTGATAAGTTTTGAAAGTTTTTAAAAAGGTTTTGAGAAAACGGAAAAGTGAATATTGCATATTCTGCTTGTTTTTTTTCTACTTTTTTTCTTAGCAGGTTTTTGAGTGGTGATTAGTCCAAGGTTCTGCATATACCTGAGTATATTGGAGGTGACATCAGTCACTGAGGGACTTGGAAGTAAGTCCCTCAAGGTAAAAACCTTTTACCTTTTCATTTTTCATTTTATTATGTGATTTATGTGATTTGCTTGAAATCTTCTTAAAGTGTGTTAAGTTGGTTGGATTTGAGTCAATTTGATGTTATGAGCATGTTAGGGTAGATTTAGATTAGTTTGGTGTGTTTTGATTTAAGTTGTTTTGTTAAATTTCATTTCAAAAGTTTTAAGGGGTGTTTGGATACGAGTTTTAGTTGTAAATTGATGACAAGACTTTGAATAAAAACGTGTTAGAATCATACCATAGGGAGTGTGTTAGTTGGTTATCAGTTTTGTGGAAGATTGGGACTAATTTGCATGCTAAAAAGTGAAAACTTAGCTAAAATTTGAATCTGCCATATTTTTCTGCTTTTTGTGTGAATTTGAGCTTTCAAGCTTTTAAATCTGTTAGATTATAGGGTATTCAAGGATTGTAGGTTGTTTGTTTATCATTTGGTGAATGTGTATGCAAGATCTTGGCTTTTGAATCACACCTTTGTGCAAGTTTTTGGTGAATAGCACCCACAGACCCATAACTTTACCTCAGCAACCTTCATTTGATCCTTTTGTGCAATCTGTGTAAAGTTCTTACTAGTGTGTGCTTGTTTTGTATTGTTTTGACTCCCTACACTCCAACTGAGTGTAGGGGTGCCTGATTTGCCAACAAATACACCACCAATCACAAACCAAGCCCTCTTGGTTCCTGTTTGCACTTGTGAAGATAAAACATCTTTGCTTGTGTTCTTGGCAAAATTAACTGGTCACGTTTTTATTCAAAATCTTGATTTAATCTTGATAGAGTTAAATTGGTTTGTGTTTTGAAGCATAATAAGGTTACTGGATTGGTGTTTAAAAGCTAAAAAAAAAAAAGATAAAAGATCCAAAAAGGACTGGCCAGGACTCGAACCTGCGCCATCCTCCTCACAACACATACAAGTTACCATTGCGCCCTAGGGTCTTTGACTGCTAGGGTTTGCAATTGAATTAAACTTAAGGTGTTTTTCGTTTTGGCTTTTCAAAATAAGCCGTAGCTTATTTGGCCAATTCTGGCTTATTAGCTTATCCATTTTGCGCCATTTTATTTTCCTAGGTTTGTCTTATCACTAGGGATTTTTCTAGCACAAGTTTCGATTTTTCCCTTCTTTTATTTATTTTTTATTCATTTTTTATTAGCCGTATATTATTAAATAGATTAAAAATAGTAAAAAGTTGTTTTAATTTTAGGAAAAATAGTTTTTAGGTTTTAATTTATATTTTTGAGGTTTACATTCATAAAAGTTTTCAAAAAGTCTAATTTTTAATTTTATTTAATTTTAGGGTTTTTAGACAACTTTAAAAATTAATATAAATTTAATAAAAAGGTTTTAGGAACTTTAATTTACATTTTTGTCTTAGTTAGATTATTTAGGATTTTTGATAATTTTTTAGACTTTATTTAAAAACTTTTTATTTTTTTGAATATTTTAATATTATTTAATTAGAAAAAATTGAAAGTTTTATTTTTAACTTTTTTTTTATTTTTCCTAGGTTATAGACATTAAATTAGGAACTTTGTCACTTTCCAATTAATTTTTGGGCTTTTCATCTAATTTTTAGAATTAATTTAAGATTTAATAGATTTTAATAGTTTTTAGTGTTTAAAAATAGATTAATTTGGTTTTAAAATTTTTAAAAATAGTTTTTAGCTTAATTAGGTCATTTTTGAGGTTTACAAACTATAAAATCTTGTTTAGGGCTTTTTAATATTTAAAAGTGATTTTTAGGGCTTTAATTAGCATTAAAAAGTCATTATTTAATTAATTAAAAGGTTTTGGCAAGTTTGGATTTTTTGTAAACTCTTAGAATTTTATTGTGGATTTTTAGCAATTTTTAAGACTTTTTAGGTTAAAATTTTAATTTTGTAGCTTTTTACGACTTTACGTTTACGCCTTTTTCGTCGTAGTTTCAATTCATTTTCATAACCGTCTTTCTTTCCTATTCTCATTTCTTTTCTTCTTGTTAATAATCACAAACATCATTAATCAACTCTTAACACAACGCACTTGCCTCCTTGGGAAACGAACTTGTTTGGTCATTAGTGCTCGGTTTTCCTAAACCG
This sequence comes from Glebionis coronaria, assembly GCA_025667525.1. Lineage (NCBI taxonomy): Eukaryota > Viridiplantae > Streptophyta > Magnoliopsida > Asterales > Asteraceae > Glebionis > Glebionis coronaria. The sequence continues at coordinate 416,438 of JANFOE010000491.1, forward strand.
ACACTTAACGCTTACCACTATTTTGTCATCCTTTTCCTAAAGGGTACAAAAACACTACATCATGAACCTTCCAATTTATACGAAGAGGTTCATCCTCATGTTGATGAAAGAGAGTCTGAAGAAGAAGATATTGGCAACTTGGAGAATGAGATTGAGGACAACAGACTTTTTGAAGGAGGAGTTCTCACTTCTACTATGAAGAATCATCCTCCATCAAAAATTATTGGGGATGTTATGACTCCTGTTCAGACTAGAAGATCTCATCAGAATCTTGGTGGATTCATTGCCAATATACACAAGAAGGTTGATACCCCTCTTGTTCAATCATGCTTGTTTGTCTGTTTTCTTTCACAACAGGAACCCAAGAAGATATTTGATGCTCTCAAAGAACCAAGTTGGGTGGAAGCAATGCAGGATGAGCTTCACCAATTTGCAATTCAGGATGTTTGGGAGCTGGTTGATTGTCCCAGATATGTCAGACCTATAGGGACAAGATGGGTTCTAAGAAACAAGAGAGATGAAAGAGGTATTGTGGTCAGAAACAAGGCACGTTTAGTGGCTCAGGGATATACACAAGAGGAGGGGATAGACTATGAGGAGGTCTTTGCACCAGTTGCAAGGATTGAAGCTATAAGGATATTTCTAGCCTATGCTTCCTGCATGGGCTTCACTGTCTATCAAATGGATGTGAAGAGTTCCTTCCTCTATGAAACAATTGTTGAGGAGGTGTATGTGATGCAGCCTCCTGGTTTTGAGGATCTAGAGAATCCAGACAAGGTGTATAGAGTCAAGAAGGCTATGTATGGACTTCATCAAGCCCCAAGAGCATGTTATGGTACATTGTCCACTTATTTGGTGGAAAATGGATTCAAAAGGGGCACCATAGACCAGACATTATTTACCAAGAAGGCTGGTAAGGATGTCTTGCTTGTTCAGGTTTATGTTGATGATATCATTTTTGGATCTACAAATCCAAAGATGAGTGAGGATTTATCCAAGCTTATGACAGACAAATTCAAGATGAGTGCAATAGGGGAGATGAACTTCTTTCTAGGGTTACAAGTTCAACAGAAAGAAGATGGTATCTTCATCTCCCAGGATAAGTATGTGGCAGAGATCTTGAAGAAGGTTGGCTTTTCTCCACATGAAAAGAGGGCTACTACTCCTATGGATAGAGAACACCCTTGGGGAAAGATTGGAGATGGAAAGGATGTGGATGTCAGGCACTATAGATCAATGATTGGTTCATTGATGTATCTCACAGCCTCCAAACCTGACCTCATGTTTGCTGTGTGTGCATGTGCACGCCATCAAGTGACTCCCAAAGAATGTCACCTTTATGCTGTCAAGAGAATCTTTAGGTACCTAAGATGTTATCCCAGTCTTGGCTTGTGGTACCCAAAAGATTCACCTTTGGATCTTATTGCATATTCAGACAGTGACTATGGAGGTGATAAGTTTGATAGGAAATCCACAACTGGTGGATGTCAGTTTCTTGGGAGCAGGTTGATATCTTGGCAATGCAAGAAACAAACAGTGGTGGCCAATTCTACAACTGAAGCAGAATATGTAGCAGCAGCTGCTTGTTGTGGACAAGTCTTATGGATTCAGAACCAGCTGTTGGATTATGGGTATAATTTTATGCATACCAAGATATTTGTTGACAATAACAGCACTCTATGCATTATTAAGAATCCTGTACATCATTCTAAAACTAAACACATAGAAATTAGACACCATTTTATAAGAGATTGTTTTGAAAAGGGTTTAATACAACCAGATAGGGTTGACATAGAAGAAAATGTGTCAGATTTACTAACTAAACCTTTTGATGCTGGAAGGTTTCAATACTTGGTAACAAGTATTGGAATGATCAATCTCACATAATATGTGTTTTGGAGTCTTTTTGTAAAAGTATGTACAGGATAATGCATTTTATTGGTATTTTTAAGGATTTAGATTTTCCACTATATTTTTCTAACACTGACAAAGGTTGCTTTAACGCTGATAAGTGTTATTGTGACGTTGTCAGCAATATATTTGTCTAACGCTGACAAAGCTTTCCTTAACGCTGACAAGTGTTATCGGGGCATTGTCAGCAACAATGTTAGTTTTGTGGTTTTCAATCTAAATGTGCAGGTGGTGTTAGAATTATACCATTGGATACAGAGTTGCTTATGGATCATTGGAGAATCATTTGAGCATGTTTTTATTTATGGATGATGGTTGGAACTTTCTATTCCTATCTTGACATAAATTTTTTATGTTCATGCATATTTTTAGTAACATATGTATCACAGTTTAAGGGGAGGTTTTAGGAACCTTTAGGACTTTTGGGTATCCTTATGATACTCTTATCACAATTCTAGATTGTGTCCACAGGTGAGTATGAGTGATATAAGGCTTTTGCCCGTATAAAAATTAAAGTTCTCTTGTCTCGATATCTTAACGAATTGATCTAGGTTCCCTATGTGACTCAGTCGTTCTTTGGTGAAACAAATATTTTTGGTTGTTTTAAAATAAAAGTGCAGGACAATTAAAGTAAAAGTGCTCTTAAAGTAAATCTAAGCCTAATTAAAATAATGGTGCAAGTATTTAAAACGTGACAGAAATTAAAGGGCGCTAAAGTAAATGACGCAAATTTAAATCTATCTAAGGCAAACTTAAAACGAAACTAAAACTTAAACTAAGGCAAGACTAAAATAAAGCTAAGACAAATAATTTCAAAGTGCAATTAAATAAAGGGCGGGAAAAATAAAGCTTGAAAATAAAAGGCTGAAATTTAAAAAGAAAGACTGAAGAAAAACTTACAGAACCCTTGATTCGGAAGTTCAAGACTTCCGAATGAAAAGCCTTGATTCGGAACTTAGTCCTTGATTCGGAACTTTTAAGTTCCGAATGAACAAAAAGTTGTTGATCCGGAACTTGGTCCTTCGTCCGGAACTTGGTTCGGAAGATCTAGCTTGACTCGGAACTTTGTCCTTCGTCCGGAACTTCGTTCGGAAGTTTCGTTCGGAACTTCGTTCGGAAGTTCGTCCGGAACTTTCGTTCGGAAGTTCGTTCGGAACTTTCTAAAGTTCCGAATGAATATGCTGACCCGGAACTTTTGTTGATCCGGAAGTTCCCCTTGATCCGGAAGTTTTGTTGATCCGGAAGTTCCCCTTGATTCCGAACTTTTCCTGGGAATACAAAAACACAGAAACAAACTATCCCGAAGAACAAGGGATCAAAAATAGACACAATCTAACACAAATTCAACCAAAATCAACACAAAGATTTAATTAAACTATTAACGAAACAACAGTAATCATAAACAAACAATTTAAATCAATAAAATCTAACAACTTTAACCATAATAATCAAAAACCCATTTGATCAAAATAAAAGCATGAACATGAACACAAACATAAACATAAAAATCAAAGATTTAGAAATGTAGATGAGAGATTAACAAGATAAAGTAAAGATTGACAATAATTAAATGGAAACTTACTTGAAATTAAATGAATTTAAGGTGCAAGACAAGGTAATTAAATTGACAAGAAATTAAATGACAAGGTATTTAAATGTGGAAGACTAATTGTCACACTTAGCCAACAAGAAAGAAATGATTATCATCCTAATCTATATATAGGGGAGGATTAGGAAGCTTCCTCCCCTCTTTCCTTTTCTCTTAATTGCGTCATTAGGTCCCTCCTTCTTTTAATCTTCATTAATTGCATCATTAGTCCTTCTTTCTTTTAATCTTCATTAAACTTGGACTTTAAGGACTTTCGGCTTCGGGATTTCTTTGAACTCGTCTTTAAATTCTTCAATAAAATAGACTTGAATTCTTCGGCTTTTGATAAACTTCCGTCTTTTGACTTTTTCTTCGATAAATCTTCAGAATTGGTCGTGGACTTCCATTCTTTTTTCACTCTTGACTTCTTGACTTCGTCTTTCATCTTTTTCTTCAATAAAAGTCCGTAAATGCTCGTGAATTACCGTGTTTTCTCCACTTTTCACCTTTTCATCCTAAATCACAACAAAAACACAAACCACGCATAATTCCGACATAAAAGACATAAAATACACGTTTTGGTCCGGTTATTATTGTAATTAAGTGGTAGAAAAGATGGGTGTTTACACACCTATCAAATCCCTTACACTTGACCATTGCAATGTCCTCATGCAATGCATTAGTTACAAAGCAAGATTACATTTTTCATCATAATTAATCCACGTTGGCCTTTATTAAAGAGATAGAAAATTAAAGACATACAAAATAAAGAAATCAAAAGCATACCTTGGGTTTTGGAAATGTCATGAATAATCATCATCCTCAAGTTTTCACTTTCTCCAAACCAAGCTTAAAAACGAGATCATTGTTATTATAAGTTAGTAAACTATCACGAACTCATGTGGGCCAATTACTCACTTAGACTCCCTTATTCCTATGTGTATCTCTTATATTTTATTATTGTCTTGAATGATCACGAGGATGCATTTTTGACTTATTTCGATAGTTATTAAGTCTGAAAATAAAGTGAACGATTTAATCAATAGTTAGCTAAAGGACAAAATCTTTTAAAACTGCTTCTCGGGACCTCATAAAGTTCATATCTTGGCATAACTCGTTTCGCGAGTTGAGACCTTTCTCGGACCGATATTTGGCATCGACTTCATACTTCAAACCTTGAGAGACGTTCATGAAATTATGGTCTTCTCTTCATAATGGAATTTCTTCACTTGAAGTTTTGAGAGATTCATACTTGGACCACAACTTCTTCATTTTTGTCCAATCTTTATTTTGGACTTTGATATACAACGATCCGCCTCCTTTTATGACTTGGATCTATTTATCCTCATACCTTGTTAGGGTCTTTTCGGATACACTTCTCCATGACTTTTTGGGAGTTTTGCTTTGCGTCGTGTGTCTCGATCCTTCATATTGATTTTTGATAAATGATTCTTCACGTCACTTTGGATCTTTAGCAACAAAATATAGCCCTCATGCCTTGTTAGGGCCTTTTCGGACTCGCCAATCTTCGCGTCCCGCTTCAATAAGTTATGCCTTGGATATGAACTCTAATCCATACCGAGCAACTTTTAAACGATCTTGGGCTAGAAGCTAAGTAACTTTTTAAATCGTACAATCTTATTTATTAGTAGATAAATTATTAGCAAGCGATGGGAGAATAGGCTCATAATTAACTCACATAAGTTCACGAAAGAATACCGAACTTATAATTGGCTCTATCATCTCTCGTTCTCCACAGTTTAAAATCTCAAGTAATGAGACTCGTGGATACTTAGCCTATTAAATCAATGTTTTGGGTTTTCGAGTCGCTTATAGGATCTTGCAAATTCTTGGACTCTTTCAAGTTTAGAAATCGCATTTTAAAGTTCCCTTGATAAACGACTCTCTAGGATCAATTATAGGAACTTGCGAAAAGTTCTTGTTCTTAACCCGTGAGAGTTAAGACTTTTACGTTTTATAGCTCCCTATATAAAAGACTAGCAAAACTTGACTTAAACACGTTAAGGATACTAGCTAGAGCAAACTTAGATAAGTAAACTCGGATTGAGTCAAAAGATTCACAACGTTTGAAAATTAAAACCACTTTATTAAACATTTATTCTAATAAGGAAAGAAAATAAACTATACAAAAGAAAAACTAGTAGGCCAAAATAGATCAAAAATTTTGAAAAATGTCGAAAAATTGATTTTCCGGTTAAAATGAGGACAAATACAAGGAAAAGACCACTTAACTTCGATAGAAGTCCCCCCTACACTTAAGATAAACATTGTCCTCAATGTTTAAGCGTGTGGGAGTAAACTCCCCTACACTTAGGACATTGTGCACGTTGTTTAAATCTCGCTAAGGAAAAGACAACTAAAGAGATTCCTATTTTAATATTGAGAAAATATATAAAATAGTGAATCGAAAAGAGTTTAGGATAGAACCGGGAAGAAGTGAACACGGAATCACGGGTCGTCAAGAATCATCAAGAGTGGATCATTGAAGCTCGAATCCCTGATTAAGAAGTGAGGAGAGGAAATAGCAAACCAACGGGTCCCCCCTACACTTATGATAAAGAAAGCGAAAAGATAGATGCATGGGTTGCCTCCCAAGAAGCGCTTGATTTTTGTTAACCGAGTCATTAGCCTGACTCGACCTTGATCATCATCGGAAGAAGCATGAAACATATCCACCAGGATCAAAGACATAGTTTTCATCCATCAATAAGCACGAGCTTAAGGCGAACAAGGCAAGCCAAAGAAGAAGTGGCAGGGTTCCCTTAAGCAGTGATGGAGCACGGTGGAAGCAAGGGTGAAGTGCAAGCATGTCTTCAAATTTTCCAAAGATTTTTCCTTTTATTTCATCAGGTGGATACTGAGATGGCTTAAAGACTTCAATACCGGGGTCGAACACCTTTTCCTTTAGGGGAAAATAGCACGCAAGCTCAGCCGAGTGTGAAGAAGATCCGCAAAGAAGCACAACCTCGTCCTCAGAAGGCGGACAAAGAGGTGTCAAATCGTATGTGCAACGGATATTGGTGTCAACCGGTTTCTACTCCTTTGACAGAATGTTCTTCAAATCCAAAGTAGGATCAAGACGATAATCTTCAAAGTCATAAGGAGGAGCATCACTCTCATGAGGGAAGTAAGTGTTGAGAAATTCAGAGAAGTCTTCCTCAAATGAGTAATCGTCCAAAGTAGGATCGAGTGATGGCGGAGGATCTTCATCATGTGAAGAATCGCTCGAGAGAGTATCAGCCTCATCAAAATCATCGAAAGTGGGCAGCTCGGAATACTCATAAGTACAATCAAAATCATCCGAATCTGAGCTAGAATCATTATCATCATAAGCATCAAAGATCGGTGGAGAATCATAAATGGGAGAAGGTTCCAAAGTGGAGCGAGAATCATCCACATTATCTTCAAAGAGTGGATTATCAGTGGAAGACTCGAATAGAGGATTGTCATAGACGGTAAAGTCATCGAGCACATTAATCATATTTACTGATTCTCGGCCTCCAAAGGATTTGCCGGTAAGCTTCCCCATTTTAAAAACTTTTGAATCATCCCCGACTCGTAAGATTAACTCACCTTCGGCCACATCTACTAAAGCTCGTCCGGTTCTCAAGAATGGCCTACCAAGTATTAAAGGAATACGAGGGTCCATTTCATAATCAACTACGACAAAATCGACCGGGAAAGTAAATGTGCCAACTTTGATAAACACGTCTTCGGCTATACCAACGGGGTAAGCGAGAGTGCGATTTGCAAGTTCGAGAGTCATCATTGTTGGAATGAGGTCGGGTAATGATAGTGTTTTCCAAACACTCAAAGGCATAAGATTAATACTAGCCCCGAGATCAGCAAGGGCAGTAAATTCTTCAGTTTTGTTGAACACGCAAGGCAACACAAAACGACCGGGATCTCCAAGATTTTCCGGTAATTCTTTAAGAATAACTGCTGAGCAGTTTTCATTTAAGCGTGTGTTGGCGAGTTCAATCAGCTTCTCCTTCTTGCTAAGCAATTCCTTGAATGCTTTAACAAATTTCGGCATATGGCAAAGTGCTTCAACAAGGCTAATGTTGATGGTCATTTGAGATAGCATATTCACATATTTTGATACTTGACAGCCATTCTTGGTTAGCTCGTTGGTCTGGCCTACGCGAGAAGGGTATGGGATTCTAGGTTTATAGGTGGAAGGTGAAGGTGTAGTCGGTAAAGGTTGGGATGTTGAAGGGTCCTTCCTAGAGACATCGTCATGACGAGGCGGAGACGATAATGGTGCACTAATACTAGGTGTAGGAGGAGTAGGGACACATGGTGGTAGAGGAGGTGTAGATGATGGCGGTGGGATTGGTGGTCCTACGATGGTGACTCCACTACGAGTAGTAATAGCACTCACATTGGCTCGCGGATTAGTGACGGTGTTTGAAGGTAGAGAACTTGAAGAAGAAGGTTGAGCTTCGGGCAAGAAACTAGCCAACAGATTCTTTAATTCAGTTGTTTGAGTGCTGAAAGAGGATTGAATATTATCACGAACCTCGGTTCTAATGTCATTACCTTGCTTCATGATATCTCCTTTCAAATTGATTATTTGGCTTTGTAGATTCTTGATTTGCTCACCTTGAGTTCTCATGATGGTTTCAACATCGGGATTAATGGGTGGGGTTTGTTGGGTGGGTGGTTGATAAGGGTTAGAAGCTCTTGGTGGGATTTGGTTGCTTCTATTATAGTTGTTGGCGGGGTTTTGGTTTTGAGGAGAAAAACCGGGTGAAAGGTAATTGTTGGATCGGTAGCTCAGCAGATTTCTATCCCCTTGTTGTCTAGCTTGGTAATTTTCCGGTGGATAATTACCATAAGCTGCATACATATTTTCTTGATTTCCTTGAGTCGAAGGACAATCAGTGTATGAGTGAGGACCGCCGCATGTTTCACAAGGATTAGCAACTGCTTTAACTTGTTGTTGTTGTTGGTTTGAAGTGAGAAGCGTAATACTTTTGCTCATTTCGGTCATCATGCGGGTGAGTTCGGTCATCTCAGGGTTTGCTGAGGTAGAAGAGACATTGACTCTCGGGTTGTTCCTAGAAGAAGCAGAGGAATCCCAGTTTTTGTGGTGAGTAGTCATGTTCTCAATTAACTCTCTACACTCCTCGGGTCTCCTTTTCATGAATGTGCCACCGGCGGCTGCATTGATCGTATCACGATCTCGAAAAGTCAATCCGTTGTAGAAAGTATCGATTAAGGTCACAGGGAGCATGTTGTGGTTTGGACATCTATCGATCAAGACATTATATCTCTCCCAAGCGTCAAAAAGAGATTCATCGGGATCTTGCATGAAACCGCTGATCTGATTGCGAAGGCTAGTGACCATGGATGGTGGAAAGTAGCACGATAAAAAGCGTTGAGTCATGTCTTCCCAAGTGTGAATAGAATTCTTCGGGAGACGATCAAACCATTTCTCGGCATGATGTAATAAAGTGTGTGGAAAGAGTTGTAGGCGAAGTTCATCCATTGTGGCACCAGCCAACTTCATGCTTTGGGTGATTGTAATGAACTTGTCGAGGTATTTGTTGGCATCATCATCAGGCAATCCACGGAATGGGTTTGTTTGTACTTGCTGAATCATGTGGTGCTTCAACGAAAACTCAGGAGCATTGATTTGCATCGGCGCAATCGGTCCTCCTCGTCCAAACATGGTTGGTTGACAAAGTTCCTCCATGGTCCGAAGATCGGGCTGTGGAAGAGCATTGTTGTTATTATTAGGGTGCGGTGGATTATTCATGTTAACACCAGACATAGCTAAATCTTCTTGAGGCTCGGGCTCTTGATAATTAGAAGATCTAGTACGCATGCACCTACAAAGACAAAAGAAAAAGAAACCAAACACAAAAACAATATATATACAAAAGAAAGATAAAATCTTTTTGGATTTTTGAAATTTTTAATTTTTATGGATTTTTATCAAGTTTTTAATTTTTATGATTTTTTGAATTTTTTATGCAAGAAAAATAACGCTCACAAGTGAACGGATCCCAAAAAGCAACGCGTCTCTCACAGAAAACCGTTAATCTTTACGAAAAGAGCCGGCAGGGCGCCATTTGATATAAGGCTTTTGCCCGTATAAAAATTAAAGTTCTCTTGTCTCGATATCTTAACGAATTGATCTAGGTTCCCTATGTGACTCAGTCGTTCTTTGGTGAAACAAATATTTTTGGTTGTTTTAAAATAAAAGTGCAGGACAATTAAAGTAAAAGTGCTCTTAAAGTAAATCTAAGCCTAATTAAAATAATGGTGCAAGTATTTAAAACGTGACAGAAATTAAAGGGCGCTAAAGTAAATGACGCAAATTTAAAACTATCTAAGGCAAACTTAAAACGCAACTAAAACTTAAACTAAGGCAAGACTAAAATAAAGCTAAGAAAAATAATTTTAAAGTGCAATTAAATAAAGGGCGGGAAAAATAAAGCTTGAAAATAAAAGACTGAAATTTAAAAAGAAAGACTGAAGAAAAACTTACAGAACCCTTGATTCGGAAGTTCAAGACTTCCGAATGAAAAGCCTTGATTCGGAACTTAGTCCTTGATTCGGAACTTTTAAGTTCCGAATGAACAAAAAGTTGTTGATCCGGAACTTGGTCCTTCGTCCGGAACTTGGTTCGGAGGATCTAGCTTGACTCGGAACTTTGTCCTTCGTCCGGAACTTCGTTCGGAAGTTTCGTTCGGAAGTTTCGTTCGGAACTTCGTTCGGAAGTTCGTCCGGAACTTTCGTTCGGAACTTCGTTCGGAAGTTCGTTCGGAACTTTCTAAAGTTCCGAATGAATATGCTGACCCGAAACTTTAGTTGATCCGGAAGTTCCCCTTGATCCGGAAGTTTTGTTGATCCGGAAGTTCCCCTTGATTCGGAACTTTTCCTGGGAATACAAAAACACAGAAACAAACTATCCCGAAGAACAAGGGATCAAAAATAGACACGATCTAACACAAATTCAACCAAAATCAACACAAAGAATTAATTAAACTATTAACGAAACAACAGTAATCATAAACAAACAATTTAAATCAATAAAATCTAACAACTTTAACCACAATAATCAAAAACCCATTTGATCAAAATAAAAGCATGAACATGAACACAAACATAAACATAAAAATCAAAGATTTAGAAAGGTAGATGAGAGATTAACAAGATAAAGTAAAGATTCACAATAATTAAATGGAAACTTACTTGAAATTAAATGAATTTAAGGTGCAAGACAAGGTAATTAAATTGACAAGAAATTAAATGACAAGGTATTTAAATGTGGAAGACTAATTGTCACACTTAGCCAACAAGAAAGAAATGATTATCATCCTAATCTATATATAGGGGAGGATTAGGAAGCTTCCTCCCCTCTTTCCTTTTCTCTTAATTGCGTCATTAGGTCCCTCCTTCTTTTAATCTTCATTAATTGCATCATTAGTCCTTCTTTCTTTTAATATTCATTAAACTTGGACTTTAAGGACTTTCGGCTTCGGGATTTCTTTGAACTCGTCTTTAAATTCTTCAATAAAATAGACTTGAATTCTTCGGCTTTTGATAAACTTCCATCTTTTGACTTTTTCTTCGATAAATCTTCAGAATTGGTCGTGGAATTCCGTTCTTTTTGCACTCTTGACTTCTTGACTTCGTCTTTCATCTTTTTCTTCAATAAAAGTCCGTAAATGCTTGTGAATTCCCGTGTTTTCTCCACTTTTCACCTTTTCGTCCTAAATCACAACAAAAACACAAACCACGCATAATTCCGACATAAAAGACATAAAATACACGTTTTGGTCCGGTTATTATTGTAATTAAGTGGTAGAAAAGATGGGTGTTTACACACCTATCAATGAGTTAGTTTTACTAAATCATGAGGCACTGTAGCATGCAAAGTTGATATACTATGCATGCTACCAAGACATTTTTGGCCTAGAATTGGTTGTGGTCTGTTGGGAGACTTGGGAATGATTTTATCATGGGTTTTACCTGGGAGTAACAAGGAATTTTATAAGGTAACTTAGAGTTTTGGTTAGCAAGGGACACTAGAGGACTGTTATGTCTATCTTGCATAAGCAAGTGTGCATAACTGGACAGTGCTTGCCGCCCTATAATAATTATCAACTTATAGGTTATCTTCTAGGATAAATTACTTAGTTAAGGTCATTTTTCATCTTTATAAATTTTTATTTTTGGACGCTGACAAGTATTTTTCCAAGCGTTGTTGTGACCAATTTAGACGCTGACATGGCTTTGGCAAACGTTGACAAGAATATAGCCGTTGGGCGTTGATGGGTTTACCGTTGACACTCAATGGGACCTACCCAGTTGTTACTTTTTGACATATTTTTGGGCCGTAATTTTGGGAGCAGATAACTTTCATTTAATGCATGAGATAAACTTATTTCTTTTCAATATTTTCATGATTGTATTTTGAAAATAGTTGCCTAATTTTTGACCAGTCACATGCATCTTTCTCTCCTATATATTTGGCTCCTATTTTAAACAGGGTACCTATCATTCTTGTCTAACCATATTTTCTCCTATAACTTCATCTTTATCAATCATTCAAAACAGCTTTCAACAATGGCACCAAAATTTAAACCAAGTGATTTGGAATTGGGGTTCAGGAGTCAACACAACATGGTAGCATATTTGGACGCTGATGACACTCTGTTTCCCCAATATACACAAATGGTGGCGTATTTGAATGCATCCCCCATTAGGTATGCTCTTTCTCATGCTCCACTCATTCCTGTCACACATATTAAACAGTTTTGGAACAATGTTAGTTCCTCAACAGTTAATAGAGTGACTACATTATCATCTATTGTTCATGGGCGCACATGGGTGGTTACTGAAGCTTTGGTTCGCCAAGCTTTGCATCTTGATGATGCAGATGGTATAACCACCCTCCCCATTAATGAAATAGAACAAGGACTAAGGGCTTTGGGTTATCCTTTCCCTGATGCGGGAACTTTAAACAAATATCATAAACAGGAGTTTCCCCCAGCCTGGAAGTACCTAATACATGTCCTCTTGCAATGTTTGAGTCCCAAGTGTACTGCACACAATGAGATCAAAAGATCTATTGCTAGTGCTATTGTGTGTATTGCTACTGGGCAAAAGTTTAATTATTCCAAAATGATTTTTGAGGGCATGTGTAAAAATAAAGGGAACAAAATGACTTTAGCTTATCCCAGATTTTTACAAATGGTTTTTGAGGTGCAAAATTACTGCACAAGGGATCATGATGATTTTTATGAGATCCCTGTGCAAAAGAAAGCAATTTTTACAAAGATGAACTCACCCCCGCATCGTGACTTACCCCTCACTCCAGCTATGATTACTGTCCTTGAAGCAGCACAACCCCAACCAGACCCACAACCTCAACTTGACCCAATACCTGAACCATTACCTTCACCACAACACATGTAAATTGACCAAGAACCCTTCGACGCTGACACGTTAAATGTTGGCGTTGATATGCCTATTCCAAACGTTGACACAAATCCTTCACAGACCCAAACACCCCTTAACCAACCTACATCCACCCAATCCACATCATCTTCTCCCCCAACACAATATAGGTTGCAAAAACGCCAAAGGACTACTGAAGTGTTCTCCTCTAGTGGTCCTAGCCATGTAGCAGAGAGAACCACCACCACAAGTGTGGTTGGTGCTATGGATGAGGCTGGGACTATTGGTTCTGGCTTAGAAGCTGGCCAAGACAGTCCTACCATCATTAAGACCTCATCCATGCCCAATAAATATAAATTGGGAGGTTAAATACCCATTTTAGAAGAGGGCAGATTGGAACCAATGACCTTAATGAGATTGACGGCTGTCTGCATAAGCTTGCAAAAGCAAAATGCAGACTTGGTACATATTGTCAGTACACAAGGCCTTGAACTCAAGTAATTGAGGGAGAGGATTGTTATATTGGAAAATGATAGCACAAGGAGGGGGATGGAGGAATCTTCCAAAGGGGAGGAAGAACAGATAAATGTGAGTGATAAGGGCTCACATGATGGTGAATCATTGGGTGTTGCTGAGGCCCTAACTAGTTTGAAGAAACAGACAGGTTTTGATACGTCTCTAGTCTCTCCTACAAACTTAAATGTGTCTTTTACAACTATGTTGGAGGAAATTACAAGAGGCGCTGAGACAGGTAATTTGGGCGTTGACAAGCAAGATTTGAACGCTAACATGCGTATCTTGGGCGCTGACAAAGCAAAATTGAGCGTTGACAGACCTGCAAATGAGGTTGATGTTTTCCAGTCATCATCCATCATCAAAGAGGTTTCTTCACAGGTATTACCATCTACCTTACCAACAGTTGATCCATTAGATAAGGGTAAGGGTATTATGGTAGAAGTAGATGTTCCAAAGAATGCAGCATAATTTGAGTTTGATAGAAGGTTGGTTGCACAAATTGTGGAACAAGAAAGAAAGAAGGTGGGTGAATCACCTTTTGTTGTCACTTCAGAAGAGCAAGAAGGAAGTGATGAAGCCAGTTCAAACTCAAGTGTAATGATTATAGACCAACCAGAAAGACTTGAGTATGGTGATGAGTTGGCTAGGGAGAAGCTGAATGAGTTGAAATTGCAAGTAGATTTTGACATGCCAAAAGTTGTTCAGATGTACCATGCTTGGGAAGATAGGTGTATGGAGAATCCATATTTGACTATTTCAGACCAGATATGGGGTTTGGAGATTCTTCTAAGAGTACAAAAGGATTGCAAGGTAATTCTGAAACACAGGGCTAGTAATATTCTCTCAATGTTGAAAAAGGATAGAAGGGAGTTGTACCACATGCTACTTAGATGTCATGGAACAGGATGGACGTATAAGAAATTGCTTGAATTGACATTTGAAGAGTTGGAGTTCAAATCTTATCCCATTTGGGTAAGAGTGCAGGAAGAAAACACTCTAAGACTTCTTTCTGATGAAAGGAAAGAAGAACTTGCAGAAGAGTTGGAGCTTAAGAAGGCAATGATTGTTCCCAGACCTGTGAAGAAGGGAGTCCCTCTTGAGTTTCCCAAAGATATGGATATATTGAATCCAAGTGAAGCTGTTATAAGAAGGAGCCTCAAGCTCTCACCATTAGAAGCTTCAGATATGGTGCAAGTTGTGCCTCTTGATTCCAGAAACCCTATTATAAGCTATGAAGAAGATGAGTGTGGGTTTTGGAAGATTGGCAGGTATGGAAAAGAGGTTCACACTTTTACCACTCTTATATCTTTGTTTGCAAGTTTTGATAGAGAAGACTTGGTAGACCTATGGAGGTTGTTAGAGGCCAAATATGAGACTGAAGATCCCACTTCAGTCAATGCAATAAAACTGTGGTTGACATTCAAGAGAATGTGTGGACCAATTGATGAAGATCCTGCTGTTTGGAAGGATCTTGAAGATGACCTCAGTGGTCTTCAATGGCGTATGTATTCAGCTGCTGGTGTATATTACTTAAGTTCTACAAAGTTTGCTGAGTATCTTCTTGTAGATGCTCAATATTCCATGTCCAAGGAAGTCTTGGAGAAGATGAAGACTACACAGCTGGAAATTGATTATTCAAGTGATGTGGCCAAAGATTTGATCAGATTAATTTATTACCAATATGATAAGTGTTGTAAGATTCCTCCTAGTTCTTAATGTTTATTCAAAAACTTGATTACTAGAGTAGATATCAAGTTTAGGGGAGGATTGTTGGGAATAAAATATAGCCAGTCTACTTAAGCGCTGACAAGAGTAAAACAAGCGTTGACAGGAAGAAAACAAACACTGACAGATCAAGCGTTGACAAGAAGAAGTCAAGCGTTGATACATTGCAGACAAGCACTGATGGAAGGATATGATCTACGCGTTTATTATGTTCTAGATTACTTATAGTAAAGATAGGAACAACAATGTATTTTCTATATTTATCTTTATCTAGAATAGTTGATACGTAGATTATTGTGCAAGGCTTCTTATGTCTATAAAATAAGACCTTTAGGTTATTGTTCAATATAAGTTTTCATACGTTAAACACTTTCATTGTAAGCAAGTTTGTTATCATTAATCAAGTGAAAGTTTGTTTACATCTTGTGTGTTCTTGTTTAAGTGTTAATTCCGCATAACACTTAGATTATCATATACATATACAAAGGTTTCTCTACGTGTATAACTTGATCTAATCTCGTATACATAAAGCTAAATCGATCTAAGTTTGGGATTAACAATGCGAAGATTGGCGAGTCCGAAAAGGTCCTAACAAGACATGAGGGCTACATTTTGTTGCTAAAGATCCCAAGTGATGTGAAGAATTATTTATCAAAAATCAATATGAAGGATCGAGACACACGACGAAAAGCAAATACTCCACTAAAGATCATGGAGAATTCTATCCAAAAAGGCCCTAACAAGGTATGAGGATAAATAGATCCAAGTCCTAAAAGGAGGCGGATCGTTGTATATCAAAATCCCAAATAAATATTGGAGAAAAACGAAGACGTCATGGTCCAAATATGAAGAATCTCTCAAAAATTCAAGTGAAGAAATTCCTATTATGAAGAGAAGATCATTATTTCATGAACGTCTCTCAAGATTTGAAGTATGAAGTAACTGCCAAATATCGGTCCTAAGAAAGGTATCAAATTGTGAAACGAGTTATGCCAATATATGAACTTTATGAGGTCCCGAGAAGCAGTTTTAAAAGATTTTGTCCTTTAGCTAACTATTGATTAAATCTTCCCAGTTTATTTTCAGCCTAATAAACTATCGAAATAAGTCAACAAAGCATCCTCGTGATCATTCAAGACAATAATAAAATATAAGAGATACACCTAGGAATAAGGGAGTCTAAGTGAATAATTGGCCCACATGAATTTGTGTTAGTTTGCTAACTTATAATAACAATGATCTCATTTTTAAGCTTGGTTTAGGGAACGTATTACTTGAGGATGATAAACATTCATGACATTCCAAAACCCTAAGGTAAGTTTTTGATCTTTTTACTTGTTTTCTTCTTTTGAATATTTTGTAATTTTCTATCTCTTTAATAAAGGCCAAGATGGATTGATTATGATGGAAAATGTAAAACTTGCTTTGTAATTCGTGCATTGCATGAGGACATTGCAATGGTCAAGTGTAGGGGATTTAATAAGTGTGAAAACACTTATCCTTTTACTAGTTAATTATAATAATAACCAAGCCAAAACGTGTATTTTATGTCGTAAATGTCGGAATTATGCGTCGTTTGTGCTTTTGTTGTGATTTAGGATCAAAATGTGAAAAGGGAAGAAAACATGGGCTTTCACGGGCTTTTATCGAAGAAAAAGGCAAAAGACGGAGTCAAAAGATCAAGAGTGCAAAAAGAACGGAAGTCCAAGGCCTATTCTGAAGATTTATCGAAGAAAAGTCAAAAGACGGAAGTTTAATAAAGCCGAAGAACTCAAGTCTAATTAATGAAGAAATTACAAGACGAGTTTAATTAATCCCTAGACAAAGTCGAAAAAGTCGAAGAATTTAGAAGACGTAAAGACGAGAAGGAAAGAAAGAAGGAAGCTTCCAACACATGCTTACCTCCCTAATATCCTATAAATAGAGGCATTTCACCTCATTTAATCTTGTTAGCTAATTTGACAACTTAGCTCTCCACCTTTAATTACTTGCACCTTTAATTTTCATGTCATTTACTTAATTGTCATTTTAATTTCCTTGTCTTGAACCTTTAATTTATTGCCTTTAATTCAAGTAAGTCTTTAAATTTTGTTGTTGAATCTTTATTTTCCTTTAATCAAGCTTTTCATTATCATTCTTATTCTACTTTTCTTGTTTTTGATTTGATATTGATTCGGATTAAGCATTCATTTTGCTTGATCTTATTGCTTATTTGATTAAAAAGTTTACCTTTTTATTCCTATCTAGGCTTTCATACGATTTAAGCTTTGAGATTGACATGCTTATTGGCTTATTTTATATTTAGCTTATTAGTTTTAAAGTTTTCTTAAAAGTTTTATCTTTTTAAAGTTTGCTTAAAAAGGTTGCTTATTTTGTGTCTTGAAAGTTTTTAAATTTGTGCTTATTTAGTTTTACTTATTCTTGTTTTAATTAAGTTTTGGTAATTGCTTATTGTTAAAGTGCTTATTTGGTTCAGCTTATTTTCTTATTGGATTCCATCGTAACTTTCTTAAGGGTTTCTGCTTGTTCCGATCGAGTAAGTGTGATCGCATAAACCCTAGGGTTTCTACTTGCGATCCATTACTGCGATCAAGGACTAGGATAAGACTACGATCGTCCATCACGATCTAAGTCACGATTTCCCTGTTGCGATATGTGACTGCGATCGTTGGTTGCGATCTGTGTATACGATCACTTGGTCACGATCGTCCACTGCGATCCACTTGTTGCGATCGTGGTGGAGTACGATCCAAAACTTTCCCAGAGTACGATCTGGGATTGCGATCTGTGGCTACGATCTAGGGTACGATCCAGGGTACGATCGTTGGTTGCGATTGTGACTGCGATCTAACTTTTGTTTGACTTTATTTCTTGTTTTATCTTAGTTTTCAAATTTAACATTTTTCCGCCAATTTACTTAGTTTTATTTTAAACGACGTTTGTCTTATTTTATTTTTACAAAGTTTTTAGTTTTACAAAGTCTTCAAGTTTAAAATTCACTACGTTTTAATTTCTAATTTTTAATTCAATCGTCAAGCTGTAACTTTTTTTCATTTAATTAATTATTTTTAAAGTTTTAATTTTGCATAATTTACCTTTTAATTAGTTTTAGTTTTAATTACCCGTCATTTACTTTAAAGTTTTGCACTTTAATTTTACTACAACGACCAATCCATTTCTTTTTCACCAAAAGACGACTGAATCGCACTCTTAGATAGTAATCAATTCGATTAGACACACACAACGAACATAATTTTATACTAGGCAAAAATCCAGTTATTAAATCAAATGAAGTCAAGTCCAAGGAAATTAGAAGGGACAATACTTCGAGATTCAAGAGACCGAAAAGTATTTTTGAGAGAACGAGATTGATATGAGGAAGAAAGATTAGGCATGTATTCTCTAGTTTTCTCATGATCTTTATGAGTTTCCATATGCATGATCAAGTACCTAAGCATAAAACAAATATTACCCCAATTACTCTTATGTTACATAGTGACTTAAAAGTCAAACTCACGAGAGTGTGTTTAGTCAATTTCTTGATAAACAAAGGGTTAATCCTTATCATTCATGTTCACAATGAACTCAATTCATCATTAACTAGAACATATGATCTATGTAAAATCAATCATGAACTCGAACAAAGGTTTTTCAAAAACATTTTTAGGTAAGCATTAACGATGCAATTACCAATTTTGTTCATGGGTTCATTTTAATTCCATCATTTAACCAAAAATATTTAGTTAAAATTCGGATTGTTCTACAAGTGGGTTTTACGGAAATCTCAATGAATTCGAACCTAAGGAATCATAGCAATATAGCAATGTCAACCCACATTCCTAGCAAGGTTTTTATTCAACATTGATTTTAAAAATCTCCAATTATGAAAATAATAACCCTAAAACAAAATAGTTGAAATTGAATGAATGTACTTACAATTAATTGATGTTGGAAGAGGGATGAGTGAAACCCACAACTTGGAATCAATAAATCTTGAGTAAATTGGAGCTTTTAAAGATTCAACAATGGTGAAAATGATGAAACCCGTCGCCTCTATGGAGAAGAAAGGGAGGGTTAGTTTTGAAATAGTGTTCTTTAATAAAAACTGATTAATTTAATCACCTGGTGGGGCCGAGGTTCCTTATCGATATGGAACCGTGGCTTGAACCGTGACGATTAAGGAACCACCAACAGTGGTAGGTTTTTTAACAAAGAAAAACAAAGAAATCTTCAAAACCAAGTTTTTCTAAAATACTTAAAATATATTTTAAGAATTTTGGAAATCATTAGACCACTTCAATACTAGGTGATAATGCCTTAGTGAAGGATTACGAGCCGAATCGAAACCGAAAGAGACCGAAACAGAGAGACGACTACTCGTAGCAAAGAAGCAAATAAGAGAGGATCCAAGGGAGTGAATCAAGACCAAGGTCAATGCTCAAGAGACAAGTGACAATCTTCAAGTAGTAGCAACGAAGAGCTTGTGTCATTTATAGTGGTTTAAGACGTGTCTTTTCGGCGAAAGTCTAGACGACTTTGGTAATGAACCATACTAAGCAATTTTGTAGAAATATATTAAGATCATTTTCAAAAGTAGTCTTAATGCTATTTAAAACAATGATCAAAGTATAGATTCACTTTCTCTCCCACATGATCGGACAATTATTAATGCTAGGGCTTACAATAACAACATCCTTGGAATATTTCAATTTCAAATGTGTAATATCCTAACTACAACTTATGGAGTAGTTTGGTATCTCAAGGGATTAATCAATCATCCTATATATGAGCTCAATTGCACATATTACACATGATACATGGCCTACTAACCGTATGTGTGCAAACCATGGAAATCATGCTTGATACTTTAAGCTACTGCTAACTCACTCTACATCTCCGAAGTGAGTCAAGTATCCAAGCAATGAAGGTTTGAGAGGGTATAAGAATAGAATCACATACCATAAACAAATTTCAAGGAAAGGTTGCCAAGAACAAACACATAGTCAAGTAATGATCAAAAGAATGATAAATAGGGCGTGTGGAAGGACGAAAACGTACCTTAGCCGAAAAGTGCATTCCAAGACTTCAAGAAGCCAATGCAAAGCCCAATCATGACTAAACTGACTACCAAGTCTTCGAGGACAAGTATCACTCTCATCCATCTTGGTATCATCATTCAACGATGTTGGAAATTAAAGAAGATGAGTCTTCTACAAGTGTAAGTAACTCAATCCACAATCACTTAAGTGATTAATCTTCATGATTACTAATAAAAGGTTTTTAACCGAGTATAAAATAATTTCGTTGTTCCAAGTCTTTTCAAATTGATTATTGGTAGAAAGTGCAACTCAATTGTCTTTTGGTGAACAAGAGGATGGTTTGGTTTGATTATCTGTTTTTAAACTAAAAACAAATAATTGTCGTTGTGTAAAGTAGAAGCCTTTACAAAATTAAACCAAAAGTTATTTAGAAAAACACATAAAACATAAAACTTTGTAAAACTTTGAACTTAAAAGCTCAATCTAACGGAATTCAACAAGTCCTTTCTGTCGGAATGCACCAAAATTAGAACCATCAGAATGTGATTAAAACAAGTCATCAGAATAATATAAGTGAAAAGCCATCGGAATATCAAAGTCCATTCTGTCGCAAAGTTGTCCTATCGCAAAGTCCAGATCGTAATAATATAAACACTTCTGTCGCAATATGATTCAATCGGAATGCTAGGATCGGAATACAAGGATCAAAATGTTGTAAACTAAAATTGGGCAGAGTTTCGATTCAAGGTAACCTTAAGTCCCGTCGGAATATGCGATCGTAATGAGCGATCACAATCCCAGATCGGAATAAGGTGTAAAAACAAGTTATCGCAAAGTAAAACCCTCAATGGGTTATTGCGATAGCAACCAGCAGCCGTCGGAATGTCTGAATCCCCAATATTGCAACGAACACAAACAATCCGAAAATGAGAATTAAGCTAAGGTTTCAATAAGCAGTTCCAATAAGCTCACATAACCAAATCTTAAACAACTTAATAAGCTTAAATTTGACAACCTTTTAAAATACGAAAATCATAAACTTTATAAAAGAAACTTTAAAAAGGTTAAATCTATTTAGTAATCCGAAAAGCAAATAAGCTAAATATATGAAATAAGCCAATAAGCACAAAGAGCTTATAGCCTATACCAAAAAGTTAAAGTAAATCAAGAAAGGTAGAAAAAGATTAAAGAATATAAAGCTTAACTAAGAACTTTTGATTAATGAAACTCTAATACAAAGATTAAACAAAGCTTAACTTGAAAGAAAAGATGAAGTTTAGTGAGAGAAAGTTAAACACTTTCTCTCTCTAAAATGAAAACTAAAACAAAGAAAAATAAAACTAGCTAATGACTAACACCCTCCTAATGTGTCATTAGGAGGGTATATATAGGGAGTGGGGAATGCATGTATGCTTTCTTCTTTCTTTCTTTTCTTCTTGACTCGATCTAAATTCTTTGTCTTTCTCGATGTCGTATCGGGATTTGAACTCGTCTTTCAATTTTCTTCTATAATTAGACTTGAGTTCGTTGACTTCATTAAACTTCCGTCTTTAAACTTTTTCTTCGATAAATCTTCAGAATAGGCCTTGGACTTCCGTTCTTTTTTCACTCTTGATCTTTTGACTTCGTCTTTTCTCGTTTTCTTTGATAAAAGCCCGTGAAAGCCCGTGTTTTCTTCCTTTTCCGTCTTTTGGTCCTAAAACACAATAAAAACACAAACCACACATAATTCCGACTTTTACGACATAAAATACACGTTTTGGTCTTGTTATTATTGGAAATAAGTGGAAAAAGGATAAGTGTTTTCACACTTATTAAATCCCCTACACTTGACCATTGCAATGCCCTCATGCAATGCATTGATTTTAAAGCACGGTTTACATTTTCCATCATAAATAACCTACCTTGGCCTTTATTAAATACTAAACATTAAGGAAAATAAAAAAGATAGAAATATATACATATCAAGTAAAGAAATCAAAAACTTACTTTGGGGTTTTGGCTGCCATGAACGTTTATCATCCTCAAGTTTCACGTTCCCCATACCAAGCTTAAAAGCGAGATCATTGTTATTATAAGTTAGAAAACTAACACGAATTCATGTGGGCCAATTATTCACTTAGAATCCCTTATTCCTAGGTGTATCTCTTATATTTTATTTTTGTCTTGAATGATCACGAGGATGCATTGTTGACTTATTTTGATAGTTATTTAGGCTGAAAATAAAGTGGGACGATTTAATCAATAGTTAGCTAAAGGACAAAATCTTTTAAAACTGCTTCTCGGGACCTCTTAAAGTTCATATCTTGGCATAACTCGCTTCACGATTTGAGACCTTTCTCGGACCGATATTTGGCAGCGACTTCATACTTCAAATCTTGAGAGACGTTCTTGAAATTATGGTCTTCTCTTTATAATAGGAATTTCTTCACTTGAAGTTTTTGAGAGATTCTTCATATTTGGACCACGACTTCTTCATTTTTCTCCAATCTTTATTTTGGACTTTGATATACAACGATCCGCCTCCTTTTAGGACTTGGATCTATTTATCCTCATACCTTGTTAGGGCCTTTTTGGATAGACTTCTGCATGATCTTTTGGGGAGTTTTTGCTTTTCGTCGTGTGTCTCGATCCATCATATTGATTTTTGATAAATGATTCTTCACATCACTTTGGATCTTTAGCAACAAAATGTAGCCCTTATGCCTTGTTAGGGCCTTTTTGGACTCGCCAATCTTCGCATCCCGCTTCAATAAGTTATGCCTTGGCTATGAACTCTAATTACTACCGAGCAACTTTTAAACGATATTTTGCTAGAAGCTAAGTAACTTTTCAGATCGTACAACCTTATTTATTATAATTAAATTTATTAACAAGCGATGGGAGAAAAAGCTCATAATCAACTCACATAAATTCATGAAAGAGTACCAGACTTATAATTGACTCTATCATCTCTCGTTCTCCATAGTTTAAAATCTTAAAGAATGAGACTCGTGGATGCTTAGCCAATTAAATCTAAGTTTTGGGTTTTCGAGTCATCTATAGGATCTTGCAAACTCTTAGACTTTTTCAAGTTTAGAATTCGCATTTTAAAGTTCCATTAATAAACAACTCTCTAGGATCAATTATAGGAACTTGCGAAAAGTTCTTGTTCTTAACCCGTGAGAGTTAAGACTTTCGCGTTTTAAAGCTCCCTATATAAAAGCCTAGCAAAACTTGACTTAAACACATTAAGGATACTAGCTAGAGTAAACTTAGATAAGTAAACTCGGGATGAGTCAAAATAATCACGACTTTGAAAAATTTAAAACCACTTTATTGAAAATTTATTCTAGCAAAGAAAGTAAATAACGCTAACAAAGGAAAAACTACTAGGCCAAAATAGATCAAAAATTTTGAAAAATGTCAAAAAATCAATTTTCCGGTTAAAATGAGGACAAATACAAGGAAAAGACCACTTAACTTCGATAGAAGTCCCCCTACACTTAATATAAACATTTTCCTCAATGTTTAAGCATGTGGGAGTAAACTCCCCTACACTTAGGACATTGTGCACGTTGTTTAAATCTTGCTAAGGAAAGGATAACTATAGTGATTTCATTGTGAACATATAAGATATGAAATATTGAATCACGACAGTTTAGGATAGAACTAGGAAGATGGGAACACGGGATCACGGTTCGTCAAAAGTTATCGAGGTGCGCTTTGAAGCTTGAATCCCTGCACATAATAAGAAACAAGAGAAAAAATACATACGGGGCTCCCCCTACACTTATTATGAAAACGGTAAAGGATAGATCACGAGTTGCTTCCCGAGAAGCGCTTGTTTTTGATAACCGAGTCACGAGCTTGACTCGACCCAAAACTAGTTCATGGGAAACGTGGTGAGGGATGGAATCATCTCATGAGAGATGTCCTCACCAAAGTACAACTTCAAACGCTGGCCATTCACCTTAAAATTGGGCCCATTTGGCTGAGAAAGCTGAACGGTGCCATATGGAAAGACTTTGGCGACGGTGAATGGACCAGATTAGCGGCTCTTCAACTTGCCCGAGAAGATCTTCAACCGAGAGTTAAAAAGTAAGACTTGATCACCAACGTGAAACTCTCGGTTCTTAATCCTAGCATCATGGATGATCTTGGTCTTCCCTTGTAGATCAATGAGTTCTCGTAAGCTTCATTCCTCAATTCATTAAGCTCGTTGAGTTGAATCTTGCGAAGATCACCGACTTTGTTGATGTTGAAGTTAGCCCACTTCAAGGCCCAGTATGCCTTATGTTCCAGCTCGATAGGGAGGTGGCATGCTTTCCCGTACACAAGACGATAAGTTGTGTAACCAATCGGGGTCTTATATACGGTACGGAAAGCCCACAAAGCATCGTCTAAATTATCGGCCCACGCGGCACGATGCTCTCCCACAGTACGCTCCAAAATTCGCTTCTATCCATGGTTGGAAATCTCGGCTTGCCCATTGGTTTGGGGATGATAAGCGGTGGAAAGACGGTGATTGACACCATACTTAGCCATAACTCTTGCAAATTGATCATTGCAAAAATGAGTTCCGCGGTCACTTATTATAGCACGAGGAACACCGAATCGAGCAAATAGTTGCTTCATAAAGTTCACAACCACCCTCACATCATTCGTAGGGAAAGCCTTAGCTTCAACCTATTTAGAAACGTAGTCAACGGCTACGAGGATGTACTTGTTCCCTTTAGATGATGGAAATGGCCCCATAAAGTCGATGCCCCATACGTCAAATTCTCGTCTTTATGTGTGATCTTGCCTTGTCTTTGGCAAGCATCACAATGTTTAACCATTTCGTGAGCGTCTCGATAAATGGTGGGCCAATAAAATCCTGAGTCAAACACTTTCTCCGCGGTGTAGTTGGGACCAAAGTGACCACCTGTGGGTCCTTTATGTCAAGCATCAAGGATTTGTAAAGCTGCCGGCCCATCAACACATCGACGAATGACAAGATCCGCACATTGTTTGAAGAGATAAGGGTCATCCTAGAAGTAAGTCTTAACATCTTTAAAAAACTTCTTCTTTTGTTGGGATGTTGACCCTTCGATGAGAATTCCACCCGCTAAGTAGTTTAAAATATCTGCAAACCACGGGGTGTCATCAAGATTGGAGTGAATAGACATTAAGGCCTCAAGGGGAAAAGAGTCATTGATCTCTTGATTCGGATGATCCCCTTGATAAGGATCCTCAAGTCTACTTAGATGATCCGCTGCTAGGTTTTCGGCTCCCTTTTTGTCACGAATTTCAATGTTAAAATCTTGAAGGAGCAAAGCCCAACGAAGAAGTCTTGGCTTAGAATCTTGCTTAGTCAACAAGTACTTCAACGCGGAATGATCGGTATACACGATGGTGGTAGAAAGGACAAGATAGGGGCGAACTTTTTCAAAAGCATAGACTACAGCTAAAAGCTCTTTTTCGGTAGTGGTATAATGCAATTGAGCCCCCGTCATTGTCTTGCTAGTATAATGGATTGGTTGGAAGTGTTTGTTCACTCTTTGGCCCAAAACCGCTCCAATAGCAAAGTCGCTAGCATCACACATCAATTCAAAAGGTAGCTCCCAATTAGGGGTAACCAAGACCGGTGCCTTAGTTAGCTTGTTCTTAAGAAGCTTGAAGGATTCAAGACACTCTTTGGAAAAGATGAAAGGAGTATCTTTTTCCAAGAGGTGGGTCATCGGGTGAGCGATTTTAGAAAAATCTTGAATGAATCGACGGTAGAAGCCCGCATGACCAAGGAAACTTCTCACACCCTTCACGGTTGAAGGTGGAGGTAATTTGGCTATGACATCCACTTTAGCACGGTCCATTTCAAGACCGGCTTTAGAGATTTTATGTCCAAGCACAATGCCTTCTTTTACCATGAAATGGCATTTTTCCCAATTTAGAACAAGGCGAGTGTCTTCACACCGCTTAAGCATGCGTTCTAAATTGGTAAGGCAAGAAGAGAAAGAATCACCATAAACCGAGAAATCATCCATGAAGACTTCCATAGTTTCTTCAACCATGTCATGGAAGATAGCCATCATAAACCTTTGGAAAGTCCCAGGAGCATTGCATAAGCCGAAAGGCATTCTTTTGTAAGCAAATGTTCCATAAGGACAAGTGAATGTGGTTTTCTCTTGGTCTTGGGGATCGATGGGTATTTGAAAATAACCCGAGAAACTGTCTAAGAAGCAGTAATAGTCATTACCCGCTAGACGTTCAAGCATTTGGTCCATGAAAGGAAGGGGAAAATGATCCTTTCTCGTAGCATCATTGAGTTTGCGATAGTCTATACAAACTCTCCACCCTGTAACGAGACGAGTAGGAATCAACTCGTTGTTTTCGTTGGGCACAACGGTGATTCCGCCTTTCTTAGGCACACAATGGACTGGACTAACCCATGGTGAATCCGAGATAGGATAGATCATGCCTGTATCAAGAAGTTTGATAACCTCTTTTTATATAATGTCATGGATCTTGGGATTCACCCTTCTTTGGCTTTTAATAGTGGGTTTAAAGTCGTCCTCCATGAGAATTTTATGTGTGCAAAAGTGAGGATCAATTCCACGAATATCGAAGATTTTCCATGCAATAGCTTTCTTATGATTTTTCAGCACGGCGATAAGTCGGGATTTTCTTCTTCTCTCAGGTCCTTTGCGATGATGACGGGTGACTTCTTGTTGTCTTCAAGGAAAACGTACTCGAGATGAGACGGAAGATCCTTAAGCTCTAAATCCGGAGGATTTTCGATGGACGGCGGAGTCAAAGTCGGATCATCGATAGAGATATCCTTAGGAGATGGTGGAGAAATATGGTCCTCATTGAGAAGTTTCTCAATGGTACGAATGTCTTCATCCCAATTGGAGGGAGAATCGTCATATTGCAAGTCCACATCTCCCAAAGTTGCTTCGAATTCTTTCAAAATGAAATCACTCTCTCCAAATGGAGTTAGTGATGGAGCAATAGAGGCAACGGTCTCAAAAATGGGAAGAGAAGAAGAACCACTATTACAAGCGTCTTTGAAATGTTCTTCACAAGCCTCATCAAGAACTTCAAGGAAATTAACACTCTCGTTTTCAGAAGGCTGCTTAGAAAGTTTACCCATGTTGAAGATGATTTTATCGTCACCAACTCTCATGATTAATTCGCCCGCGGCTACATCAATGAGATTGCGACCGGTCCTCAAGAATGGACGTCCGACGATTAATGGAACACGGGGATCCATCTCGTAGTCAACGACAACAAAATCGACCGGAAAGGTGAATTTGTCGACACCAACGAAGACGTCTTCGGCTATCCCTACTAGATAAGCAACCGTACGGTTAGCTAATTCCAAAGTCATTCGTGTGGGGACTAAGTTGATACTAGCACCTAGATCGGCTAAGGCCATACAATTCTCTACCCCAGGGAAGTTGCAAGGACTCAAGAAACGACTCGGATCACCAAGTTTGGTTGGTAATTTCCTTAAGAGGACTGCAGAGCAATTCTCATTAAGTTGGGTCTGAGCGATATCAAGGAGTTTCTCCTTATCACTTAGAAGATCTTTAAACATTTTGGCATATTTTGTCATGTGAGCGAGAGCCTCAGCAAAGGAGATATTGAAATTCAGTTGTTTAAACATTTTGAGAAAGTTAGAAACCTGAATATCATCCTTGTTCTTCAATTTCTCTTTCCTCAACCTCGAAGGATAAGGTATATTGGGTTGAGATGAAGGCTTTGGTATGGAATTCTCACTCACATTCTTAGGTGGTGGAGGGGTGGAAGTAGAAGGTGGAGGAATTGGAGAAGGGGACTCGTTTTCCTTTGTCATAATCACCGGTGTAGGTGTAGGAATCTCGGGTTCCTTTAAACCTTTGCCACTTCGGGTGGTGATTGCTTTCATCTCCCCTCTTGGATTAGCAACCGTGTTACTCGGAAGAGAACCCGAACCAGAGGCTTGAATACTTGGGAAAAAACTAGCCATCATATCCCTTAAGTTATTCGTTTGATTGTTCATAGAGTTCTCATGTCGGCTTGAAGAGCATTCCCTTGTTTCGCCATGTCATTCCTTAGCTCAGCTCGAATATCGTTCCTTTGTTTTGCCATGTCCCCTTTCAAGTTAATGAATTGGCTTTGAAGATTCGTCACCATCTCTCTATTGGTCCTCATGTAAGTTTCGAGGTCTTGGTTCAATGCTATGGGTTGGTTGAGAGGTGGGGCTTGGTAAGCTGAATTATTTACTTGAGGTGGATATGGGTTTCTTTGGGATTGAAATTGATTGGTAGCTCGAGGTTGACTTTGATTGTTGCGGTTGAAATTATTTTAGTTTTGGTTATGAGGAGAAAAACCTGGTGGAGATAGATAATTGTTGGAACGATAACTTAGCAAGTTACGGTCTCCTTGAGGACGTGCTTGGTACCTCCTGTAGCAAAGTTACCATTAGCGGCGTACACATTTTCCGGATTTTCAAGAGTAGAAGGACAATCGATGTACGAATGAGAACCCCCGCAAATCTCACAAGAAGGTGCAATAGCTTAGGCTTGTTGAAATTGGTTTGTAGCCATGGTTAAGAAGTTTTTGTTCATCTCAGCTATTTGGCGAGTAAGTACGGTGAGCTTTGGGTTAGATGATGTAGAAGAAACATTGGCCCTCTGATTATTTCTTGAAGATGCAGATGAATCCCAATTTTTGTGGTGAGTGTTCATGTTCTCTATCAGCTCTATACACTCCTCAGGTCGCCTCTTCATGAATGTACCACCGACGGCAGCATTAATCGTATCACGATCACGAAAGGTTAGACCATTATAGAAAGTATCAATCAAAGTAACGGGGAGCATGTTATGGTTCGGACAACGGTCGATCAAGACATTATAGCGTTCCCAAGCATCGAAAAGCGACTCATCAGGTTCTTGTGTGAATCCACTGATTTGGTTCCGAAGACTAGTGACCATGGATGGTGGAAAATAGCGCGACAAATTTTTTTGAGTCATGTCATCCCATGTTTGAATTGAGTTTTTGGGGAGACGATCAAACCATTTTTCGGCATGATGGGATAAAGTGTGTGGAAAAAGGTGAAGGCGAAGAAAATCCATGGAAGCACCGGGTAGTTTCATGCTTTGAGTGACGGTAATGAACTTTTCTAGATGTTTGTTGGCATCATCATCCGGTAATCCGCTAAATGGGCAAGCGGTTTGAACTTGCTGGATCATGTAATGCTTCAACGAAAATTCAGGAGTCGTGATTTGCATAGGCGCAATCGGTCCTCCGCGTCCGTTCATGGTGGGTTGACATAGTTCCTCCATTGTTCGTAAATCAGGTAGGGGAACATTGTTGTTGTTGTTGTTGTTATTCAAATTGGGTAGAGGTAGGTTGTTATTGTTGTTATGCACACCAGCCATATCTAAATCTTCACGAGTCTCGGGCTCAGAATAATTTGAAGATCTAGTACGCATACACCTACAGAAGAAAAGATACCAAAGAAACAGAGAATATATATATATATATCTTTTTGGTGCAAAAACTTTGGAAAGAAATGCTTTTTATGAATTTTTTTTTATGTTTTTGTATTTTTGAATATTTTATATTTTATGGACTTTTGAGAATTTTTAAGCAAGGAAAATAACGTTCCTAAAAGAACGGATCCCAAAATTCAACGCGTCTCTCACTAAAAGCCGTTAATCTTAACGAAAAGAGCCGGCAGCGGTACCATTTAATATTAGGTTTTTAACCGAGTATAAAATAATTTCGTTGTTCCAAGTCTTTTCGAATTGATTATTGGTAGAAAGTGCGAATCAATTGTCTATTGGTGAACAAGAGGATGGTTTGGTTTGATTATCTATTTTAAACTAAAAACAAATAATTGTCGTTGAGTAAAGTAGAAGCTTTTACAAAATTAAACCAGAAGTTATTTATAAAAACACTTAAAACATAAAACTTTGTAAAACTTTGAACTTAAAAGCTCAATCTAACGGAATTCAACAAGTCCTTTGTATCGAAATGCACCAAAATTAGAACCATCGGAATGTGATTAAAACAAGTCATCGGAATAATATAAGTGAAAAGCCATCGGAATATCAAAGTCCATTCTGTCGCAAAGTTGTCCTATCGCAAAGTCCAGATCGCAATAATATAAACACTTTTGTCGCAATATGATTCAATCGGAATGCTAGGATCGGAATACAAGGATCGGAATGTTGTAAACTAAAATTGGGAAGAGTTTCGATTCAAGGTAACCTTACGTCCCGTTGGAATATGCGATCGCAATGAGCGATCGCAATCCCAGATCGGAATAAGGTGTAAAAACAAGTTATCGCAAAGTAAAACCCTCAATGGGTTATTGCGATAGCAACCAGCAGCAGTCAGAATGTCTGAATTCCCAATATTGCAATGAACACAAACAATCCGAAAATGAGAATTAAGCTAAGGTTTCAATAAGCAGTTCCAATAAGATCACATTACCAAATCTTAAACAACTTAATAAGCTTAAATTTGACAACCTTTTAAAATACGAAAATCATAAACTTTATAAAAGAAACTTTAAAAAGGCTAAATCTATTTAGTAATCCGAAAAGCAAATAAGCTAAATATATGAAATAAGCCAATAAGCACAAAGAGCTTATAGCCTATACGTATA
The DNA here is from genome assembly GCA_025667525.1 of Glebionis coronaria. Classification (NCBI taxonomy): domain Eukaryota; kingdom Viridiplantae; phylum Streptophyta; class Magnoliopsida; order Asterales; family Asteraceae; genus Glebionis; species Glebionis coronaria. The sequence continues at coordinate 447,276 of JANFOE010000491.1, forward strand.
TGAGCTTATGTAGGAAAAAGAAAGATTAACCTTTTAACCACGAAATCATCAAATCAAACGTGTGAAGTGTAATATTCGGATCAAAAAGTTAAAGTAAATCAAGAAAGGTAGAAAATGATTAAAGAATAAAAAGCTTAACTAAGAACTTTTGATTAATGAAACTCTAATACAAAGATTAAACAAAGCTTAACTTAAAAGAAAAGATGAAGTTTAGTGAGAGAAAGTTAAACACTTTCTCTCTATAAAATGAAAACTAAAACAAAGAAAATTAAAACTAGCTAATGACTAACACACTCCTAATGTGTCATTAGGAGGGTATATATAGGGAGTGGGGAATGCATGTATGCTTTCTTCTTTCTTTCTTTTCTTCTTGACTCGATCTAAATTCTTTGTCTTTCTCGATGTCGTCTCGGGATTTGAACTCGTCTTTCAATTTTCTTCTATAATTAGACTTGAGTTCTTTGACTTCATTAAACTTCCGTCTTTAGACTTTTTCTTCGATAAATCTTCAGAATAGGCCTTGGACTTCCGTTCTTTTTGCACTCTTGATCTTTTGACTTCGTCTTTTCTCCTTTTCTTCGATAAAAGCCCGTGAAAGCCTGTGTTTTCTTCCTTTTCCATCTTTTGGTCCTAAAACACAATAAAAACACAAACCACGCATAATTCCGACTTTTACGACATAAAATACACGTTTTGGTCTTGTTATTATTGGAAATAAGTGGAAAAAGGATAAGTGTTTTCAAACTTATTAATTACCTAACCTAGCAAGATACAAACTAGTAGATACATTTCAAGGATAAATCTAAAATGTATAAATACAACTAATCTAGATGAGATGCTATATTACCAATTAAAAGGCCTATTTTCAATGAAATATAGTTTTGAGCAAAGAGAAACTGTGGTACAACGAAACCTTCTAATTTGAGGAGACACTAGATCGATCCAAGTTTTAAAGTACATTATACTTCAAAGATCTTGAGTGACTGATATGTGGAAAACGTGTCGGTGTATTTTAATATAATACGTTATAGAGCAAGTAGTAGAAAATTACTTTTAGGAAAAAGTAATAATCTAAAACTCGTTAAAGACGGATTAATTAAACACGAGAGTGATCCTGGTTCGTTGTACACGAAGAAATTGTGAATTTGAGACGTTAGTTTTGGTTAGGACAATTGATTTGAAAGGGTTCGGTTTGTATCAAAAAATCCTACGTTTTAATTAAAAGTGCATGAACCGTTAAAATTAATCTACAAGTCGAAATTATTTCTATATTATATTTTTTTTTGTTTTTATTTATTAATTTATATAAACAATATTTAAAAGAAAGTAATTATATATATATTTTTTTACTTTTAAACTAAAAAATGGAAGAAAAATGTTTTGTTACTTTTATGAAAGTAAAAGAACAGCTTATATTAATATCTGAATGCAATACTTAAACAAAAAAGTGAACCTAGCTCAGTTGGTCGAGGTGTTGGACCTATGACGTGTAGGTCACGATTTCGAGACCTGTTGTGGACATTTTTTTTATATTCGATTTTTGGAAAAGTAAATCAAACTTTAACTGTAGCAAAAACAACAACATCTAATGAGGCACATTCAGCAATGATAAACAAATAAATCCCTATAAACACTACAGTAATCAGAGAAAGCAAAGGCAAGCATCAATCACTCAAATTCCACAAATACACTGCTCAATTACACTACATATACTTATATAACTACATCAGTTTCACTCTAAATAAACAACACCCAATAATGCAAAATTCACAAAAGTAATCATCAACAAACGAGTACTCAGCACACATTAAACAACAATCATAAAGCGGCAGTTCAACAAATAAAACGCATCAGAATTAGCAAATTAACTAAAAATAACACAAAGCATCAGCAAAATTGTAATGACAATATGCTAAGCAGCCTACTGTATCAAATCAGGAACGAATAAATGCAGTCAACCAAACAGTAAGGCAACAACACTAAATAGAGCAAACCAAGTAACCAAACTCTTTAACAGAATCAAAACTTTGGCAGCAATGACTAACAATTGCAGCATCAACAGTCGGTCAATATTCAACGAGTATGCACAGTTAATCAAGGGAATGCAACAACAAGAGTTCATGTTTAAGACGGAAGTAAAAAATACATCGACACGCAGCTTACAATAACTCTAAGTCTATGGTAAGCAGATTAGCGATGGTGTATTTAGAGAGAAACAACACAGAAGAAAGTACTCGCAAAAGTAGCTATTGGTAGTGACAAAACTTGGCACATTACATAAACAAACATCAAAAGTTATAAATCACACTTCCCAAAATTATGCTAGGGCGACAAGTTTAACAAGCATAAGTAATAACAGAAACATCTAGACAGGTAACTATTTTCGACAACAACTACTTTATTGATAACTCTATGTTACGACAGCTTATAACAAACTAACAACAACTAATGCTCAAACTCGAAACACAACTGATTACGCACTACACATGAATGCCAAAGCATCTATCAGCAAGCATCAAAGAACTCATAACAGACATCACAGATCTCTATCATTATCACGATTACGACAAATTCAAACTCCAATCTCAGAACCACGTCAACACTTAATACCAAATCAAAAAGATCTACAACAGCAATCTTAAACTAACAAAAATAGTCCCGTAAGAATAATCTAATACAACATATTCATACATTCATAAGAGCTAAGCAAATTCTGAATAACATAACTACTGAATATTAGTAAGCTAAATCGGAAAAAATCAGCAATCATAAGCAAGCAAAATTGTTAATGTAAAGATTCATTCACCCTTAATAAGAACTCAAATCATACAAAACAGTTTATATCCAAATATCACAGCAGATTATCAATTCAAGCAGATTCATCAAAAATTAAACCAAAGATCAGATTAATTATTCAATCAAACTAGTCGTTTATTCTAATTAACGTAGAAAATTAATTGTAAAATGAGCTTAACATGCGTATACAACGTCTCCGTTGACGATGAAGCGTAGTGCTGAGCTGGATTTTTAAACACAACCCCAAGCAATCAGACCACCAGCTTATTTCATCAACTTAACCACATCAATATCTTACTGAACTAAGACCTTGATCTCTTAAACATAATCTCGGACCAACAGCTATATTTTAATGTTTATTCAGTGGGAATAAACATGTTTCCCTAATCCTATATCCTTAACTCACATAAGCTATTCTTTAAGCTTAAATGAACGAAGGCTTGTTAATGAGTTAATTAGACAAGATTTATAAATCTATCAATCAATAAAGCTTAATTAAAGAGATTGAAGAGAGATTAACATAAAAACGAATATTATTAATTTTAAATCAGAACTTACAACTTTAAAATAGAAATTACAAATCTATCTAAAAACTAACATTATAACTTTAGAAAGAAAAAGGGATGCAAATTACAGGAAATAAAGGGGGTGTTTATACTTGAACCCAAGGGAGGGGGTTGAGGAGTTTGTTGGTGATGAAACATTTTTTACCGTGAGATGAACATCCTTCTTCCTTCTCTCTTGTTTGTTATGATCCCACGGTTGATATTCGTCCTCCATTACACAGATCGCCAACGTAGCATGAAGTGTGTTAGTTTTATGCTGATGTGGAAGGATTTGCATCATTATTTGTAGATGTGGCAGAGATTTAACCAATAACAGCCAAGGAGTGACGAATCCAAGTGCCAGGATGGCACTTGGTACTAAGCATCTCGCGTGTGTGCACACATCTTCTCTTCCTCTTTTCTCTCATTAACCTGCGTGTACTCCACTTGCTGGTTAAATAAGAACCCTAAAAATTAGGGTTCATAGCTGTTGCGTTCTTCCCTTCTTTCTTTCGTCTTTTCTTTCTTTTATCATTTCTTTGTTTATTTTGACTTGTTGACCAAAAACTTTGACCCATGGTAAATAAACTCATCCGGCTTTCATTCTTTCTCTTGTTGGGCTTTTTGACCCGATTTATATTACATCCGTTTCTTTTTTTTCTCTTGGGCTGGAATTTGGGCCTTTTAGTTATAAACTTATCCAGCCTATTAAGCATATGTGGGACCCACCAAGTCATAATAATATTGATAAAATTAAATCCGCGAATAAAAACGATCCCGTCTTTTGGCTTTTGGTGAAATCTTCAAACTCGTGTCGGTTTTACCGGTTCTTGTGACCTTTTTGATAATCGCGTACCTACACACACGAAACAACAAAACAAACATATACGATACAATAATCAAACAAATTATGCATTTTATGTCCGTTATGTGATATAAATGAATGAGTATTTATAATCATACCAAACTCCCCCTTGCTAAGCGATTGCCGTGTCCTCACGCAATGTTAAAATAAAGCAACTAACTACACTATTATTCGACTTTGGACACTTTATTTAGACATAATGTATTGCTTTCATTATTGAGAAATAACTTTTAGGATCATAAAACTCGAATAGATTCATCGTCCTCGACTTTTCACTCATTTTATGCCAAGCGTAAAAACGAGATCATTGTTGGTATAAGTCACAATGCTAACACTACTCATACGTTAAAATTGTGTAATACTTTTTCTCCCCGCAATCCTAATTATAACATAAAAAGAAAAGGTTTCTAGAATTTTTTAACTATTTTGTCATGGATCACAAGGATTCATATATTTCGATATTTATTAAGCCGAAAATAAAGTTGATACGGTTTAATTAATAAGTAGCTAAAGGACACGATCTTTTAAAACGTTTATTATAATTATAAAAAGTCCACTTCTCCACATAACTTTGATCTAGACGTGGGACCTTTCCCGAACCGATATTTGGCATGTGTTTCGCACTTCATCTTGAGAGACGATTGATGAGACTGCAATTATACATAGTCTCATCGTCCAAATCGGGCTTAAAACGCTTAAAATATCATTAAAATACCCCAAAATATGCTTGTGTTTGTTCATTGTGTATTTTAGGTACGGATATCGTGAAATCTGTTGGGCCAATGAAAGTTTTAACTATGGCCCAGTCTAGATTTGTTTAATTAGACTAAATGTTTACTGATCGCTGAAAGGACCAGCGACAGAGACTAGACCAGTGGAAGGCAAAGCCTCAGCTGGCACACCAGGAACATTCAAGTCAAAGACAACGTCAAAGAAGTCGAAGACAATCTGAAGTCATACTCACCAGTGATTATGGATAGCTGGGATGTTGAAGGAATGTACTGGTGTTCAAGGATCTCTGAGTTGACAACACTCAGAGATCACTTAAGAACCCTAGAAGTCTGGGATAAGCAAAGATTATCCAATCCTTTATAGTTTAGGCGGGATAATCTACCAAGTGTTTTGAGCGGGACAAAACAAGAGATTCAAGATAAAGCCTAGTACGACCTAGTGGGACAAAAGGTGAACACTTGGCAGAACTGTTCACCTAAAGTTGTTTAAAGGTATGTCTCGATTTGGACATGCATTTAATACGTTGTACTCTTCCATTCAGAAGGTGACACGTATCAACTACTCCCACTAAGGAAGCAACCTCGTACACTATAAATAGGAGTGAGAAAGAAGAATTAAATCAACCCTTGTGCTTGGATAATTTATCTAAGTTCTTTCTCACCTTGGAACAGCTGAGCCCCCAGCTGTCTACCAGCGTCTCATTGGTTCCCTTGTAAACTTGAGTCTCGAATCTAGTTTACTTGTTTATAGGGTTCATATCTTGTTGTCATTCAACGAGTGTATTCATAGCACTTTGTAATACTTTGTTTATAATACTTAATAAAGCATTACGCGTTTGAAAAGTATTTCATTGTATTTCGTGGTTACAAGAGTTATAGTTTATCAACAATTGTCATATTAAGGGACTTTTAATTGGTATCAGAGCGGTTTGATTTATAAAACTTTTCATAAACCGTTCTTGTTTTTAAAATCAAGATCTTAATATGGCTGATACTATACCTCCTCCACCTTTTGGTCAAACCAGTTTAGGTACCACCTCGACCACCATGCCGGCCACCACATCTACTACCATGCCTACACCAGTTGTAAGCACTGGTAATAATGATGATGACCTTCCCCAACTACTTGATGTTCGAGGGGGGTCACATGTGTCCAATGTACCAATATTCGATGAAGAGTATTTCTCAAGTTGGAAAAGTGAATTTATTATATATTTAGATGCCTTAGAACCCTTCTTGATAGAAATCTTAGAAAATGGTCCCTATGTATCACTGGCCGTTTCCTCTACCCCTGAGAGACCCATTAAGAAACATGTTAAGCAATGGTCTCCAGCGGATAGACGTCTGGCTAACCAGGACAAGAGACTCAAAAGTATCATAGTCTCTTGCCTACCCAAGAACATTATGAAGTCCATCATTAAATGCAACTCTGCTAAGGAGATGTGGGCTGAATTAGTTTTAGGGTATGAAGGTCCAGAGGAAACAAAATAAACCAAAATCCAAGCCCTTAGACTTAAGTTTAATGCTTTTCAAGCTTTAGAAACAGAAACTGTTGCACAAACTTATACTAGGCTTAAGATTTTGTTGAATGATTTAGGAAACAATGGAGTTGTTCTACCTAAGGCTGAGGTAAATGCTACTTTTGTCAATAACTTACCTAGAAAATGGCTTAGCCTAAATCAGACCTTAAGAGCTAACAATGCTATAAAGAATGATACTTTAGCCCAATTGTTTGGTAGATATAACTATGAAGAAGGGCTAATTGACTCCATTTACAAATCAGAGACTGACAGATTTACCACCAGTATCACTGGTTCAAAAGCTCTTGTTGCTAACCATTCCTTTCAGGACAGCGACTCTGACATTAAAGAGGACACCAGAAGTAGTCAAGAATTTCTTGATGAATTACATGCTGAGTTCTATGACAGAGCTCTTTTAGCTGATCAAAAGAGATACTACAAGAGATCTGGTAGAGTTGGAGCTGCAAAGGTTGATAAATCCAAGGTGTCATGCTACACTTGTGGAAAGACTGGTCACTATCAAAAGTATTGCTGGTCAAACAAAACCTCCTCTCCAAGCTTCCCTTCATCCAGCAACAACAACAGCTAGAAGAAGTTTTCCACCTCACCCTTCAAGCAAACCTCTCTCTCTGACTCAGAAGGGAAGAAGGACTACAAAGTCAAATACAAAGCCTTGAAAGCTGAGCTGCTAAAACTCAATCAGAAAACCGATGATGCGGAAAAGAAAAAGGATGTTAAGAAGACTGAAAAAGGCCTGATCGCTGCCTCATTCGACTAGGATGATGAACCTCTCACTTCTGAGGATGAAGGTACCACCACCGTCAGAGCCTTTATGGCTGTCTTTGATGAATAACCCGCTATGGGTAAAAGTGAAGCAAGATCTGGTCAATGGGTGGATATCACCATGAAAAAGGTACAAAGAATGCTATCTATGGCTGAAGGTCCTGATAGAGACCATGTCAGTGACTATACCTTGGTTGACCTCCACTTTGTGTAAGAGTAAAGAAAAAACCTGTTAAACAAATTTCATAGTCTTTAAACAGAGTTAAATCTTTGCCAATCTAAGTTAACAAATCTTAAACCATTTGTGAATCTTGCTAATGAACTTCAAAATGAAGTGAGCAAATTATCCATTGAAAATGAGTCTTTGTCTGATGAAAATTCTGAACTTAGAAAAACCATTGAGAAATGGAATTTGGCTCAATCCACAGTGGAAGAAATAGTCACTGAATCCATACCTGATGATGTGGTTCAGGCTATTGGGGGAAAGGGTAGATACAAGAAACATATCCCTGTTCCCAATGTCAAATTTGTCCCTTTAGATGTTACTTCTCCTTCTTCCACCTTTGTGGATGAGAACTCTGACATAGAATTAAAGGTACCAACCCCACCAAGACTCGCTGGTGCTAACCCATCTGATTCTTTGCTTAGCCCAAAACCTCCATCTAAAACCCCTGGGAATTCAATTCTCAAGGTCGCTAACAAAGTGAATAAAAAGGTTTTTGTGGCTAAGGACTCCAACAAACCCACTCCCCCCCCTGAAGAGCTTTCTCCCACCAAGCAACTTATCCTCACCCTGATGGAAGAGGTAAAAGGGTTGAAAGAACAAATCAACCCCAGAGTTAATAGTCCATTTGTTAACTCTATTGGTGAAGGTTCTAGCAGCTCCAATGGGAGAGCTTTGTTCAGACCTTGCAAGCATTGCGGTTTCAAGAATCACTCATCTGAGGATTGCACTAAGAAACCAAAATGTATCACATGCGATGTGACAATCCGTCAATTTATGGTTTATATTTTATTCTCAAATATTATTTAAAAACATTATTTTAATGTTATATTATGAACTCACTTATCTTTGGGAAGTAATTTGGATTTACGTCTTGAAGTAGCATCGACTACGTCTAAACCGGAGGATTCAACGTTACGTGCTTACGTTTACATACACCGTTTTGGTGACAGTCCGACATTTCAGAAAATAAATTTATCCGTGAATATTATTTTGGGATTTTAATTTTGAGTTGGTTCATAAACTCACAAATTTACAAGAAGAGATTAAGACTTACGGTTTTATTTTAACGTCCTTTACGACTAAACCGAAAACCTTAGGATTACGTATTTACGTTTTCGAACTCCGTTTTTGATGAGACAATTTTTATTAGATTCGCTTTGTGCCGTTGATTCATAATTTATAAAAACGTTTTTCGTAAAACGATCCGAGGGCACGTAAATCGAGGAAACTAGAATCGAAGAGTACCCGTAATTAAATGGGGATGAGACAAGTGGGACACTTGCCCCACCCTCACAAACCCACGGCCAAAACTAGACACAACACCAAAGAGGTGTCAAAGTTTAAACAACTAGGTTAACACTTGTCCTAAGCTTACATTCTAAGCCACTAACACACAAAACCATCAAGCAAACCATTTGCTTTCATTCCCACTCATGCAAAACTCACAACTCTCTCATCTCTCTCTTAATAATTCCGTCCCATCCTCACCTAAAACACCCTCACTTGATCTTGATTCAACCACAAATCCTATGTTATTTACATATATGATGATGCCCTTTTGAAGCCCTATTGATTGGTGCAAGTTATAACATCCAAGGAGGAGTTTCTATGGAGTCAAGGGTTGATTATCATCAAGGAGTTCTTGAAGAATGGTGGTCTTGAAGATGGTCTTGGTTTATCACAAGTTTCTCCATCAAAATCCATGTCTTGATCACAACCTACATCATCATGGTGGTATAAAGATTGTTCTTCCCATTCTCTTGTTATTTTGATTATGTAACCATGTATTTTCTTTCCTATTGTATATGTATATGAGGAATATATGATGATAAAAATATTGTGTGAGGATTTGGTGTTGATAATCATGGGTAAAAAGATGAAAAACCATATGTAAAAAGGTTAAGATCATGCTTAAAATGATGGCTGTATAAAACAGTAAAGAATCATATGATAAACTGATAAAATTGCTTGAATAGATAATTATACAGTAAGCTATGAGTCTTGTACACATGTGAGAGTTGGCCATGCAATGGAATCATTAGGATGAGTGAGATATGATCAAAACAAGTTTAAAGTGCAAATCTGAGTAAATTGTTTTGGAAGATTTTTAGAAAATACTTAGAGGCTGATTCAACAGTATCCATATTAGAGTTAAATGGAACACATATCATGTAGTTTATGCCATAAAAATTTGAGCTTCTATCTCCATATAGAACTCTAGATATGGCTGTTTTGGTGAACATGAAAGTAAAAATCAGATTTTGGGAAATTAAAGTATAATAGTATTATATAAGCACTCAAATAAAAATAGTATAAAATGTGAATTAAAACCCACTAACTTATATAATACATTTATATAAATATGTATAAGGATAAAATAAATGGACATTTTATAAAAATTGTAGTTTGATAAGTTTTATAAGTTATAAAACTATAAACATGATTTTTACGACTTTTTCGGCTATTACCGTAGAATTAACGTTTTTGTTAAATAAAACTTAGACGGTTGGACCCGTCTAATGTAAACTTTTATAAACTCATATACTGATATATAAACATATATAACAAGTAAAAACCGATAAAACCCGAACTATAAAACATACGGACATTAACGGGCTAAGTTAACGTTATTGGACTAATAGTACAACAAAATGGGATAAAACACTTATAAAAAGTACTTATTGGGCTTAACCCATTTAGGCCCAACATGTAAAGTATAAATACTGACAATACAAGTATAAAATGGATTAATACAAGTTAAAGAACTTGTTTATTGGACTTAAAATATGTAAATAGGTAAAACTAGTAAACTAATATAAAAGTTATCGACACATAACACTAAAATGAGTAAATGAGAATATGTAAACCCACTTGATCATCATATATATATAATCATCATAAGTATACATAATTGTTATTTTTATAAAGTCATTGGACAAAAGTCTAAGACGAGTATTATTTGTCTAGGTTTCCATGATTGAAGCACGTACCGTACGTCCGAGTTGCCGATAACCCGCTTTCCCACATCAACGTGAGTTTATAGCCTCGCACTCTTTTAAATGTTTTTATGAAATGTTTTATAAACCCGCGAGGGAGATAACATGTTAGTTTTTATAAAGTAGGACACTAGTTGTCCCGATTGTTTGTTTATTGATTTGGACCCGGATGATTGTATGACCCTATGAATGATTAAATGACCCGATAAATGAGATAAAATGGATTATTAAAGTTAGGTTATGTCACTAAAAGTCCCATTAGCATGAACTGTAAACTACCGGGATTTGGTAGACGCTAATGCATATAATAGTACTATTTGGGGACGATCACCCCAGTTCGCGCCTTGACGGTTGATCCCCGTCGTGCCACATTGATTGGTAAGCGAATTTATGTATGAGAAGATTTCCATAGCGTGATTATTGTGACGACACGCTAACTTAGATGGGCAAACTGAGTATCGGGTTAGCTACCCGTTGTTGTGATAGTAAGGTAAAAATGTCATGCGGCTTGTAATAATCCAGGTAAAGAAAATACTGATATGCGCATTGAATTACGATGTATTGCATGACTAGCAATACGGGGTCTTATTACTGATGTTATGTTTGTGTTTTGGTTTTATATACCCATATTCATATAACGGTTTTTATTTCTATACAACGTTATAAAACGTATTGTATGATGTTTTTACGACAATGGTTCGTATAATGATTTTTAAGGCAAATGCCTATACTATGATTTTGATAAGGATTTGTATAAAATGACTTTGGCTATTTTATGGCCTATTACAATGATTTGTACAAAATGATTTTCGGTAATAATTTTATACCGATGTTAAATTGATGGATTTTATTAAACTCTATGAATTCACTCGGCGTTATCGCTGACCTTTTCTTTTAACATGTTTTATCTCAGGTACTTGAAGGTAATTCTCGGGAAGACAACAAGAATTCATGGCCCGCACTTAAATTATAATTTCCATTCAAATGCTTTGTAAAACGTGTATGAAATACAATAACTTGGGACCTATGTAAAATTTGATAATTATGAATGGAAATGATTTATTATTAAACGACGCGATTTTTATGCGTTGTTTATGATGTGAGTAATGTCTATCCCGTAACACCAACTAGTCTTCTGCTGTATTGAGTTGTATAAATTTGGGGGTGTTACAGTTTGGTACCAGAGCTCTCGTTATAGAGAACAAAAGATTTTTAAAAACCAAGGTTTTGAATAAAACTTTTCAAAATCTTTTAAATATAAACATTTTTCTAAAAATGTATAAAAATCTTTTGACTATAACGGTGCCGAAAAATTCCCGAGTTACCGACAAGGCCAGACTGAGAAGTGTTATTTTAATATATATATATAACTTGGACTATATATATATATATATATATACATATATATATATATATATATATATATATATATATATATATATATATATATATATATATATATATATATATATATATATATATATATATATATATATATATATATATATATATATATATATATATATATATATATATATATATATATATATATATATATATATATATATATATATATATATATATATATATATATATATATATATATATATATATATATATATATATATGATGTAATTTTATTACATGATTGTTTGATGATTATTTTGATATTTATACGAGGTATTTATACGAAGTAGATTGTCACAAGGAACCCTAAATCCCCTAGTAAATTAATCGAAGTTATTCTCGTAGGAATTCTAGCTATCCTAGATCTAAACCAAGTTGTGGATATTTATGATCCCAACAAATGGTTGATATTCGTAGAAATGTTGATATTAGTTGATTGTGATATTAAAGAAGAATTGGCGAGATTAAATCTGATATCGATGTCATGATGATCTTTCCTTATAGAGTGGAGTTTGACAAAACGTTACCACCTGGAAAGGTGTCATCTGATTCATTGTCACCCAATTCTTAAATTTGAGAATCGAAAGGGTGAATTTTGCACTTGAGGCTGTCATTGGAACCATTACCCAAAAGCCTCATGCCACTAGTACCTTTCCGAGAAATCTAATTGAATGATCGAGTCATTTTATACTAGTGACTCATTTGATAACTATTGTTGTAAGAGGTATAGGATTGGAAATTAAGTGTTGATAATATCGAACTTTTATTGCCCTTTCAAGGTGTAAGAATAAGGTTGAAAGTATTGGAGAATGAGGTAAGATATCGAATTGAGTATAAGTTGATTGAAACTTGAATAAAGAAAATTTAAATCGTATGGAATATGAGATTGTTAAGAGGAAGTCGTTAAGTCCCGTGATTGAATTATAAGGTTTTAATTGATTGTTGATTCGTATTAAGGGTTGTTCCTAGGCCATTGTCTAATGACGAGGATGCCCAGTGTCCAATAAATAAATTGAAGAAATCTTCTTCTGAATTGGGACCGATGGATCTTTCGGGACATGTGGAACACCTAATGACTCTTGTAGATTAGTATTCATTGTGATATCTTTTAAAAATCCCTAACTTAACTGTGACATCAGTTGGTAGGATGAGTTCTTGAAATTGTATGACATAGTGACACGTAATGTGTTACGGTACAATTTAGACTTGTTTGTGATTAATGAAAATACTACCTTTGATTGCTAAATTCTACATGTATCGATGTTATCTATCTTTTCTTGCTTGTCTCTAATGCTCGCATTAGTGATGCAACCATTGAACAAGTACTCATCTCGATTTGAGTTACGTTGTAAATTATTCTTTTTGAGTGCCATCGAGGTCATGAACCTCATGATTATTTGGCTAAGCTCATTTCCTATCATATTGTAGTTAGTTCTTGGTGAACCACTCTTCATCACTCTTTTGTAGATCAGTTTTGTTTTTATAAGATAAAACAGTATCCCTTGATAAAGATTGAATTTTCATCACTGAAAGGATTATTTAAAGTGAGATTTATAAGTAATCGTTATCGAAATGAAGTTGTTTATAAAACACCTTAGAAAACTTAATTGTTTTCATAACAAAGAAAATCTTTGTAAATTTATTTTGATTCTTATTTAAGAATTAAGCATGAAAATGTTTTTATTATAAACATGATGATAAAATTTTGACGAACTGAGTATTGCATCGTTAATCTTGAAATTGTATATAGTTGCGCGCCTACATACAATTTGGAATGGACCATGCAAGGCTTATTAGTAGTCACTATAAAACTAATGAATAAACACTACATTTTCTTTGTAGATTGTGAAAGATTAAATTTTATGAGATCTGTAAGAAGTGAAAAATAGGGACATAGTGTTAGGGACACCTACATATGTGCCTGTAGCATCTATTCTTCTGAGTCGAATTTACTCATCTGTGGAAATTGTCTTATTTGACAATTGACAATTCTTTCTTGTGCAATTCTCCCGTAGTGAGATTCTTAGGAAAAGTATCTGATTACCGAGTGTTGATACCCGACTGGATGTATTGACGTTCCTATCATTTCTTTTGATTTGATTTCATTTGAATGACCTGGGTAACGATCCGAGGAGCTTTCGAATGCGTACTCAAATTATGAAAACATGGGATATATTCATATTCGTTAAATGTTTTCGTCTGTATCTGATTTGAAATTCTCTCGCGTTTAAGGTTAGTTATGTCTCCCGATATCCCTGAATTTGTGAAGGATTATGAGTTATTATTAGTCTTTTGAGAAGTTCACATCTTATCGACGACAATAAAACTGAAAAGTTGGTAATGCCAGTAGAATGGATTGATTGATTATGACATGACGACATTGTCTTAATTGATGGGAACTCGAGTAGAATTCCCCTAAATGATAAGATGTTGATTATCAAAAGTGATCTAAATAATTCTTGATGGATGACCATATCCTGTATTTAGACTTGAAATTATACCGTGAAGGGTTGTGAATTAGTTATAGATATTATAATCTAGAAAGAACCTAATATGAATTTATTAAAAGATGTTTCCGTTATCTGAAACTTTAGGAGGTATTTGTTGGTGAATTAACTAGAATTTTGCCATTAAGGCAAGTTGAAATTGGTATTGATTATATTCCCGGTGCTGCACCTGTGGCTTGTGCACTGTACGTCAGCACCATCTGAATTAAAGGAATTACCGTACAACTAAGAGAGTTGTCGGAGAAAGATTTTATTCTACCAAGCTCGTCATCATGAAGAGCTATGGTGTTATCATTCCTTATATTTATAGATTACTTTGAACTGAGTAAATTGACAATCGAAAACGATATCCATGACTCGAAATGGAAGATTTGTTCGATCATTTACAAGGTTCTAGCGTATGTTTTAAGGATTTGATCCATGGCATGGTTTTCATCAACTTCGCGTCCGCGAAAAAGATGATCTATTCCAATCATTACATCCAGAACTTGTAATGAACATTATGAGTTTCACGTGATGTCGTATGGATTGACTAATACACATGTAGCATTCATAAATACGGTGAATCACGTGTGTAGGCTGTAATTTGATAAATTCATGCTTGTGATCATTAAGGACCATCTGTTTATTTATAAGAATAAGAATGAGTTAATAATTATTTATAGACTGCCCTAAATTGGCCAAACAATGAAAACCTGTACCTTGAATATATAACGTGTGATTTAAGGCTTAACCCTTTACATGAAATGAACATTTGATTAATAATGGTAAAATATATATATATATATATATATATATTGACTCTTCAAAAATTAAGAGCCCTTTTAAGACTTTGGATTTTACCAAAAAGAAAATGGAAATATGTTTTGACAAATGTTTTAACAAAGGATTTTAAAGGGATCATTCCCTTATAACCAAAACATTTAACTAAACTCCTGTTTAGGGGTAAATGTTTTTGCATACCTTAAGACAACTTAAGAAGGAATGAGTAAAACCATTTATACCATGACCTGAAAATTCGAAACGACACTTTTTGCTTTTCAACTAAGAAAATTTTGACCAAAGATTTTTTTTTCAAACATTTACGAATCTTATTAATTATTTTCGATAAATCAGCAAAAATCGTGTTAATTAAATTCAAATTTGTTTTGAACATTTTATTATAATTGGTCGAACTAAGAAATTTAAACCTTTAACGTTTACGTTTCATAAAAACTTAATATTTATTGTTAATTTACATGTAATAATTATCGACGCTTTAAAACGTCAAATCAAGCAAAACTGATAAAAATGATAGTTGAGACGAAACTAAGACTTAGAAAATATGAAGGAATAATTTTTGAATGTATACGGTCATGATAATTGTTTCATCAGGGAAGATGAATGTAGATACTGACACCTTATATAAAAAGGATAAAGAATCAATTAGAATGTGTTCCTTAGTAATGACTATGAAAATAAATTACCGAGTACTTTAAAATATAGCCGATGCTTATAAAAAGGATAATATAGATAATAAAAAGGGGTTCACGGCTAATGTGAACCATTAGAATTAAGAAGCCGATGGCGGTACATATATAAAAGGCCACTTGAGGTTGCCTAAATATGGAGATTTTGAGACTTAGTTATATTGAAATCTTGTAAGTATAAGTATTCTATTCATGACATTTCTGACTAAATGTATCTTTTTCTGTTGAATTTATACTAATGGCAATTTATGAAGGCAGAAATTGCCTCATACATTAGTAAACGTCTAGCTATTGCAAAGGTCATCATCTGAATTTGATTCGATTTGGGTCATCATCGACAGACTGACCAAATCTACTAATATCATTCCTATTAATGATAGATTCTTGATGAAGAAATTGACTCTTTTGTATTTAAAGGAGTTATGTAAACATGGTGTGCCCGTATCGATCATCTCTATCAAGATCCTCGCTTCGCATCGAATTTCTAGAGATTTGCTCAGAAGTCATTGGGAACGAACCTTGATGAGAGTACTATTTACCACCCCAATCAAAGGGACGAGGTAAAGTAACGATACAAAATACTAGAAGTGCTGTTTTATGTTTGAATGATTGACCTTTGGTAATGAACCGTATAATCGTTTCCTTTGGAGAGATTAACATTGATAATTATCGTATTAGGATCGAGACCGAATCTTGTGAGGATATATATATTAGAGCATCTGTAAGCAAGATTTGGGATGAAGACACCCGACATACACCCATTGTGAGTTGGACATGTCTTTTAGGTTTAAGGTTACCTATGATGGCAAACCTAACCTTACAAAATACTCGACCCGCGAGACCTGAAATGATTGTTGAAATTAGGATTTGATTATTGACTGCCGGTAGTGGGCAGGGGGTTATGTGAATATGAAATGTAGATCTTGAAGTGCCAGATGGGTAGCGAAGTTATGCCAAAAAATTTAACCATGGAAAAATGAATTGATGATCTGAAAGATCATGGGATATAAGTACCCATAGTATGGGACAATAGAGATGATGTAAAAGTTGGTTTGAAAGGCATATAAGCTGGATCTACCCTAGGACTTCAAGAGCTGCGTGAATTATGTTTCGTATATCGAACTTGATGAAATGTCTATCAAGTGAGAATCTGATTGTTTCATAGTAATGTTTAGATCGGCGAAAAGTTGCATTCATCAAAAACCCGTGAACATCATGGATAGAGAAGGTAAGTCAACATTAAGCCTGATCTTATTCCCGTAGTTATGTTTGATGAAACTCGCGTATTGTAATAAATTACACTTGTGAGAAAAGACCGAATGTGGAGGAAATACACACATGGCTTTAACTCTATAAGAAGCGAGTAGTAAGGTAAGATGATCTTTGAGGACAAAGATCCTGTTTAGGGGTAAATGCTCTGACAATCCGTCAATTTATGGTTTATATTTTATTCTCAAATATTATTTAAAAACATTATTTTAATGTTATATTATGAACTCACTTATCTTTGGGAAGTAATTTGGATTTACGTCTTGAAGTAGCATCGACTACGTCTAAACCGGAGGATTCAACGTTACGTGCTTACGTTTACATACACCGTTTTGGTGACAGTCCGACATTTCAAAAAATAAATTTATCCGTGAATATTATTTTGGGATTTTAATTTTGAGTTGGTTCATAAACTCACAAATTTACAAGAAGAGATTAAGACTTACGGTTTTATTTTAACGTCCTTTACCTGACTAAACCGAAAACCTAAGGATTACGTATTTACGTTTTCGAACTCCGTTTTTGATGAGACAATTTTTATTAGATTCGCTTTGTGCCGTTGATTCATAATTTATAAAAACGTTTTTCGTAAAACGACCCGAGGGCACGCAAATCGAGGAAACTAGAATCGAAGAGTACCCGTAATTAAATGGGGATGAGACAAGTGGGACACTTACCCCACCCTCACAAACCCACGGCCAAAACTAGACACAACACCAATGAGGTGTCAAAGTTTAAACAACTAGCTTAACACTTGTCCTAAGCTTACATTCTAAGCCACTAACACACAAAACCATCAAGCAAACCATTTGCTTTCATTCCCACTCATGCAAAACTCACAACTCTCTCATCTCTCTCTTAATAATTCCGTCCCATCCTCACCTAAAACACCCTCACTTGATCTTGATTCAACCACAAATCCTATGTTATTTACATATATGATGATGCCCTTTTGAAGCCCTATTGATTGGTGCAAGTTATAACATCCAAGGAGTAGTTTCTATGGAGTCAAGGGCTGATTATCATCAAGGAGTTCTTGAAGAATGGTGGTCTTGAAGATGGTCTTGGTTTATCACAAGTTTCTCCATCAAAATCCATGTCTTGATCACAACCTACATCATCATGGTGGTATAAAGATTGTTCTTCCCATTATCTTGTTATTTTGATTATGTAATCATGTATTTTCTTTCCTATTGTATATGTATATGATGAATATATGATGATAAAAATATTGTGTGGGGATTTGGTGTTGATAATCATAGGTAAAAAGATGAAAAACCATATGTAAAAAGGTTAAGATCATGCTTAAAATGATGGCTGTATAAAACAGTAAGGAATCATATGATAAACTGATAAAATGGCTTGAATAGATTAATATACAGTAAGCTATGAGTCTTGTACACATGTGAGAGTTGGCCATGCAATGGAATCATTAGGATGAGTGAGATATGATCAAAACAAGTTTAGAGTGCAAATCTGAGTACACTGTTTTGGACGATTTTTAGAAAATACTTAGAAGCTGATTCAACAGTAGCCATAGAAGAGTTAAATGTAGCACATATCATTTAGTTTATGCCATAAATATTTGAGCTTCTATCTTCATATAGAACTCTAGATATGGCTGTTTTGGTGAACATGAAAGTAAAAATCAGATTTCGGAAAATTAAAGTATAATAGTATTATATAAGCACTCAAATAAAAATAGTATAAAATATGAATTAAAACCCACTAACTTATATAATAAATTTATATAAATATGTATAAGGATAAAATAAATGGAAATTTTATAAAAATGGTAGTTTGATAAGTTTTATAAGTTATAAAACTATAAACATGATTTTTACGACTTTTTCGGCTATTACCGTAAAATTAACGTTTTTGTTAAATAAAACTTAGACGGTTGGACCCGTCTAATGTAAACTTTTATATACTCATATAATGATATATAAACATATATAACAAGTAAAAACCGATAAAACCCGAACTATAAAACATACGGACATTAACGGGCTAAGTTAACGTTATTGGACTAATAGTACAACAAAATAGGCTAAAACACTTATAAAAAGTACTTATTGGGCTTAACCCATTTAGGGACAACATGTAAAGTATAAATACTGATAATACAAGTATAAAATGGATTAATACAAGTTAAAGAACTTATAATAAGTTTATTGGACTTAAAATATGTAAATAGGTAAAACTAGTAAACTAATATAAAAGTTATCGACACATAACACTAAAATGAGTAAATGAGAATATGTAAACCCACTTGATCATCATATATATATAATCATCAAAAGTATACATAATTATTATTTTTATAAAGTCATTGGACAAAAGTCTAAGATGAGTATTATTTGTCTAGGTTTCCGTGATTGAAGCTTGTACCGTACGTCCGAGTTGCCGATAACCCGCTTCCCCACATCAACGTGAGTTCATAGCCTCGCACTCTTTTAAATGTTTTTATGAAATGTTTTATAAACCCGCGAGGGAGATAACATGTTAGTTTTTAGAAAGTAGGACACTAGTTGTCCCGATTGTTTGTTTATTGATTTGGACCCGGATGATTGTATGACCCTATGAATGATTAAATGACCCGATAAATGAGATAAAATGGATTATTAAAGTTGTATGTCACTAAAAGTCCCATTAGCATGAATTGTGAACTACCGGGATTTGATAGACGCTTATGCATATAATAGTACTATTCGGGGACTATCACCCCAGTTCGCGCCTTGACGGTTGATCCCTGTCGTGCCACATTGATTGGTAAGCGAATTTATGTATGAGAAGATTTCCATAACGTGATTATTGTGACGACACGCTAACTTAGATGGGCAAATTGAGTATCGGGTTAGCTACCCGTTGTTGTGATAGTAAGGTAACAATGTCATTCGGCTTGTAATAATCCAAGTAACGAAAATACTGATATACGCATTGAATTACGATGTATTGCCTGACTAGCAATACGGGGTCTTATTACTGATGTTATGTTTGTGTTTTGGTTTTATATAACCATATTCATATAATGGTTTTTATTTCTATACAACGTTATAAAACGTATTGTATGATGTTTTTACGACAATGGTTCGTATAATGATGTTTAAGGCAAATGCCTATACTATGATTTTGATAAGGATTTGTATAAAATGACTTTGGCTATTTTATGTCCTATTACAATGATTTGTACAAAATGATTTTCGGTAATAATATTATACCGATGTTAAATTGATGGATTTTATTAAACTCTATGAATTCACTCGGCGTTATCGCTCATGTTTTATCTCAGGTACTTGAAGGTAATTCTCGGGAAGACAACAAGAATTCATGGCCCACACTTAAATTATAATTTCCATTCAAATGCTTTGTAAAACGTGTATGAAATACAATGACTTGGGACCTATGTAAAATTTGATATTTATGAATGGAAATGCTTTATTATTAAACGACGCGATTTTTATGCGTTGTCTATGATGTGAGTAATGTGCTATCCCGTAACACCAACTAGTCTTCCGCTGTATTGAGTTGTATAAATTTGGGGGTGTTACATGCGAGTCCACTGAACACACATCTAGAGAGCATGAGGAGGTCATTGCGGTTCAAAGAACCAGAAATCAAATGAGATCTAAAACTCCTCATCGACCCTCAAGAAAGGCTGAGCCTAAACCCAGAGATAACTCTCAGGGTTACAGACCTAACCCCCCCTGCAAGTACTGTAGCTTCTTTGACCATCACTCTGATAAGTGCGAGCATTATCCTGGATGTGACATCCGTGGAAGCATGCGTCATGAACCCAGGGATTGCAACCAAAGAGGGGGAGGTAACCAGAGAAGGACCAATATCGCTGGTCAACGACAGCATGGACCCACTGGAAAGTGGGTTCATCATAGAAACTAATCTGGCTTTATTATATCTATGCAAAAATATGTGAAGAAATCTGTTTGGTATCTGGATAGCGGGTGCTCCAGACACATGACAAGGGTTAAACAATATCTGCATAGATATAAAAAGGAGTCTGGTCCTAAAGTAGTCTTTGGAGATGATTCCTCAGGGGCTACTGAGGGTTATGGCTCAGTGGATTGTAATGGAATAACCTTCACAAGGGTCGCTTATGTCAATGGACTGAAGCACAACCTAATCAGCATAAGTAAACTTTGCGATGCTGGCTTCAAAGTTCTGTTCACCAAGACCCAATGAACAATCTTCAATCAAAATGATGATGTTGTTCTTATTGCACCCAGGAGAAGGGATGTGTATGTCATCGACATGACATCTTGTCCAGAAGGGACAAACACTTGTCTTTATTCCAAAGCATCTGATAGTGAAAATTGGCTATGGCATAAGAGACTCTCCCATATCAACTTCAAAAACGTTAACAAACTGGCCAAGAATGATTTAGTAACTGGGCTTCCCTCTCTGACCTTCACCAAGACATACCTTGCTCAGCGTGCGAGAAAGGGAAGCACCATAGAGCCTCATTCAAGACTAAACAATCATTATCCATAAATAAGTGCCTCTATCTCCTTCACATGGACTTATTTGGACCAGTAAAACCTCAATCCCTTAATCACAACAAGTATACACTAGTCATTGTAGATGAATTCTCCAGATTCACATGGGTATTCTTTCTCAAAAGAAAGAGTGATGCTGCTGAACGAATAATGTCCTTCATCAGAGAAATAGAGAACCTCAATGACTGCAGAGTTAAGGCTATCAGAAGTGACAATGGCACTGAATTCAAGAATCATGCCATGGAAGCCTTTTGTGATGAAAAGGGAATATCACAGAACTTTTCTAACCCAGGCACCCCTGAACAAAATGGTGTCGCTGAAAGAAGAAACAGAACCCTCATAGAGGCTGCTAGAACAATGCTCAGCCAATAAAGACTTCCTAAACAATTTTGGGGTGAAGCTGTGAACACAGCTTGTCATACACAAAATAGATCCTTTATTGTGAAGAGACATGGCAAGACCTCTTATGAAGTATATAGGAAGAGAGCCCCTGATGTAAGCTACTTCCATGTCTTTGGTTGCCCTGTTTTCATTCACAACTACAGAGATCACCTGGGAAAATTTGATGAAAAGTCTGATGATGGATTCTTTGTTGGTTACTCTCTCACCTCCAGAGCTTACAGAGTATTCAACATCCGCAGACAAGAATTAGAAGAATCCATCCATGTCACCTTCAATGAAGCAGATGCTGTCATCAACCACACCAACTCAAAAGAATGTGACATTGACTTCAATGGAGTTAAATCATATCCAGAGGATGATTTCTCACATCCCAAGGAATCATCCAAGGGCTGTCACAAGGACTTCCCTTATGTTCATGCATTTGACCCTCATTCAATCTCTAACATCACTCCAGAAGTTGAAAATGCTGAACAAATCACTCCACCCACTACTGTGAATGCTGATCTCATCGAACCAATCTCTCCTCTTGATGAAGAGATTATGGATGAAGAAATAATTTGTGAAGATCCCTCAGCATTCATTGCACCTGCTGTGACTCATGAACCCACAGAGACTCCTGCTCCTCAATCCAAATGGAGTAGGAACCAAGATATTCTTCTGGTGAATATTCTTGGTGAACCCTCTAAGGGAGTCACCACCAGAGGCAAATTGAGATCTCTGGAAACCGCCTCAGTGAATGAATGCCTATTCGCTAATTTTCTCTCTGAGGATGAACCTAAGAATGTGGCTGTTGCGCTTATAGATGAAGGGTGGGTTGTTGCCATGCAAGATGAGTTGAATCAGATCAAGAGGAACAAGGTGTGGACTCTGGTAAAAGCTCCAGATGGGAAGCAAGTGGGTGGAACTAAATGGGTCTACAGAAACAAGAGGGATGAAGCTGGCATGATTGTCAAAAACAAGGCTAGGCTTGTGGTGCTGGGATACAATCAATCTGAGGGGATTGACTATGATGAAACGTTTGCACCAGTAGCCAGATTGGAAGCTATCAGAATCTTCCTAGCCTTTGCAGCTTATATGGGATTTACTGTGTACCAGATGGATGTGAAGAGTGCTTTCCTCAATGGGAAGCTTGTAGAGGAAGTATATGTCTATAAACCCCCATGGTTTGAAAGCAGTGAGTATCCTGATCACGTCTGTAGACTTCACAAAGCACTCTATGGGCTGAAACAAGCGCCTAGAGCCTGGTATGAACCCCTATCAAAATTCTTACTTGAAAATAAATTTGTCAGAGGTACCATTGATCAAACCCTGTTCACTTATAGGTCCAAGGGTGATGTCATTTTAGTACAGATTTATGTGGATGATATAATTTTTGGTTCAACCAATATTACATTGAGCAAACAGTTTGCCAAATTAATGACCAAAAAATATGAAATGAGCATGATGGGGGAATTAACTTTTTTCTTGGGTTTTCAAATTAAACAAAATTCAAAAGGAATTTCCATTTGTCAAGAAAAATATGTTAAGGACTTGCTCAAGAAGTATGATCTGTCTGATTGTGCATCAGTGAAATGCCCCATGCTTCCTCCCAACAACTTGGGAGCTGATGACTCAGGGGTCTCTGTTAATGAGACCTTATATAGAGGCATGATTGGGTCACTGATGTACCTCACAGCAAGCAGACCAGACATACAATTTGCCACATGTCTATGTGCTAGGTACCAAGCTAACCCCAAGGAATCCCACCTTGTAGATGTCAAAAGAATTTTCAGGTACTTAAAAGGATCTCCCACATTGGGTCTCTGGTATCCAAATGGATCAGGCTTCGACCTCAAAGCCTACTCAGACTCTGACTATGCTGGGTGTTGTCTTGATAGAAAGAGCACCTCTGGGAGTTGTCAAATCCTTGGAGTAAAGTTAGTATGCTAGAGCGCCAAGAAACAAAACTCTGTGGCCATGTCATCAGCTGAAGCTGAATACGTAGCGGCCGCTGGTTGTTGTGCTCAAGTTCTCTTGATGAAATGTCAGCTGGCTGATTATAGGATCATTTATGAAAAGGTTCCCATATTCTGTGACAACACAAGTGCTATAGCCATCTCAAATAATCCGGTACTTCATTCCAGAACTAAGCATATTGACATCACGTATCACATTAAAAGGTGATATTGAGCTTCATTTTATACCCACTGAATACCAGCTCGCTGATATATTCACCAAACCTCTGGCTGAGCCAAGTTTTACTAGGTTGGTTGCTGAGCTGGGTATGCTCAATATTGGTAAACAAATCTGATAAATGATCTCTGATCTCTGTCTCTAGGCATTAAAGAGAATTGAATGTAACGAGGTAGTTACATTCCAATGGGACTTAATATATTCCCATATTTAATTCAAATGATTAACCTTTATTGTCAACAACTTTCCTGCTTTCCAAGGGACAAAAATATCACATGAAGAGTCAAGGGGTCTCACTTTTCCTAAAAGGTAATTTTTTGCATTAAATGCTTTAATTGTAAAACGGCTAACCCTTTTATCAAAACCCTTGACTCACTTTTCAAAACTCACAATACTCATTACTTTCACACACACATACTATTCATCTTCTCAAAAACCTTCATTTCTTCCTCACTTCAACAATGGCGTCTTCATCATCTATCACCGCTTTCACCGTCCTGGCCACCTCGAACGTTGATTTTGGGATACACGATGGCAAAATTGCCTTAAACAATTGTGTAGCTCTCTTGGAACACACCAACTCACTCTACCAACCTTTGTTCTCCTTCCTAAAAAACTCCACCATTTTTGAAGCCATAACCAGAGTACCTTCCACTTGCTACCACCAATATTTGAAGGAGTTCTGGTATAGCGTCGAAGTTGATCCAACCTCTTCTCACATCACCTTCAACCTTTCCACACATCCCCAACCTCTAACCTTTGATCTTCATACCTTTGCCAAAGTCATTGGACTTCCAGTCAATGAAGGCATGTCCGATGTGCCTGCCAGCGCCACAGTGAAGAAGGCTCTGGCTACCCTTCATCCTCATGACGACAATGATAAACCCTTCACCACACAAGGTTTCCAGAACAAATCCCTGATCAAAGTGAACTACTTCTCACCTATTTGGAGGACGCTGATGTTATACATTGTGAAATGTCTGGGTGGAAACCAGGGGTCTCATGATCAACTTAATAGAGCCCAACAAGCTACAACTTAATTTGGGGGCAAGATATAGGGATCACTCATATACTTTACTCTGACCTCATTGCTAAGCTAGAAAACAAAGGGAAGAAGAACAGACTGGCCACCATCTGCTACACCATATATCTCTCTCTTCTCTTAGAAGATATGCTGGGTGAAGGCTACACAAATGATGAACTTCTCTCCTTCTCTCCTTATCACATCACTGCTGCATCACTAAAGAATCCTTTGGAAGATGAAGTGCCTCTCAGCAGGCACATGATGCAGGTCACTGGGCTACTGGTTGCTGATGGAGAGCCCTTGATCCCTCACAATAAGGTGAATGCTGAAAGAGCAACTGACAAGTCTCTGTCAAAGACCTCTGTACAGTCTTCTTCTCAGCCCAAGGTGCCCAAGGAAAAGAAGAAGAAGAGGAAATACATCCCCCTTTCCTCTGAAACCCCTTTTGTTAATCCTTCTAAGTCCAAGAAGACTAAGAAGAACCCATCCCCTTCTCTGGTGGATGTAGTTGAAGAGCCAACCGCTGACAAACAACATGAGTCTAGCGTCTCCCAGTCAGCAAAGACGACTAAGAACCTTCTCAACGCTGATATCTCTCAGGTATTAGTTTGCCATTTTATTCTCTTGGAGGTTCACATACAATCACTCTCAACATTCTGTAGGAGAGAGTGATGAAGACTTAGGGTTTGCCTCAACCCATAGAGTGTCTGTGTCAGCACCTAGAACTCTTAGGATTATCTGTACACTCTATCTTAACACAAAGATATGATTCATTTGTGCTCATAACGTACCTCGATGATCCTTCACCCTCTGGACTGTGCTCTTGTCCATACCAACTCGAGCATGCTATAGGTCCCGACCCAGAGTCTCTGCACTTTACGCAGTCTCTGGGTCCCCTCATTTGAAAAGAGTCCCACAGAATTTATTCTTTTGGGTGGACTGAATAATCACCCTTAGTCTTCCTAGGGGCAGCGATAAAAGGCGACCATTACCTTTAAATAATTCACAACTAAAAGAGTCCCAAAAAATTTATTCTTTTGGGGGGACTGAATAATCACCCTCAGTCTTCCTAGGGGCAGTGATAAATGGCGACCTTTAACTTCCATGACTTCACAACTAAAAGAGTCCCAAGGAGCAATCCTTCAGGGGGAGCTGGATAATACACCCAGCTATCCTAGGGGCAGCGAACGGTGACCATTCACCACATATTTTTCAAAACTCAAAAGAGTCCCAAGGAGTAATCCTTATGGGGGAACTGGATAATCACACCCAGCTGCCTAATGGCGACCCTTCAACATAACTATTACACACTTAAAAGAGTCCCAAGGAGAAATCCTTAGGGGGGCTGGATAATCACACCCAGCTTTCCTAGGGGCAGCGAATGGCGATCTATAACTTCATACTTTTTCACAATTGGTTACTAACAAATGTCATAACAGGCTCAGAATCTTCATGAAGAACAGCAGAATGATGATGCCTATTCTATTGCTGGAGATGAAAATGTTGAAGTCCCCCACATAGATCTTGATGCCATGTCAGACATTGATTCCATGCCAGAGGATAAGGTCTTCATTATTGAAGAGGACTTGACCATTTCAGACTTTGCTGATATGGATGCTGATGATGACCAAGTTACATCAGAGTTGAAACCCATCCCCTTCCCATCAATGGCCAATGTGCAAGAATTGGCTGCTAAGCGGCTATTGGACCAGAGGCTCTGTACACCAACCCCAGTTCCCTTCCCAACCTTACCAAATGTCATGGAACTAGGGGCCAAGCAACACTTAGAACATTTACAAAAACTCAAGCCTGTCCATGTTCCTCGAATGAAGGATGTTCAGGAACTCGCTGCTGAGGCTCTCTGGGTTAAGAGGGGTGACATAAGTAAAACCAAGCCCAAACTTCACAAATGATGTCATCCTCTCTGAATTACAAATCCTAACCCATGCTACTGAGGAACTCACCACCACACTAGAGACTTCACTAACTTCATCTGTGGAGTCCTCTATGACTGCCTTACTTCCGCAACTACTGGGAAGTGCCTTGCAAGCTCACCTCCCAGCTGTTCTAAACCAGAGCCTCCAGCAATACATACCATCGGTCCTCACATTAGCTGTCAAAGCAAATGTTTCAGCTATTGCTAAGGCGTCTGAGCCTTCAAGAATATTTCTTCAAGAGCTGTTGCAAGAGGAACTTAAAGAGATATGCTTATTTGTTCATCAAGAATTCGTTAAGTTCCTTAAGCCTGGATCAGGCACAGCTACTGCCGGCGCTATGCATGAGGGGGAGAATTCAGCAACCTCCACCTCTAAAGAAGAAGAAGACGCTGCCTCACCTAAGGGGGAGCAGTCACTTAAACAACCAAGACCTTCAACAGTGATTCCTACACCAAAACCTCTTAGATCCTGCAACCCCAGCATTGATGCAATAAAGGACAAGGGAAAAGGAATTACTATTGAACAACCTAAAATAACCCTGCACTCCCTCTAAAAAGAAGGCGGATCTACAGCCAAGCTCTCCAAACACTCTGACCTGAACAAATTCAAGAGCGCTGATGAACCACCACTTACCCCAGAGCAGGCAAAGGCTCAAATCTTGGAACACCAAAGGCTGGCAAACATCAGACCAGCTGAACTCAAGAGCAAAGAAGCTCTGAACAAACTATCTCCTGCTGTAAAGGAAGCTCAGCTGGTTAAGCTCAAAGAATTGGAGGATAAAAGGAGCAACCTTCAAAAGGAATATGAAAGACTTGTAAACCAGAGAGCTGAACCTGGTCAAATCACCAAGTATGCATGTTACACTGACAAAGACAAAAGAGTGGTGATGACCCTTTACAGAGAGAACCAACTAACCAACTACAAAGTCTTCAGTGACTTTAAACTCAGAGATCTGGGCCTCTCTGAATGGTTAGAAATGTTGTCTCTTGCCAAAAAGAAGAATGGGCCTGGGGCTGCCCAAATGATGAAGAACATTCAAGCAAAGCTGAATTGGGTAAGAGACACGGCAAAGAAGCTGAAGGTACCTCTGCCTTCTCAACTGTCACAACAACAACCTTCTCAAGGACAAAGGAAAAGAAAAACCCAAATGGGGACTCTGGTGGAGAAGTTGGTCACTGAAAACATTGTTGTTGATGGGATGCACAGGAACTTGGTACTGCCCAAAGAGATCACTAAACCAGTAGGGGCCAAGTATACTCAGAACCAGAGACAGGAATGGTCTTTATGAATGGTAACTGTGAGTATTGCTTTCAGTGGATGAATGAACTACATCTGGCATCAACCATCCAGCTTATCAGACTCAAACAGGGCATCCTAAGGAATTGCAAAACAGCTGAGGATTTTGAGTTTGAAGTTGAGCTAGTCATCAACTCTAGGAGTGACAAAGTTGAAGCCCAGTGAATCTGTGATCAAGGCCTCGATCGCTGAAGAACCTTTTTACTTTTTGTTTATGTTTACACCTCTGGGTGTTCTTGTAATAGACTAGGTTCTTTATGTTTAATAAAACTCTGAGGTATGTTTGTTAAATTATGTGTAAGAAGAAGCTGTATACTCACTTACAATAATTTTAGACTTAGTATAATTTATAAACAAATAAGGGGAGATTGTTGGGCCAATGAAAGTTTTAACTATGGCAAATTCAAGGTTTTTAAGCTCGTATGAAAGTTCGTTAAACCGATCTTTTCGAATTGATTAATGGTAGAAAGTGCGACTCAATTGTTCTTGGTGGAAAATAAAAAGGTTTGGTTATCTATTTTAAACTAAAAATGAAAATGTCGTTGAGTAAATAAAGATGAAAGCTTTAATAATTAAAACTAAAAATGAAGACTTTAAAAATTGAAAAGTAATTGATTAAAACTTATAAAAATGTAAACATTAAATCTTTAAACTAAAATAAGACAAGTTAGAAATAAGCTAAGTAAAAAGGCGGGAAAAGTAAAATTCAAAAACTGTAGAAACAAACCCTTATCCGGAATAATATCCGGATTGTAGAAAGGAGGCTTATCAGGAATGAAATCCGGAATGGGGGACAGGAAGCTTATTCAGAATATTTGAAGTGTAGCTTATCCGGAAAAATACTCCTGGTGCTTATCCGAAATAATATTCGACCCTTTATCCGCAATACACCATAAACCTTATCCGGAAAACATAGAGATGTGCTTATCCAGAAAAGGTGCTATAATTCTTATCCGGAATAACTATTTTAGGCTTATCCAGGAAACTGAAAATAAACATTTATCCGGAAAAACAAACTCGACTCTTATCCGGAATCCCTCCTTGATGGCTTATCCGGAAAATGATACGAACTTGCTTATCCGGAATGATAAAACCTCCTTATCCGGAATACATAACAAAAACCTTATCCGGAAACCACTTAGAACTCTTATCCGCAAAAAGGAACAAATGCTTATCCGGAATAAGAGTTTTAGAACTCTTATCCGGAATGTGTTGTCCGGAATACGCAATACACCCTTTATCCGCAAAACGTGACTTCTATTACTCTTATCCGCAAAAAGGAATTAATTTCCTTATCTAGAAAAAGAGGGTTATAAACTTCCGAAATTTGCACAACAAGTAAATAAGCCAAATCTCAATAAGCACTTTGCCAAAAGCTAAACCAATAGATTTTTAGAAAAAGATGATTAAGCTAAAATTTAAAAACTTTTAAAACATTAAATAAGCTAGAAATCAAAAAGTACTTTTTATAAAAACTTAAACTTATTAAAAACAACTTATTTCTAAAAACTATTAAGCATAAAGATTAAGAAAAATAAGCACTTTTATATAAAAACTTTTAAGATCACCAATTTAATAAGCACAACCAAATAAGCTAAACAATCAAACCATAAACAAGATTAAGATAAAACTACATGATTATCAAGATTAAGTAAAAGATTAAGAAAGGTAGAATGAGAATTAAGAAAACAAGATTGACTGATTAAAGATTAATATCAAATGATTAGAAGATTAAAGTTGATAAACTTGGAAAACTAGAGAGAAGAAAAACTTAAGAAAAACTTGAAAAATAAACTAGTACAAAAAATTAACCACCTAACCACCTCCTAATGACACATTAGGAGGGTATTTATAGGAGGTCGAGAGATTACATGCTTAAGCTATCTTATTTCTTTCTTGTCGTCTCGACTCGACTTAATTTCTTTGTCTCTCTCGACGTCGTCTCGGGATTAGTCGATATTAGTTGAACTTGTCTTATAATTTTCTTCTATAATTAGACTTGAGTTCTTCGACTTCATTAAACTTTCATCTTTAGACTTTTTCTTCGATAAATCTTCAGAATAGGCCTTGGACTTCCGTTCTTTTTGCATTCTCGATCTTTTGACTTCGTCTTTAGTCTTTTTCTTCGATAAAAGCCCGTGATAGCCCATGTTTTCTTCCTTTTGCATCTTTTGGTCCTAAAACACAATAAAAACACAAACCACGCATAATTCCGACTTTTACTACATAAAATACACGTTTTGGTCTTGTTATTATTGGAAATAAGTGGTAAAAGGATAAGTGTTTTCACACTTATTAAATCCCCTACACTTGACCATTGCAATGTCCTCATGCAATGCACTAATTTCAAAGCACGGTTTACATTTTTCATCATAGATAACCCACCTTGGCCTTTATTAAATACTAAACACTAAGAAAACTAATAGAACAAAATAAGTAAGAAATCAAATACTTACATTGGGGTTTTAGGTTGTCATGAATGTTCATTATTCTCAAGTTTCACGTTCTCTATACTAAGCTTAAAAACGAGATCATTGTTATTATAAGTTAGCAAACTAACACGAACTCATGTGGCCCAATTATTCACTTAGACTCCCTTATTCCTAGGTGTATCTCTTATATTTTAATAATGTATTAAATGATCACAAGGATGCATTGTTTGACTTATTTCGATAGTTATTTAGGCTAAAAATAAAGTGGGACGATTTAATCAATAGTTAGCTAAAGGACAAAATTTTTTAAAACTGCTTCTCGGGACCTTTCAAAGTTCATATCTTGGCATAACTCGTTTCACGATTTGAGACCTTTCTCGGACCGATATTTGGCAGCGACTTCATACTTCAAATCTTTGAGAGACGTTCTTGAAATTATGGTCTTCTCTTCATAATAGGAATTTCTTCACTTGAAGTTTTGAGAGATTCTTCATATTTGGACCACGACTTCTTCATTTTTCTCCAATCTTTATTTTGGACTTTGATATACAACGATCCGCCTCCTTTTAGGACTTGGAACTATTTATCCTCATACATTGTTAGGGTCTTTTCGGATAGACTTCTCCATGATCTTTAGGGGAGTATTTGCTTTTCGTCGTGTGTCTCGATCCTTCATATTGATTTTCGATAAATGATTCTTCACATTCACTTTTGGATCTTTAGCAACAAAATGTAGCCCTCATGCCTTGTTAGGGCCTTTTCGGACTCGCCAATCTTCGCATCCTGCTTCAATACGTTATGCCTTGGCTATGAACTCTAAATAATACCGAGCAACTTTTAAATGAGCTTGTGATAGAAGCTAAGTAACTTTTCAAATCGTACAACCTTATTTATTGCAGATAAATTTATTAGCAAGCGGTGGGAGAATAGGCTTATAATAAACTCACATAAATTCACGAAAGAATACCAAACTTATAACTGACTCTTCATCTCTCGTTCTCCACAATCTAAAATCTCAAGGAATGAGACTCGTGGATGCTTAGCCAATTAAATCAAAGTTTTCGGTTTTCGAGTCATCTATAGGATCTTGCAAACTCTTAGACTTTTTCAAGTTTAGAAATCGCATTTTAAAGTTCCCTTGATAAACGACTCTCTAGGATCAATTATAGGAACTTGCGAAAAGTTCTTGTTCTTAACCCGTGAGAGTTTAGACTTTCGCGTTTTAAAGTTCCCTAGATAAAAGCCTAGCAAAACTTGACTTAAACACGTTAAGGATACTAGTCAGAGTATACTAAGATAAGTAAACTCGGGTTGAGTCAAAATATTCACGACTTTGAAAAATTTAAAACCACTTTATTAAACTTTTATTTTAGCAAGGAAAGTAAATAACGATAACAAAAGAAAATTCTACTATACTACTAGGCCAAAATAGATTAAAAAATTTGAAAAATGTCGAAAAATTAAATTTTCCGGTTAAAATGAGGACAAATTCATGGAAAAGACCACTTACTTTGATAGAATTCCCCCCTACACTTGATATAAACATTTTCGTCAATGTTTAAGCATATGGGAGTAAACTCCCCCACACTTAGAACATTGTGCACTTTGTTTAAATCTTGCTAAGGAAAGGACAACTATAGTGATTTCAATGTGAGCATATAAGATATGAAATATTGAATCACGACAGTTTAGGATAGAACCGAGAAGACGGGTACGAGGGATCACGGTTCGTCAAAAGTCATCGAGAATGGATCTTTGAAGCTTGAATCCCTACACAAAATAAGAAACAAGACAACAAACACATATGGGGCTCCCCCTACACTTATTATGAAAACGGTAATGGATAGATCAACGGGTTGCCTCCCGAGAAGCGCTTGTTTTAGTTCACCGAGTCACGAGCCTGACTCGACCCAAAACTAGTTCATGCGAAATGTGGTGAGGGATGGAATCATCTCATGAGAAATGTCCTCACCAAAGTACAACTTCACACGCTGGCCATTCACCTTAAAATTAGGCCCATTTGGTTGAGAAAGCTCAATGGTGCCATAGGGAAAAACTTTGGCGATGGTGAATGGACCAGACCAGCGCCTCTTTAACTTGCCCGAGAAGATCTTCAACCGAGAGTTAAAAAGTAAGACTTGATCACCAACGTGGAACTCTCGGTTCTTAATTCTTGCATCATGGATGATCTTGGTCTTCTCCTTGTAGATCAACGAGTTCTCATAAGCTTCATTCCTTAGTTCATTTAGCTCATTGAGTTGAATCTTTCTAAGATCACCGGCTTTGTTGATGTCGAAGTTAGCCCACTTCAAGGCCCAGTATGCCTTATGTTCCAGCTCAATAGGGAGGTGACATGCTTTCCCGTACACAAGACGATAAGGTGTACAACCGATCGTCGTCTTATAGGCGGTACGGAAAGCCCACAGAGCATCAACTAACTTATCGGCCCATGAGGCACGATGCTCTCCCACAGTACGCTCAAGAATTCGCTTCAATCCACGGTTAGATATCTCGGCTTGACCATTGGTTTGAGGATGATAAGCGGTGGAAAGACGGTGATTGACACCATACTTAGCCATGACTCTAGCAAATTGATCATTGAAAAAATAAGTCCCGCGATCACTGATTATAGCACGAGGAACGCCGAATCGAGCAAAGAGCTGCTTCAAAAAGTTCACAACCACCCTCGCATCGTTCGTAGGGAGAGCCTTAGCTTCAACCCATTTGGAAACGTAGTCAACGGCTACGAGGATGTACTTGTTCCCTTTAGATGATGGAAATGGCCCCATAAAGTCGATGCCCCAGACATCAAAGATTTCACATTCTTGTATGAAATTTTGAGGCATCTCATCTTTATGTGTGATCTTGCCTTGTCTTTGACAAGCATCACAATGTTTAACCATATCGTGAGCGTCACGATAAATGGTGGGCCAATAGAATCCAGAGTCGAATACTTTCTTCGCGGTGTAATTGGGACCAAAGTGACCACCAGTGGGTCCTTTATGGCAAGCATCAAGGATTTGTACCGCTGCCGGCCCATCAACACATCGACGAATAATCAGATCAGCACATTGTTTGAAAAGGTAAGGGTCGTCCCAGAAATAATGTTCAATATCTTTAAAGAACTTTTTCTTTTGTTGGGACGTTAATCCTTCCTTGAGAATTCTACCCGCTAAGTAGTTTGCAATGTCCGCAAACCACGGGGTGTCATCAAGATTGGAATTTATAGATATTAAGGCCTCAAGGGGAAAAGAGTCATTGATCTCTTGGTTCGGATGATCCCCTTGATAAGGATCCTCAAGTCTACTTAGATGATCCACGGCTAGGTTTTCGGCACCCTTCTTGTCACGAATTTCAAAGTTGAATTCTTGAAGGAGCAAAACCCAACGAAGAAGTATTGGCTTAGAATCTTGCTTAGTCAACAAGTACTTCAACGCGGAATGATCGGCATACACGATGGTGGTAGAAAGAACAAGATAGGGGCGGAATTACTCAAAAGCATATACTATAGCTAAAAGCTATTTTTCGGTAGTGGTATAATGCAATTGAGCCCCCGTCATTGTCTTGCTAGCATAGTGGATTGGTTGGAAGTGTTTGTTCACTCTTTGGCCCAAAACCGCTCCAATAGCAAAGTCGCTAGCATCACACATCAACTCAAAAGGTATCTCCCAATTAGGGGTAACCAAGACCGGTGCCTTAGTTAGCTTATCCTTAAGAAGATTGAAGGATTCGAGACACTCTTTGGAAAAGATGAAAGGAGTATCTTTTTCCAAGAGGTGGGTCATCGGGCGAGCGATTTTAGAAAAATCTTGGATGAATCGACGATAGAAGCCCACATGACCCAGGAAACTTCTCACCCCCTTCACGGTTGAAGGTGGAGGTAATTTGGCTATGACATCCACTTTAGCACGGTCAACTTCAAGACCAGTTTTAGATATTTTATGTCCAATCACAATGCCTTCTTTTACCATGAAATGTCATTTTTCCCAATTTAGAACAAGGCGAGTGTCTTCACACCTCTTAAGCATGCGTTCCAAATTAAGGCAATGAGAGAAAGAATCACCATAAACCGAGAATTCATCCATGAAGACTTCCATAGTTTCTTCAACCATGTCATGGAAGATAGCCATCATACACCTTTGGAAAGTCCCATGAGCATTGCATAAGCCGAAAGGCATTCTTTTATAAGCAAATGTTCCATAAGGACAAGTGAATGTGGTTTTCTCTTGGTCTTTGGGATCGATGGGAATTTGAAAATACCCGGAGAAACCGTCTAAAAAGCAGTAATAGTCATTACCCGCTAGACGTTCAAGCATTTGGTCCATGAAAGGAAAGGGAAAATGATCCTTTCTCGTAGCATCATTGAGTTTGTGATAGTCTATACAAACTCTCCACCCTGTAACGAGACGAGTAGGAATCAGCTCGTTGTTTTCATTGGGCACAACGGTGATTCCGCCTTTCTTAGGCACACAATAGACGGGACTAACCCATGGTGAATCTGAGATAGGATAGATCATTCCCGCATCAAGAAGTTTGATAACCTCTTTTTTGATAACGTCATGGATCTTAGGATTCACCCTTATTTGGCTTTGAATAGTGGGTTTAAAGTCATCCTCCATGAGAATTTTATGTGTGCAAAAGTGAGGATCGATTCCACGAATATCGGAGATTTTCCAAGCAATCGCTTTCTTGTGATTCTTTAGCACGGCGATAAGTCGGGATTTTTCGTCTTCTTTCAAGTCCTTAGCGATGATGACGGGTGACTTCTTGTTGTCTTCAAGGAAAACGTACTCGAGATGAGGCGGTAGGTCCTTAAGCTCTAAATCCGGAGGATTTTCGATGGAAGGCGTAGTCAAATTCGGTTCATCGATAGAGATATCCTTAGGAGATGGTGGAGAAATATGGTCCTCATTGAGAAGTTTCTCAATGGTACGAATGTCTTCATCCCAATTGGAGGGAGAATCGTCTTATTTTAAGTCCACATCTCCCAAAGTTGCTTCAAATTTTTCAAGATGAAATCACTTTCTCCAAATGGAGTTAGTGATGGAGCAATAGAGGCAACGGTCTCAACAATGGGAAGAGAAGAAGAACCACTTTTACAAGCGTCTTTGAAATGTTCTTCACAAGCCTCATCAAGAACTTCAATGAAATTAACGTTCTCATTTTTAGAAGGTTGCTTAGAAAGTTTACCCATGTTGAAGACGATCTTATCGTCACCAACTCTCATGATTAATTCGCCCGCGGCAACATCAATGAGAGTGCGACCGGTCCTCAAGAATGGATGTCTAATGATTAATGGAACACGGGGGTCCATCGCGTAGTCAACGACAACAAAATCCGCCGGAAAGGTGAATTTGTCGACATCAACGAAGACGTCTTCGGCTATCCCCACTGGATAAGCAACCGTACGGTTAGCTAATTCCAAAGTCATTCGGGTGGGGACTAGCTTGGGTAGAGACAATTGTTTCCAAACGCTTAAAGGCATTAAGTTTATACTAGTACCTAGATCGGCTAGGGCCATACAATTCTCTACCCCAGGGAAGTTGCAAGGAATCAAGAAACGACCCGGATCACCAAGTTTGGTGGGTAATTTTCTTAAGAGCACTGTAGAGCAATTCTCATTAAGTTGGGTCTGAGCAATATCGAGAAGTTTCTCCTTATCACTGAGAAGATCTTTAAACATTTTAGCATATTTCGGCATGTGAGCGAGAGCCTCAGCAAAGGAGATATTGAACTTCAGTTGTTTAAACATTTTGAGAAAGTTTGAAACCTGAATATCATCCTTGTTCTTCAATTTCTCTTTCCTCAACCTTGAAGGATAAGGTATATTGGGTTGAGATGAAGGCTTTGGAATGGAATTCTCACTCACATCCTTGGGTGGTGGAGGAGTAGAAGTAGAAGGTGGTGGAATTGGAGAAGTAGAAGGTGGAGGAATTGGATAAGTAGACTTGTTTTCCTTTGTCACAATCACCGGTGTAGGTGTAGGAAGCTCGGGTTCCTTTAAACCTTTTCCACTGCGAGTGGTGATTGCTTTCATCTCCCCTCTTGGATTAGCAACGGTGTTACTCGGAAGAGAACCCGAACCAGAGGCTTGATTACTTGGGAAAAAACTAGCCATCATGTTCCTCAAGTCATTCGTTTGACTTGCCAAAGTGTTTCGCATATTAGCTCGAAGATCGTTTCCTTGTTTCACCATATCTGCTTTCAAGTTGAGCATTTCCCGCTGAAGATTTTGCACTATCGAATCATTATTCCTCATGTAGGTTTCAACATCTTGGTGTAATGCGGTGGGTTGGTTTGGAGGAGGAGCATGGTAGGCAGATGGTTGATACGTAGGTTGTTGGTAAACTTGGTTGTTTCTTTGAGGTGGATATGAGGTTCTTTGGTTTTGATATTGATTTGGAGCACGAGGTTGGTTTTGATGGTTGCGATTGAGGTTGTTTGGGTTTTGAGGTGGGATACCGGGTGGTGAAAGAAAGTTGTTTGAGCGATAGCTGAGCAAATTGCGGTCACCTTGAGGACGTGCTTGATAGCCTCCTGTAGAATAGGTACCGTTGGTAGCATACATATTTTCCGGATTGTCGTGAGTCGAAGGACAATCGTTGTATGAGTGAGATCCCCCGCAAATTTCACATGATTGAGTCAAATCACTAGCTTGGGCATTGATAGCTTTGGTATTGTTGGCGGCTTGGAGAGCAAGTGATTCAACAAGCGAAGTAAGCTTATCAATTCTCTTGTCGCTCTCATTAGTGCTAGCACTAGCCACATTAGTCTGAACACTCTTGGTTTGCACTCTAGACTTGTTCTCAATAATATCCCAAGCGGCATTAGAAGACTTAACCAAAATGTTACCCCCTGACACATTTAGTGAATCTTGGTCATTCATGCTTAAACCATTGTAAAAAGTATTAATTTGATGTACTTTTGTTAAACCATGTTGTGGACACTTTCTTAAAAGTTCCTTAAAACGGTCCCAAGATTCACTAAATGTCTCATCGTACTTTTGTTCAAAAGTAATGATTTCATTCCGCAAAGCGGTAGTACGTGAGGGTGGGAAAAAGTAGTTGATGAATTTGGTCTCTAAATCCGTCCACGTAAGAATACTTTGTGGCGGTTCCTTATCAAGCCAATGTCGAGCTTGTCCCTCTAAGGAGAAAGGAAAAAGTTGCAAGCAAATTACCTCTTGTGAAACCCCATTATACTTAACCGTATTAGTGAGTTGAAGAAACCTTTTAATATGGTCATGGGGATCATCAATTGAACGCCCCAAGAAGGGTTAAGCAGAGACCATTTGAATGAAGCAGGATTTAAGCTCAAAGTTGTTGGCTCCAATCTCGGGTATGACAATAGCATCGGTGTTGCCTTCTACGTGCGATTGCAAAAGCTCGATCATTGGTTGATTGTCCATGGTGACAATAGGTGGAGTAATGACTTCGGCTTGAGCTAGTTTCTTCTTACGAGGACGAGTACGCATGCACACCTACAAAAAATAGACAAGAAATATTTTTGGTTTTTTATGTTTTTCTATTTTTTTTGTATTTTTGAAATTTTTTTAATTTTTATGGATTTTTGAAAATTTTAAAGCAAGGAAAATAACGTTCAAAAGTGAACGGATCCCAAAATCCAACGCGTCTCTCACTTAGAACCGTTAATCTTAACGAAAAGAGCCGGCAGCGGCGCCATTTAATTCAAGGTTTTTAAGCTCGTATGAAAGTTCATTAAACCGATCTTTTCGAATTGATTACTGGTAGAAAGTGCGACTCAATTGTTCTTGGTGGAAAATAAAAAGGTTTGGTTATCTATTTTAAACTAAAAATGAAAATGTCGTTGAGTAAATAAAGATGAAAGCTTTAAAAGTTAAAACTAAAAATGAAGACTTTAAAAATCGAAAAGTAATTGATTAAAACTTATAAAAATGTAAACTTTAAATCTTTAAACTAAAATAAGACAAGTTAGAAATAAGCTAAGTAAAAGGCGGGAAAAGTAAAATTCAAAAACTGTAGAAACAAACCCTTATCCGGAATAATATCCGGATTGTAGAAAGGAGGCTTATCCGAAATGAAATCCGGAATGGGGGACAGGAAGCTTATTTGGAATATTTGAAGTTTAGCTTATCCGGAAAAATACTCATGGTGCTTATCCAGAATAATATTCGACCCTTTATCCGCAATACACCATAAACCTTATCCGGAAAACATAGAGATGTGCTTATCCGGAAAACGTGCTATAATTCTTATCCGGAATAACTATTTTAGGCTTATCCGGGAAACTGAAAATAAACCTTTATCCAGAAAAACAAACTTGACTCTTATCCGGAATCCCTCCTTGATGGCTTATCCGGAAAATGATACGAACTTGCTTATCCGGAATGATAAAACCTCCTTATCCGGAATACATAACAAAAACCTTATCCGGAAACCACTTAGAACTCTTATCCGCAAAAAGGAACAAATTCTTATCCAGAATAAGAGTTTTAGAACTCTTATCCAGAATGTGTTTTCCGGAATACGCAATACACCCCTTATCCACAAAACGTGACTTCTATTACTCTTATCCGCAAAAAGGAATTAATTTCCTTATCCGGAAAAAGAGGGTTATAAACTTGCGAAATTTACACAACAAGTAAATAAGCCAAATCTCAATAAGCACTTTGCCAAAAGCTAAACCAAAAGATTTTTAGAAAAAGATGATTAAGCTAAAATTTAAAAACTTTTAAAACATTAAATAAGCTAGAAATCAAAAAGCACTTTTTATAAAAACTTAAACTTATTAAAAACAACTTATTTCTAAAAACTATTAAGCATAAAGATTAAGAAAAATAAGTACTTTTATATAAAAACTTTTAAGATCACCAATTTAATAAGCACAACCAAATAAGCTAAACAATCAAATCATAAACAAGATTAAGATAAAACTACATGATTATCAAGATTAAGTAAAGGATTAAGAAAGGTAGAATGAGAATTAAGAAAACAAGATTGATTGATTAAAGATTAATATCAAATGATTACAAGATTAAAGTTGATAAACTTGGAAAACTAGAGATAAGAAAAACTTAAGAAAAACTTGAAAAATAAACTACTACTAAAAATTAACCACCTAACCACCTCCTAATGACACATTAGGAGGGTATTTATAGGAGGTCGAGAGATTACATGCTTAAGCTATCTTAT
This sequence comes from Glebionis coronaria, assembly GCA_025667525.1. NCBI lineage: Eukaryota > Viridiplantae > Streptophyta > Magnoliopsida > Asterales > Asteraceae > Glebionis > Glebionis coronaria. Next base: position 487,340 of record JANFOE010000491.1, read on the forward strand.
TTCTTTCTTCTCGTCTCGACTCGACTTAATTTCTTTGTCTTTCTCGACGTCGTCTCGGGATTAGTCGATATTTGTTGAACTTGTCTTATAATTTTCTTCTATAATTAGACTTGAGTTCTTCGACTTCATTAAACTTCCGTCATTAGACGTTTTCTTCGATAAATCTTCAGAATAGGCCTTGGACTTCCGTTCTTTTTGCATTCTCGATCTTTTGACTTCGTCTTTAGTCTTTTTCTTCGATAAAAGCCCGTGATAGCCCATGTTTTCTTCCTTTTGCATCTTTTGGTCCTAAAACACAATAAAAACACAAACCACGCATAATTCCGACTTTTACGGCATAAAATACACGTTTTGGTCTTGTTATTATTGGAAGTAAGTGGTAAAAGGATAAGTGTTTTCACACTTATTAATGGCCCAGTCTAGATTTGTTTAATTAGACTAAGTGTTTACTGATCGCTGAGAGGACCAGCGATAGAGACTAGACTAGTGGAAGGCAAAGCCTCAGCTGGCACACCAGGAACATTCAAGTCAAAGACAACGTCAGAGAAGTCGAAGACAATCTGAAGTCATACTCACCAGCGATTATGGATAGCTGGGATGTTGAAGGGATGTACTGGTGTTTAAGGATCTCTCAGTTGACAACACTCAGAGATCACTTAAGAACCCTAGAAGTTGAAGGAATGTACCAGCGTCTCATTGGTTCCCTTGTAAACTTGAGTCTCGAATCTAGTTTACTTGTTTCTAGGGTTCATATCTTGTTGTCATTCAACGAGTGTATTCATAGCACTTTGTAATACTTTGTTTATAATACTTAATAAAGCATTACGCGTTTGAAAAGTATTTCATTGTGTTTCGTGGTTACAAGAGTTATAGTTTATCAACAATTGTCATATTAAGGGACTTTCAAAATCAACAAAAGATCACAAGAATCAAGCAAAAACAAACACGGGAAATGAAGTCGTATAAAAAACCGGACCCGAGTATGGATTTTCTAAAAATACCCTTGAAGTTTTGAAGATTGTCAACTTTGGTCCCTCATCTTTGAATATTTGGCAAGAAAGGACCTTGGAGAAATCATATTTGGCAAGTATGGTCCTTAAGTTTCAACAAAATACAAGAAAAGCCCTTGAAGATTCAAGATTATGCATGTATAGCCCTTAGAACAAGTTTGCCAAACTTTTGGTGGCCAAAATGAGAAAAATAAACTTTGTTATAAAGGGAATATGAGTTATGGGCTGTTAAAACTTCATTCAACAAGTTTATGGAAATAAAGGGGGCATTTTGGCCAAACATCCAAATTCACCTCAACCAATCACCTTTCCATGTCACCATCACCAGCCATTCACACGCCTACACCTCACTCCCTCTCCCACGTCACACTCCACTAATCCTAAAACCTACTTAATATATAACTAACTCGTTTAGACGAGTTTTTATATATTAAAACTTCCCTCAAACACCCACTGTTGACATTAAACCTGTTAATCCCTCACCCCCAATCCTATAAATCCTAAAAACAAATCAACCCCTAATCAACTAAACCCACTCACCTAAACCCCTCCCAAGACTCCCATGTGACCCCTGTGGACCACCCCTGCCCCATCACTTTCACCACAATACCCAAAATTCGATAAGATGAATGGCCAGATCAACTTTCTTGTTCCCAAAGCCAAGATAAACTTTCAAGATTAAACAAAGACAGCTAGCAAGGACAGAGATCACAAGATGGACATTTTTGATTAAATTTAAAAAATGAAGACCAAGGGCAAGGATGGGATTTCAGTGATTAGGGTTTATGTAACACCCTATTTGGATAAATGGACCGTTACAGGATAATTATGGCGTGACATCAAAGCATATAAGGTAAATGTCCTAAAACATTACATGACCATAGGGATAAATGGAATCAAACATTGGCTCCCAAACATAATCTCATAAACAAAGCATAAAGTAAATGTAATGCAAAAGGAATAGAAACATAAGGTAGCTCCCATCTTATGCACAACCTCTCCATGCTCCTGTCTGACCTTGGGTACCTGCCGTTTGGGGACATGAAAAGAGAAAACGGTTGAGCGATACGCTCAGTGCGGGGATAGGTGACATAATATGGAATATCATAAACATAAGTAAAGACTGAAATGAAAACATGACAATGAAAGTACAGCGGAATAATGTAAGTCCTGGAAACCTGGTGAAATGTAATAAACTAGTTTATTCTAAAAAGTCTGTTGTACATGTTTATACTGAAAACCTGATGTTTTATCATGAAACTGTAATTTAAATGCCAAAGAACTCATATATGTCATGAAATATATCAACGTGCATGAATACATAGAGGGGTGACCTCGTCATGCAATTAGAGGGGATGCCTCTAAATATAATAGTTCTGGGTAGGAGGGATCAACTCCTTGTGAAGGATGTAAGACACACACCACATTCACCATGAAAACTTGTCTGAAACATGTAACTAGGATGCACCCATTCGCCCCACATGATAATAGTAACATAGGCCAAAATACTATAAAGGGACGCTGCGAGCAATCACTCTCACCGCAGAAGAGTCATAACACCGATGCCTCTAGTGTTATGGTTGCGGTACCTCCGTAACTAGGTGAAACATGGCATGCTTGTATATAGCTCAGGCAATTAAAATAAACATAAAATTTCCTGACGTGTTTAAGACACATGACTATAGGGAAAACAGAGGGCATAGCAAAGGGAAAACCTAATCAAACATTCAAATGGAATTGTCCATACTGAAGGACGAAATATCCGTACCTTGTATCCAGTAATGTGAACGAAGAGAACGCGAAGAATCCTACTTCGAATCCACAGGTGCTACATAATAAGGAGGGACGTGTATGAGTTTTCTTATTAACTTATACTGATCTGATTATTAGTTTACTTTACGTGTTATTACTTGTTTACTTGTTCCCTCTTGTTTTAAGTGTTCTTACTTATATTACTGATTCATGTTAAAGCATGTATTCTGATTAGTGTATTTCCATGTTCTTAATTGTTAACATACTTGTTATACTATAATAAGTAACTTTCTAAAATAGCAGGTTTCCTAAAATAGGAAGTTTCTTAAAATAGAAAGTTTCCATATTTAGAAGTAAACTTGATTTATAATGTAAAATATAATCTATAATGTTACTATGCATAAATATATATTTCATGATTATACAATAATATTTATTGAATACATACTTAAAGCTAAAAATATTTATTAATTAATAATAAAGTGCATGTTTTTTCTTAGATTATTAATTAATAAAACAACATGATAATTTAATAAACTTAACATTAGCTAGATGATAATATAATTAAATCAAGGTACGGTTATTAATTTAATAACGTAGATAAATACTTAGGTTAATTTCGTTAACTAAATATAACCTAAGTCACATGATTAATTTAATTATAATTTGTATTAAATAATTAAATTAACAACTTAATCATAACATATTCGTGTGTACCCGAGCCTACCGAGACACCCATGTCTCGGTCGTACTAAACAAAACAAACTAACAAAACAACCAAAACAGTCTATATAGTTCTGTCCAACATACTTATTTAGTTCTGTCCAATAAACATTTTCCTAGTTCTGTCTAATATCTATCCTGCAGTGTGGTCCAATATATGAACAAACCCACAGTTCTGGTCCTGCTGCTGCCTATTAACTAACCTCTGGTTTCATAAGCTACATGCTGTTAATAATTACTTCCTACTTTCTTATATTCGTTCCTACTGCCAGTTACTTCTACCCACTGTTTTTAGTATATTCCTGCTACCCGTTATTTACCCAACACTAATGTTGGGTGTGTTTGGGTTGCTACTGCTCGACTAAGACCCACGCCGGCACCCCTACAGGCTGCGACTGGTGGAATAAATGCACCATCGAGACACATAAGTGTCTCGGTTTGTGTGTAATCCGATTCTAAACACCACAAAACGATTACTCCTTTCATCTAACTTGTTTTACTCACGTTCTATCAACATGATCCTGATCCTTTAATGGATTCTTGATTGATTAAACCAACGGAAAAAGAAAAAGAATAAAAAAACGAGATTCAACGTTACCTAGTTTTCGTGTTAGGATTTCAGGAAGTACAAACAATCACAAACCTTGATTCCTGAATTTAAAACCCACGTGATTTTTCTTGGTTCTTGATGTTCAAGCGACAGCAGCCAGGAAAAAGAAGGAACGATTGGATGTTTTATTATTTTAGGGTTTTATAGATCATTGTCAAAAATAAACATGTACTCCCCGTCTTTTAATATTACTCGGACTGTGATAAGATATGGGCCCTAGGCCCAACTTTTGTCCCTCTAACTGTCTACAATAAATAGCCCAACACCCTTTCGTTTTAATTTTTGTACCTTGTTATTTCTTACATGTAATCGTGTTTTAATTGTCGTGAACTTTTATTGTTATCCATATACATGTTATACGTAAATATTAATTACGTAAATACTTATCGTATATAATTAATATACGTAACTATCATGTTAAATGTTCGTGTCGGGTGCCGTATATTAATAAGTCACAAAGTTTTAAATTATACATAATTTCAAGTAATAAGTGTTCTAGGGATTTTAAAGCGGGTACAACTCCTCCCCTCTAAAAAGAATAATTTGTCCTCGAATTAGAGATATGATAATATGGGAAGGACCTGGACGTAACATGACTGTAAAGGACATGGAACGTGACGTTACTGAGGGAACATATCCGACTTATGGACATAAAAGAGGATAAGAATTCCAGATGTACTCCTCCGTTTCTAAGTGGCCTCCCGCTCGGAACGGTCCTCTAAAAGATCTTGGCGAAAATAATAATCTTGGTCTTCATGACTATGTCTTGACGATACATAAAATTTTCTGGTTTATCATCGTAAGATGTATCCTCACGATTCTGATTGAGTGGATAAGAAATAACATGTAAGGATACATGAAACGATATGATACGAAATGACATACTTACTGGTATAAGCACACTCCTAGCATTGATGCACGAGACATATTGAGACGTAGTACGTGAACATTTGTGAACGTGATACGTGGAGGTATGATGCCTGAAATATGTCGTGAACGTAAGATAAATGAGGAGGTAACGATGAACGATACGAGCTGAGACGTGAAATATGACGTGAAACGTCTGTCTGAGGATGGCAAGTCATACTCAACTTGAGTCTGGTCTCCCAAGCTTTCTGCATCTCTTTCCAGAATGAAATATAAAACGTACATCGTGCGATAGGAGACTATCATGATCGTGAACGATGTCATGAACGTCGAAATGAAAACCCAATGATAAAAACGAAAAAGGAATATAAACGTGAACAAAGTCGTGAACGCTAACGTGGGACGTAACTAGCGAGCTGAAATCGTCATATGGACATGAGCGAAGATAATGAACGCGAACCTGAACCTTTATCCGATTTGAGAGCTGAAAGAGTGCCGTGTAATCATACGATAAGGCTGAAAGATATCTGAGAATCTGCTACTACGTACTCTTTTCGGATAAAAGAAAACGTGTAGTCTAGTTTAAATGGTCGAACGACGATCCAAAAATTTCTAAGGGTTGAAATGTCTGCAAGCATGTTGGTGTTCTATCTTAACCTGCTGATAAGTCAGGCATTTAGATATGAACGTAACTGCATCTTGTTTCATGCCTCTCCACCAAAATGTGGTTAAGATCATGATACATCTTGTAGGACCTGGGTACATAGCAATTAGAAAGCTATGAGTTTGGTTAAAATTATACTTCTCTTAGCATATGGTTTTCTGGAACACATAAGTTAGTGTAGGATTTTCTCCTTTACGCATAGGCTTAGTCATGGCAAAATTTACCGTGGGAACAATGCGATTCAGCGTGTCACTGAAATCAACAAAATACGTGCAGGAACAGTTTCAGTGTGAATTTCTCCTGCTGTAAACCTTGTAATAGAGGGAAGATAGTCTTCGTGTTCTTCTCTGGACTTAAGAAAGTCAAAATGTTAGCAATGAACAGAATGACGAACTTGTCTAGAGTTCGTGAAAAGTTGTTTCATCGCGTCCATAATTACTGTTGGCATTCGTGAACAAAAAGGCACAAACATGGATTCATAATGACCATAACCTGTGCGAAGAACAGTCACGAAAGTGTCCTGCCCTTTCACTCGCAATTAATAGTAGCCCGGTCGAAAATCGCTCTTGTAAAGTGTTTAGAGTGTGGTAGTTGGTCGGATAGACCAATTAATACTTAGAAGGTAAAATACAGGTATGAATGGTAGTTCCTTCTAGTAATATATCTAGGAAAATTCTGAAGAAATCGACTGATGATAAATAAAAGGAACTTCAGAAGTCGTGTCATGATTGATATCTAGGAACCATCGAAGGCAATAACACATGGTTGTAAGGCAGAAGAAAAATTTTCACCGATTTTCCTGGTGGAAAACCCTGATGAATGTATTCAGGAATCTGAACATTGCTGAATATAATCTGGTACGAATAATGATCCATTGCATAAATGAAAGATCTTGTCGTCAAAATGAAATGAAAGCCTTTATATACATGGTGATACAACAGCGTCTTAGATGGACATGGTATACAAATATGAAATCGAGAGATGAAAGTATCATGTCAGCACACGAAGTAAACGTGGAAGATGTCACTGAATGTGTTTCGTCTGTCTCACACGAAACGAACACTGCGTGACCAACCATGAACAATAAGTCAGAGATGGTACTGAAATTTTAGTGTCTTGATTTGTTCATGACAAAGAGCATAAGTATACCCTTGGAAAGGTACCTTGAATCATTAAGGTTTGGTTGAGAAATTATGCCTGAGTCGTGTGTCTTGACTCATGTGCTGGGATATATACGTGTGACATTTGTCTTGACTGGTGTCTGGACATGTGTCTTTAGTACATATACATGAGAAGATGTGTCTTGACGAATGTCTTGACATATGAATAGAAATCATAATGAAAATGGTGGTTAAAATGCCAGAGTTGGCGGATCTGCTTGACTGCTGACCTTTGTGTTTCTGGTTACGTCTGTGACTGTTGTTCTGTTGTGTTTGCTAGAATAGTTGCTGTCACAGTAGTGGTTACTATCGTCTTGTCTGTCAGTTCCATGATGGGTCATTCTCATGACGGTGATTCATGTAACCATTCAGCTGAGTGGCCGGCTAGTACAGGTTCTCACTCATATGACTAAAAAGGCAACTGATTGACTTGTGACATATAATGGATTATGATGGAAGTCGTCTCATTGGTGAAGCATCTTCTCGTCCGATCGCTTTGATCTAACGCCTTTGTCTTCGTCTTGTAGGATCTCCAGGTTGTGAACAGCATCAGCATCTCATAGCGTCTCCAAATAATCAGCAGCATCAACATTTAGTAACATTCCCAAGCTATGAGCGACATCAGCATCTTGTAGAGTATCAACAAGTAGAGTACGCCTGAGATGATTTAGAATCGACTAACGAATACTCATGGAGTATTGTAGATAAATACACATAGGATATGGTACATGGAGTACACGTGGATTACGGTACATGGAGTACACATGGAATGCCCATGAAATGATCGGTATGGGGTCGATCACCTGACATGATTTAAAGGAAAATAATTGGTTAAACGGTTAGAAAAACCGAGCTAGAATGAGCATCATGATAGCCTAGCAATTCCAGCATAGACATCAATCTGGTTGCATAGAGAAAAAACTAAAAGTGTGGTTAAACGAAACTCAACGATGATTTGCATGAAAACATGATTAATGAAAACCAACCATGACTATCATGAAAGCAGGATTAAATGAAATCCATCAATTTCTTGCATGAAAACATCATCAACATGATGAAATCATAATCAACATGAAGACGATGTCATCATGAAGAAACATGGAACAAAATTAACATGAAGGAGCATAAAACATAATCAGCATGAAAACGAAGTTAACCACGATAATATGAAAACATACTTGACATATGGAGACATAACAATTAAATGAGGGAACATGAAAAGTTATGACTGTAATGAGATAAATTTTGAAAGTTAATAGTGTGGACGACTAGGAGTCGTTTTACAATGCAAAACAATGCAACTTAAATGATAAGTATGACTCAATATAATACGACATAAACATGAAAGATGCGTGAAATAGTTTATAATTCATGAAACAATTTATAATGCATAAAACAGTTTAAAATGCATGGTTAATATCTATGATGATATGTACATGAGTGAACGCCTATGGGTCGATTCACAAAACAAAAGGCAAGTGTGGACGCCTATGGGTCGGTCCACTAATCAAACAAAAAGTTTCGATAAAAGCACATGCGACTAAATAGAGCCAGTCCTTTACCAACCATTATTTAGTCAAAATTCATGCGACAATGAGATGCATGCATGAATGAATACATGAAATGAAAATAAAATGAATGCGTGAAAACCAACTGTCTAAACGTAACAGAAAACGTATGACCAAGTATGAACTACGGTAGTTCAGTCCATATTAGCCAAAGTTCTCAAGGAACATCATGCATAAAACAATGACATGTAACTAAGTATGGATGACGGTTGTTAAATCCATATTAGTAAAACAATTCTGAGAAAACATCATGGTTAAACATCAAGGTGCTAAAAATATCAATGCATGGAGTTGTTGGGTCAAAAAGTTGATATGACAGAAACTCTAAAACGAAAAAAAACATGAAGGTAATTGTCCAAGCGTTGACAAGATTATTCCAGGCGTTGACATGTACAATTTAGGCGTTGATGGAATCAAGCATTGTCAAGAGCAATCCAAGCATTGTCACATGCAATTCAAGCATTGACAAAACGTAGACAAGAAGCCTTTAGAAGCTTCTATTTGGATATATATGCAGGATATATTCTGTATATAGTTATTTAAATAGAAGATTCACATGTTTATTTAGTCTTATCTCATGTAAAACCCTAATCCTTACACTATAAAAGGAACCAAGGGTTATTAGGTTTTTTATCAATTCATACACAATGTAAACCTAAAGTGTGTGTCGACTAGGTGTGGGATTCAATGTACACACACCTAGTGATTGTTAATTATTAATATAGTTAGCAATCCAATTGTGTTTTAATTCATGTTATTGTGTCTAAACACCTTGTTAATGATTGTTGTTCTAATTCCGCTTTGATTGTTTAATCATATGAACAATGATCATTCCTAGTTGCTTAAAAGATCCGGAAACCAAGGTTTCCACAATTGGTATCAGAGCCTCGTGGCTCGTGATGCTAGGACCAACAAGGTGTTCGTGTATGGTGAAAAGAAGAAAAATCCGTCTAGGGTTTTTCTGGACGTTTTTGTGTGCGCAGCAGTATTCAGAAGGTCATAACTTTCGATTGAACTGTTGGATCGTCCCGAAATTTTATATGTGTGTTCTACATACATAGATCTAAACATCCACCGGAGGGATTGTCGAGTTTTATCACCAGGAAAAAGTTATTAAGCGTCAAAGTCAGCAGTGAGTGAATGCAGTTTTCTGTGGACAGCCATGTTCAAAACACGATCTCTCCTTCGTTAACCGTTGGATCTTCATGATTTTTGAACTGTAGATTCTTGGCACTCGTGTCTAGAATCTCACCGAAGGGATTTTCGATCTGAGCCTTAATGATGAAGTTATCATATTTCGAAGTTGGCTGCAAAGAAGGTATTCAACATTCTATTTTCACATGAAATCATAAATTAGGGTTTTCTCCAAACCCTAGAACGTTTTTGAAGACAGAAAAAGAAGTGTTGTGTTTATGTTATGATGCCATGAAGTCGATCGAAGCTGTGATTTAATTTTAATTTTTAGGGTTTGATCTTAAACCCTAGATCGATTGAAAAGATGATGGTTTAAAGGTATATGGTAAGATGTGTATAATAGCAGCAAAGAACAGCTAGAAAGATGCATGATTTTCGATGTGAAAGAAACAAAGCAGATTACATGTCCTGTTTACAAAAAGTGGTCTCTGTTTTGTTACTTGGTGCCTCGTATGTTCAAAAGAAAAGGTACTAATTTTTTGGCTTATTCACACAATCCTTCTTTGATGCCTACTGTTTAATCGTGACTTGAGATGCAGTTATGGGGTCCAACATGCTGTTTTGCTATTCATAGCAGATACTTATTTCATGCTACTTTGACAAAGTCACGTGGAGTTTCAAAGTTGTATGGGGGGCAGCTGTTAAGATGCACGTATATGGGAAGTATATATCACTTTTAAATTGGCATGGATACAGAATATCAAAATTAACGTGGGGTTTGCTATATTTTTGGATGGAATATGTTGATATGCTATTACGAAATTTCAGCAGTTCAAACATGAAAGTATATTCTGTCATCTATTTTTGGATGTGATTGGGCATAAAGATTGACGAATTATGAAAAAGGGGGTCACGTGAAGCATCTTGTTTTTATATGATCAGACATATTAGCAATTGAAGACTTGAAGTGCTCACGTGATGTTTGTTTTTTTTTTGGGATGCAAAAAGCAATTCACCAATTGCGTGGTTGAAGTATTCACGTGGACTTCCTAAAAATCAGTTACATGGGGGGCTAGTTGCTGATCTTTAGGGATATGCATTTATCTTTTCCATATTTGGTTCTTAACTAATAATGGTAATGCTATCCTAGTTGTTAAACTTATGTGTTGGATGGATATTTGGGAAGTATGGTTATCTCGTGAGTTAGACGTGATGAATTTTGGAGTAAGATATGCTCTAGGCGCTGACGTTTGGAATTTTGACGCTGACAAGAAATAAGTGAACGCTGACAGAAATAGGCGTTGACATGTGTTGTCCGAGAAAGATTGTTTCCAGCGTTGATACGCTTTCTCTGATATCGGGTAATGAATGTGTTTAGGATATTGGACAACGAGTGTTCTCGGATAACAAAAGGAATATCTGCTGTTGAGAAAATTGGTACGTTTTGAGCACACAAAAAGGAGGATTATACACACGAAGGTACATGGAATCTCCGTTTTGATATAGAATATCATGCTGATATTTATGGGCCGGATATTTTTAAAAGGAATTAATGGTTTTAATGCGAGTTGACAACCATTCGTGAGGTAATTTATTAGATTTGATTATGTAATCGGGGTAGCCTTGTAAAAGAGTTATCCGTCTTAATGCTTTTACATATGATATGAAGATTAAGATTCTTCATGAAGAGGTGTTGGCTTAAGGGGAAGAATTCTTATGGTAAGTTTGATGATTGAAGAAGATTTTCGCGAGTTTGTGTTCTATCATATCTTAAAGTCATGCACTGGTGACTTTAAAGATAACTTGTTCGTGCTTTACATGGTTGGTGATGAAGACTTGTCATAACACTTGAAGGAGTTACATTATCGTGCTCAGTGTCTCACAAAGGATGAGAATATTGACAAGGGATCGAGGTCTACTTATATTTAGTCATCGGTATAAGCTTTTCATCACATGGATAGTACAAGACATGGAACACAAGGTTGGGTTATTCTACTTCTACATCAAAAATATTATAATAATTGTTCTTCAAGATCATTACACAGAGCCTACATTTGGAGAATCTTCAAAGATTGCATACATTGTTTACTTCCTTGTTGATGTGACAAAAAGGGGAAGAAATACATGCTACACTTGAGGGGAAGCAATTTGAAGATCATGTACAACTTACAAGAGATACACATAGAGTTTTGCCACTATCAACTAGGGGAAGATTGTTGGGTCAAAAAGTTGATATGACAGAAACTCTAAAACGAAGAAAACATGAAGGTAATTGTCCAAGCGTTGACAAGAGTATTCCAAGCGTTTCCATGTACAATTTAGGCGTTGATGGAATCAAGCATTGTCAAGAGCAATCCAAGCATTGTCACATGCAATTCAAGCATTGACAAAACGTAGACAAGAAGCCTTTAGAAGCTTCTATTTGGATATATATGCAGGATTTATTCTGTATATAGTTATTTAAATGATTCACATGTATATTTAGTCTTATCTCTTGTAAAACCCTAATCCTTACACTATAAAAGGAACCAAGGGTTATTAGGTTTTTTATCAATTCATATACAATGTAAACCTAAAGTGTGTGTCGACTAGGTGTGGGATTCAATGTACACACACCTAGTGATTGTTAATTATTAATATAGTTAGCAATCCAATTGTGTTTTAATTCATGTTATTGTGTCTAAACACCTTGTTAATGATTGTTGTTCTAATTCCGCTTTGATTGTTTAATCATATGAACAATGATCATTCCTAGTTGCTTAAAAGATCCGGAAACCAATATCAGATGTCGGCTTAGGAAGCTCCTGGTGACTACCCACTAGTCATAGGCCAAGTTTTTAGAGCCTACAGGTCGAAACCTTGGCTCTTATACCATAAATGAAACACCCCATTTGGATAAATGGACCGTTACAGGATAATTATGGCGTGACATCAAAGCATACATGGTAAATGTCCTAAAACATTACATGACCATAGGGATAACCGGAATCAAACATTGGCTCCCAAACATAAACTCATAAACAAAGCATAAAGTAAATGTAATGCAAAAGGAATAGAAACATAAGGTAGCTCTCATCCTATGCATAACCTCTCCATGCTCCTGTCTGACCTTGGGTACCTGCCGTTTGGGGACATGAAAAGATAAAATGGCTGAGCGATACGTTCAGTGCGCGGATATGTGACATAATATGGAATAGCATAAACGTAAGTAATGACTAAAATGAAAACATGACAATGAAAGTGTAGTGGAATAATGTAAGTCCTGGAAACCTGGTGACATGTAATAAACTGGTTTATTCTAAAAAGTCTGTTGTACATGTTTATACTGAAAACCTCGTGTTTTATCATGAAACTGTAATTTAAATGCCAAAGAGCTCATATAGCTAATTTAATATATCAACGTGCATGAATACATAGAGGGGTGACCTCGTCATGCAATTAGCGGGGATCCCTTTAATTATAATAGTCTGGGTAGGAGGGATCAAATCCTTGTGAAGGATGCATGGCACACACCACATTCACCATGAAAACTTGTCTGAAACATGTAACTAGGATGCACCCGTTCGCCCCACATGATAATAGTAACATAGGCCAAAATACTGTAAAGGGATGCTGCGAGGAGTCACTCTCACCGCAGAAGAGTCATAACACCGGTGCCTCTAGTGCTATGGTTACGATACCTCCGTAACTAGGTGAAACATGGCATGCTTGTATATAGCTCAGGCAATTAAATAAACATAACATTTCCTAACGTGTTTAAGACACATGACTACAGGGAAAACAGATGGCATAGCAAACGGGAAAACCTAATCAAACATTCAAAAGGAATTGTCCATACTGAAGGACGAAATATCCGTACCTTGTATCCAGTAATGTGAACGAAGAGAACGCGAAGAATCCTACTCCGAATCACAAGTGCTACATAATAAGTAGGGACGTGTATGAGTTGTCTGATTAACTTATACTTAACTGATTATTAGTTTACTTGACGTGTTATTACTTGTTTACTTGTTCCCGTCTTGTTTTAAGTGTTCTTACTTATATTACTGATTCATGTTAAAGCATGTATTCTTATTAGTGTATTTCCATGTTCTTAATTGTTAACATACTTGTTATACTATAATAAGTAACTTTCTAAAATTGCAGGTTTCCTAAAATAGTAAGTTTCTAAAAAGAAAGTTCCCATATTTAGAAATAAACTTAATTTATAATGTAAAATATAATCTATAATGAGAATATGCATAAATACATATTTTATGATTATACAATAATGTTTATTGAATACATACATAAAGCTAAAACTAAATTATTAATTAATAATAAAGTGCATGGTTTTTCTTAGAATTATTAACTAATAAAACGACATGATAATTTAATAAACTTAACATTAGCTAGATGATAATATAATTAAATTAAGGTACGTTTATTAATTTAATAACTTAGATAAATACTTAGGTTAATTTCGTTAACAAAATATAACCCAAGTCACATGATTAATTTAATTATAATTTGCATTAAATAATTAAATTAACAACTTAATCATAATATATTCGTGTGTAACCGAGCCTACCAAGACACCGATGTCTCGGTCGTACTAAACAAAACAAACTAACAAAACAACCAAAACAGTGTTGTCCAACATATCTATATAGTTCTGTCCAACGTACTTATTTAGTTCTGTCCAATAAACATTTTCCTAGTTCTATCCAATATCTATCCTGCAGTGTCGTCCAATATATGAACAAACCCACAGTTCTTCTCCCGCTGCTGCCTATTAACTACCCCCTGGTTTCATAAGCTACCTGCTGTTAATAATTACTTCCTAACTTGCTTATATTCGTTCCTACTGCCAGTTACTTCTACCCACTGTTTTGAGTATATTCCTGCTGGCCGTTATTAACCCAACACTACTGGTGGGTGTGTTTGGGTTGCTACTGCCTGACCAAGACCCGACACCCCTACAGGCTGCGGCTGGTGGAATAATTGCACAACAGAGACACATAAGTGTCTCATTTTGTGTGTAATCCGATTCTAAACACCATAAAACGATTACTCCTTTCATCTAACTTGTTTTACTCACGTTCTATCAACATGATCCTAATCCTTTAATGGATTCTTGATTTATTAAACCAACGGAAAAAGAAAAAGAATAAAAAAACGAGATTCAACGTTACCTAGTTTTCGTGTTAGGGTTTCAGGAAGTACAACCAATCACAAACCTTGATTCCTGAATTTAAAACCCACATGATTTTTCTTGGTTCTTGATGTTCAAGTGAGGACAACCAGGAAAAAGAAGGAACGACCGGATGTTTTATTATTTTAGGGTTTTATAGATCATTGTCAAAAATAAACATGTACTCCCCGTCTTTAATTATTACTCGGACTGTGATAAGATATGGGCCCTAGGACCAACTTTTCTTTTTCCTTTTTTGGCCCTCTAACTGTCTACAATAAATAGCCCAACACCCTTTTCGTTTTAATTTTCGTACCTTGTTATTTCTTACATGTAATCGTGTTTTAATTGTCGTAAACTTTTATTGTTATCCATATACATGTTTTACGTAAATATTAATTACGTAATTACTTATCATATATAATTAATATACGTAACAATGATGTTAAATGTTCGTGTCGAGTGTCGTATATTAATAAGTCACAAAGTTTTAAATTCTACATAATTTCAAGTAATAATTGTTTTAGGGATTTTAAAGCGGGTTTTACAGTTTCTTAGTTCTAGAATATTCTATCCATTGTATAAATGGGACAACTTGTGTCCCATTTTCATTGTTCCAGATTTTATGTTTTGTAAACTTTTTAAATTGAATAATTAAATTAATTTTTGAACCTTGCAAAATATAATCTAAGTTCCAATTCTACTTTCATGTTTTGTAGTTAAATGATTTCCTTTTCCTGTTATTAATTTAGTTCATCAAGTTTTTTTGTTCAAGAAAATATTTTGGCAAAATTTTTTGAGATCCAAGTATTCTCATTCTATGCACAAGAGTAAGTGACAGCCTAATCTTGTGACTAGTGTGAGTTTCTTGTTTTGAAAAACTTTTCCAAAAGTTTGGTGTTTCAAAATCTGTTTTCAAAGATTTTCACAAAATCTTTTGTCACCTTTACTGTTAATAGCTTAAGGTTGTAAGTTCATCAATAAGCTCACTAACACTGAGCTTATTGGTTAACTTATTGGCCTGGTTTCTTTTCTTGTGGTTTGCTTGTGGTGAATGTGCAGGTACAACAAACAAGACATCTCCCTTCCTTTTCATTTGTGAAGATATTGTACCCTAGTTCAGTTGTTGAACCACAATAGGGCTCTCTACTCACTTCCACATCCCTCATAAGCTCATAAAAGTGGACATAGGGAAGGCATTCAGCTGGTAAAAGGCTTGAACCCCTATTTCAATTTTTTGCTAGTTTATTGATTTTTGTAGATTTGTGTGTTTATAGGTTTAGGTGCTGGATTATTGGTTTGTTCATGCTTATTTAGTGAGTATAAATGTGTTTTAGTTATTTAGAAGTGAGTTTAGGATGATTTGCCTGCTAATGCTTTGAAATTTTTTGTTAATCAGAATTAAGGGGGTGTTTGGATCTGCTATATTCTAGGCTTGGGTGACACAAGAGTGGGATGGAATCAGTTTAAACATGCTCAATAGGTCTTGTTAGGTGTGATTTTAAGTTTGGGTTAAGGTAATATAGGATAATATAAAGTTTGTACATGAAAGAGTTTGGTAAAAATATGCTTAGATAATCAGTTGGCTAGAACTAGTTGGTTTTAGTAATTTATGGTTTCAAATCTTGTTAGCTGTTAGGTTAATTGTTAATCTAGGACTTGGGATCAGCTAAGTATAGTTTGGTTGTGTTTTGAGTGAGATTTGGCCTGTTGAAATTCGTCCAAAGATCAATTGCATCAGCAAGTCCTACCAGACCTTCCCTAGTTCATCAGTAACATTATATTGCCATCTTGTGTGCTTTATTTGTATTAGACTTGTGCTTTTTCTTGCTTAACCTGACTCCCTACACTCCACTGAGTGTAGGGGTGCCTCTTGTTCCAAAAGAAACCAAGAAACAAGCTTGTTATAAGCCCTAGACGTTTTTCTGATAAGCATCAGTGGGAAAAACTTCCCACTTTTAGTAGA
Organism: Glebionis coronaria; assembly: GCA_025667525.1. NCBI lineage: Eukaryota > Viridiplantae > Streptophyta > Magnoliopsida > Asterales > Asteraceae > Glebionis > Glebionis coronaria. Next base: position 503,967 of record JANFOE010000491.1, read on the forward strand.
GTTCTTCCCACTGCTGGGGATAAGGACAAAGAACCCTCATCTTTCACTTTCACTCAACACTAATTTTTGTCTTATTAGGAAAAAAGTCAGTGTTTTCCACATTTTTTATTTTTCCTTGTTTAGTTTTGTTATTTTAAGATTTTTTAGCAAGTTTAATTTCACTTTACTGTTCATTTGTTATTTTTTTACATTTTATTTGAAGTTTCAAATAGTTTTTATTAAACTGTTTTTGTCTTTTAGTGCAAAAAGTTAATATTTTTTAGTTTTTCCAATTTTCATAGTTTCAGTAATATAAATTAAGATTTTTAGAATTAAAAGTTCACTGTTCACTTTATTTATTTAATTTTTAGATTTAATATAAGTTTAATTAGGTTTTAATTCAAACTGTTTTGTCTTTTAGTGGTAAAATTTACTTTTTTCAACTTTTTAAAATTTTCTACTGTTTAGTTAAGTGAAATAGGATTTTTCAAAAAGTAAAATTATTTTTAGCATTATGTTATTACTTTTTAATCATTATTTTATTTTAAAAATTGTTTTTAGCATTTAAAAAATAGAAAAATAGTTTCTAAAATTTATAAAAATACTTTTTAGTGTTTAAATAATATAAGCGAGATATTAGTTTAATAAAATAATATTTTGGACTTTTTATTAATTATATTTAATTTTAGGGCTTTAATTAGCATTTAAAAATGAATGTTTATTTAATAAAAGGTTTTAAAATATATTTATTAAATTTTTATTCTTATTTATATTGTTTTAGACTTAGTTTTAATTTTTAATTAATTTTTATCTTAACTTTTTAATTTCGTTGCGTTTTACGTATTTACGTCATTGTTTTACGTTTTACGTCGTAGTGTAATCGTAGTGTAACTCGTCTTTTAAGTTTCTTCTCAAAACCAAAAACGACACTAATCCAAACTTGATTTTATATTATTGGCACACATTATACACACCTCCGCCGAGAATGAACTCGTATTTATCGGTTTAACGGTTTTCCTAAATCGTAAGACTTAATATACTTGCCGATTAATACAAGAGGTTTTCTCGTATGAAAGTTCGTTGATTCAAGTCTTTTCGAATTGATTACTAGTTATTAGTGCGACTCAGTCGTTCTTGCTGGAAAGTAAAATGGATTGATTGTATATTTTAAACTAAAAGCAAATATGAAAATGTCGTTGAGTAAAATAAAAGCTTTAAAAATTAAACTAAAAATAACGAGTTAAAAATAAATGATTAAAAACTTAAAAACTTAAAAGTGAATTTAAAACTTAAAACTTTGTAAAAAAAACTTAATTCCATCGGAACAACCCATCGGAATCCCGTCGGAATAAAATCGTCGGAAAAACACGTCGGAATGTAACAAATGAATTTCTGTCGGAATAATCACAAAAGTATCGAAATAATACAAAGCAAAACTATCGGAATGTCATCTGTCGGAAAGCATTTCTATCGGAATGTAAGTATGAACACTACTGTCAGAATGTTGGTCGGAATAACGGTCGGAATCTAGAAACCCTAATCCGATACAAAGTTTTGGAATGCTGGTCGGAATCCAAAGCCCTAATCCGATGAAGGCGTCGAAATAACCCGTCGGAAAAGGGTTTACCTTTCCGATGGTATGTAATCCGTAATAAGCAAATCAATAAGCTTCCCTTTTTTAATAAGCACAATCCGAAACTTAACCAACTTTTTAAAGAAAATAACTAAATAAGCACAAATAAGAACTTTCAAAACTCCAAATAAGCAAACCTTTTTATAACAAACTTTTAAAAAGACGAACTTTTTAGAAAACTTAAAAGTAATAAGCTAAATACAAAATAAGCCAAAAAGCATGATAAGCTCAAAGCTCCAATCGTATAAAAACTTAGATATGAATAAAAAGATAAACTTTTTAATCAATCAAACATCAAGATTAAACAAGATCAAAGATTAATTCGGATCAAAGATAAACAAAATCAAGAAAGGTAGAAAGAGATTAAATGATGAAAAGCTTAAACTTGAACTTGTGGATTAATGATTCCAAAATACAAGATTAAATCAAGCTTAAACATGAAAGAAAGAAACGATGAAATTCTAGTGAGAGAAAGTTATACTAACACCCTCCTAATGACACATTAGGAGGGTATATATAGGAGGTGGGGAGATGCATGTGTTGCTTCCTTTTCTTTCTTTTCGTCTCGAATCGATTTAAATTCTTTGTCTTTCTCGACGCCGTCTCGGGATTTTTCGATATAAATTGAACTTGTCTTATAATTTTCTTATTCTATTAGACTTGAGTTCTTCGACTTCATTAAACTTCCGTCTTTAGACTTTTTCTTCGATAAATCTTCAGAATAGCCTTGGACTTCCGTTCTTTTTACACTCTTGATCTTTTGACTTCGTCTTTTCTCGTTTTCTTTGATAAAAGCCCGTGATAGCTCGTGTTTTCTTCCTTTTTCATTTTTATCCTGAAACACAATAAAAACACAAACCACGCATAATTCCGACTTTTACGAAATAAAATACACGTTTTGTTCTTGTTATTATTGGAAATAAGTGGTAAAAGGATAAGTGTTTTCACACTTATTAAATCCCATACACTTGACCATTGCAATGCCCTCATGAAATGCATTAATTTCAAAGCACATATTACATTTCTCATCATAAATAACCCACCTTGGCCTTTATTAAATACTAAACTTTAAGGAAACTAAAAAGATAGAAATATGTACAAAACAAGTAAAGAAATCAAAGACTTACATTGAGGTTTTGGTTGTCATGAATGTTCATCATCCTCAAGTTTCACGTTCCCCATGCCAAGCTTAAAAACGAGATCATTGTTATTATAAGTTAGCAAACTAACACGAATTCATGTGGCCCAATTATTTACTTAGACTCCCTTATTCCTAGGTGTATCTCTTATATTTTAATTTTGTCTTGAATGATCACGAGGATGCATTGTTCGACTTATTTCGATAGTTGCAATAGTTAGCTAAAGGACCGATATTTGGCAGCGACTTCATACTTCGAATCTTGAGAGACGTTCTTGAAATTATGTTCTTCTCTTCATAATAGGAATATCTTCACTTGAAGTTTTGAGAGATTCTTCATACTTGGACCACGACTTCTTCATTTTTATCCAATCTTTATTTTGGACTTTGATATACAACGATCCGCCTCCTTTTAGGACTTGGATCTATTTATCCTCATACCTTGCTAGGGTCTTTTTGCATAGACTTCACCATGATCTTTAGGGGAGTTTTTGCTTTTCGTCGTGTGTCTCGATCCTTCATATTGATTTTTGATAAATGATTCTTCACATCACTTGGGATCTTTAGCAACAAAATGTAGCCATCATGCCTTGTTAGGGCCTTTCCGGACTCGCCAATCTTCGCATCCCGCTTCAATAAGTTATGCCTTGGCTATGAACTCTAATTAATACCGAGCAACTTTTAAACGATCTTGTGCTAGAAGCTAAGTAACTTTTCAAATCGTACAACCTTATTTATTGCAAATATATTTATTAACAAGCGATGGGAGAAAAAGCTCATAATCAACTCACATAAATTCATGAAAGAATTCCAAACTTATAATTGACTCTATCATCTCTCGTTCTCCACAATTTAAAATCTCAAGGAATGAGACTCGTGGATGCTTAGCCAATTAAATCAAAGTTTTGGGTTTTCAAGTCATCTATAGGATCTTGCAAATTCTTAGACTCTTTCAAGTTTAGAATTCGCATTTTAAAGTTCCCTTGATAAACGACTTTCTAGGATCAATTATAGGAACTTGTGAAAAGTTCTTGATATTAACCCGTAAGAGTTTAGACTTTCGCGTTTTAAAGTTCCCTATATAAAAGCCTAGCAAAACTCGACTTAAACACGTTAAGGATACTAGATAGAGTAAACTTGGATAAGTAAACTCGGGTTGAGTCAAAATATTCACGACTTTGAAATATTTAAAACCACTTTATTAAACTTTATTTTTAGCAAAGAAAGTAAATAACACTAACAAAGGAAAATACTACTATACAACTAGGCCAAAATCGATTAAATTTTTTGAAAAATATCGGAAAAGCCTACTTACTTTGATAGAAGTCCCCCTACACTTGATATAAACATTGTCCTTAATGTTTAAGCATGTGGGAGTAAACTCCCTTACACTTAGGACATTGTGCATGTTGTTTAAATCTTGGTAAGGAAAGGACAACTATAGTGATTTCAATGTGAACATATAAGATATGAAATATTGAATCACGATGGTTTAGGATAGAACCACGAAGACGGGTACACGGGATCACGGTTCGTCAAATGTCATCAAAAGTGGATATTTGAAGCTTTAATCCCTGCACATCATAAGAAACAAGACAACAAACACATACGGGCTCCCCCTACACTTATTATGAAAACGGTAAATGATAGATCAACGGGTTGCCTCCCAAGAAGCGCTTGTTTTTGTTAACCGAGTCACGAGCCTGACTCGACCCGAAACTAATTCAAGGGAAACGTGGTGAGGGATGGAATCATCTCATGAGAGATGTCCTCACCAAAGTAAAACTTCACACGCTGGCCATTCACTTTAAAATTAGGCCCATTTGGCTGAGAAAGCTCAATGGTGCCATAAGGGAAGACTTTGGTGACGGTGAATGGACCAGACCAACGACTCTTCAGCTTGCCGGAGAAGATCTTCAACCGAGAGTTATAGAGTAAAACTTGATCACCAACGTGAAACTATCGGTTCTTAATCCTTGCATCATGTAGCATAAAGTAAATGTAATGCAAAAGGAATAGAAACATAAGGTAGCTCCCATCTTATGCACAACCTCTCCATGCTCCTGTCTGACCTTGGGTACCTGCCGTTTGGGAACATGAAAAGAGAAAACGGTTAAGCGATACACTTAGTGCGCGGATAGGTGACATAATATGGAATAGCATAAACATAAGAAAAGACTGAAATGAAAACATGACAATGAAAGTGCAGCGGAATAATATAAGTCCTGGAAACCTGGTGAAATGTAATAAACTAGTTTATTCTAAAAAGTCTGTTGTACATGTTTATACTGAAAAAACCTGATGTTTTATCATGAAACTGTAATTTAAATGCCAAAGAACTCATATAGGTCATGAAATATATCAACGTGCATGAATACATAGAGGGGTGACCTCGTTGTGCAATTAGAGGGGATGCCTCTAATTATAATAGTCTGGGTAGGAGGGATCAACTCCTTGTGAAGGATGCAAGACACACACCACATTCACCATGAAAACTTGTCTGAAACATGTAACTAGGATGCACCCATTCGCCCCACATGATAATATTAACATAGGCCAAAATACTATAAAGGGACGCTGCGAGCAATCACTCTCACCGCAGAAGAGTCATAACACTGGTGTCTCTAGTGCTATGGTTACGGTACCTCCGTAACTAGGTGAAACATGGCATGCTTGTATATAGCTCAGGCAATTAAAATAAACATAACATTTCCTAACGTGTTTAAGACACATGACTATAGGGAAAACAGATGGCATAGCAAACGAGAAAACCTAATCAAACATTCAAAGGGAATTGTCCATACTGAAGGACGAAATATCCGTACCGTGTATCCAGTAATGTGAACGAAGATAACGCGAAGAATCCTACTCCGAATCCACAGGTGCTACATAATAAGGAGGGACGTGTATGAGTTGTCTGATTAACTTATACTGAACTGATTATTAGTTTACTTGATGTGTTATTACTTGTTTACTTGTTCCTGTCTTGTTTTAAGTGTTCTTACTTATATTACTGATTCATGTTAAAGCATGTATTCGGATTAGTGTATTTCCATGTTCTTAATTGTTACCATACTTTTTATACTATAATAAGTAACTTTCTAAAATAGCATGTTTCCTAAAATAGTAAGTTTCTAAAAATAGAAAGTTTCTATATTTAGAAATAAACTTGATTTATAATGTAAAATATAATCTATAATGTTACTATGCATAAATATATATTTCATGATTATACAATAATGTTTATTGAATACATACTTAAAGCTAAAAATAACTATTAATCTATATTAACTAATAAAATGAAATAATTTACAAGCTCCTTAAACTTGCAAAATTAAAAACATTTCCTAAATCAACCCATAAGTACAACTATTCTAAGCTTGAGCATTAAGAATCTCATAAAAACATTTCCTAATTTAAGCCACTAATACACAATTTTTAATATGACATATAAAATAATCTTCAGAACTGAATTAATTGCCATTAAAAACATTTCTAAAAATAAGATTTTTTAAAGAAAGTTTTAATAAAGAATTTCAGGAATGAAAAATTCATAATAAAAAACTTATTTAACAAAGATTTAGTAAAAAAATTATTAAAAATGTTGCTGTGCGAATTTTGTAAAATATATAGTTTTAATAATTTTTATAAAAAAATAATTTGGCATTAAAATAACATTCCCATATATAAATCAATTTTTAACTCGGTGTAACTTAAAAAAAACTAACCATTTTTCATTAAAACAATAATAAAGAAGTTACCATATTTATATATGTAAAGTCAAAAGCTGTTTTTCTTATACATGTTATTATTCTTTTATAAAAACATAATTATTTAACGTGTTCGATATAAAATAGATATAAAAACTAACGTTTCTTAATTTTCAACTTATTGTATGAAAAATTTCCAGCCAATTATGTATTTATTAAACATTATAACATGATTTTTCTAATAAATAAGTATTATTATTTTAAAATTTAGTGTATTTATAAAAACTTACATATGTATTTTGGTTGTGCAAAAAAATTCAAAATTATTTAACCATGTTATTTTTGTAAAGTATTAATTTACATAAATGATAATAATAAGTAAAAACTGACACTTTAGTTGGAATCGTCCTAATTTCAAAGATGATACATTATAATCAAAGCTTCTTGCACAATTTTCGGGCCCTAATATAAAAACAAGCAGGGTCTCTCATTCGAAATCACATAAACATCTCATTGATGGAATTTTTCCTTTACACTCTTTCAATTTCACCGACACAGATTCAAAAAAAGTCTCTCGACTAACAACCTATTCTATCGTATGCGTATTACACATCCCTTCATTCTCTATTTTGCAATTTTTATTATCTTTTTACATGTTGTGATAATTTGGATATAATTTGTATTGATGTTATTCTTACTTTTGATGTGGATACACTTTGCAGGCTTCACACTTCAATCTACAATTATTCATAAGTTTGATCCGATCCACAAAGTATGTAAGTTTTAATTGTATTGAAATACCGTAAATTTATATTATTGCCCGTTATTTTTATATTTATGATAAAACCCAACAATTGAATATAAATTAAATTTTGATTTGAAATTTGTTCCACTTTGTTGTGTTGAAATCTTTATAATCAGTTATCTTGCTTCGAAATCCAAATATTTTTTTGGATCATGATACGTATGGATTATTTTTATTATTTCTTTTGCAGGTTCAGGTTTATGATTCTTGATTTCGGCTGTGAAATTATTTTCTTAGTAAGTATTGTCTAACAGCTTAGCTAATTGAAATAATTATATAGGATATTGCTTCTCTAAGAGGCCACCATGGATTGTTATGACTATCCTATGTTAGTTCCTAAGCATAGATTTATTACAAGGCTCTTTTTTTGTTGAATTAAAATTTTAATCTGAGTTATATTTGGCTTATGCGTCTCAATACCGAATATAGGTTTATATGCTTGAATCAAAAGTCAGCTTAACTATAATCCCAGTTATCACCAATGCCTCCTTTTTAAATGTGGACGTCAGACAGTTCAGGTTAACTGCTAAATGAATTAGCTATTATGTCATTGGTTAACGTCGGGTGGGTTGGTTAACGGGTCAAATAGGATTCAAACTGAAACATGCCATATTTTAAGTATTGGCTGTAACTTTTATTTGATGGCCTGTAATGTAATATTCATTTCGGCGTCCACTTTTGTAACGTCATCTGATAGTCTCTGTTGTTTAATTTCTATCTTCCATGCTTTAGCCTCTAACTTATGCTCATTTCTATTTCAGGTACAAGCAATTCAGATGCTCATATGTGTAACTAAATAGAGTCTTTGCTCTTATGCGTAACTAAATAGAATCTTTGACATTAGATCTCTACTCTTCCTTGCTGATCTTAATGCAAAGAAAAGATACGCTTCCTCAACTGTAATAAAATATAAATTAGTGAATTACATGTCTTGAAACGGATATCGCCATCTAGGAAATTCTTTAAATAATGTATTTTCCGAGAATGATAGTTTGAGTTATAGATGATGTGGCTAAATTATAGACGATGTTGGTTTGAATAATGTATTTGATCATATATAGCGCTTAAGTTTCTCTTAACAAAACTGGTAAAATATAGTTACTCGCAAAACTGGTCTGGCATACATAAATTCTCTCTTTTAACCCAATATCAACTATTAAGATCTTTATGCAAGTTGTAATAGACGTTGTATTGATACATTTATGTGGGTAATCTTGAAATCTTGAAGCAAGTTAATGCTCTAATACCTTTTTGTGGAAGTTCAACCACATAATGTTTAAATTTGGTAATATCTTATCTGTAATGGTTTGAGAGCAACCTTTATTGTTAAACAGGTTTTTGAGACGACTGAAACAAGATCAATTCTTAAATATTGTATGTTTCAGTTAAGAAGGAACTCTAACTCATTTTACATTGATGTTCTTTTACACTTTTTTGCGTTTATTTTTTATATAGTTGAAATGATGTAAGTTATTCTTATATCATATACTTACGATTTAATAATGAATCTTGAATGAAATTCCAAAGATTAGTTGTGGTAGCAGCTGATGCCATATGATACACACCTAGAGCTAAAATGTACTGATAGTTTATGTGCCGATAATTTTTCCTAATGATGTATTACATGTTCCTGGAGGACCATGTATAAGAATGATACTGCAAATTTATGATAATGGCATCAGATTGAATAGTTTAACACATACTAACTTATCTGCTATGCAAGAATCATAAACAAAACAATTGTTAGAATAATATATCAACTACAGAGGTGCTAAATGTTAAAGAGAACTATAAAGATGTAATAGTAAATTCTTTTTTTTAAACTGACCATTAAAGATAGCTATTAAATTGACTTAAATATCATCTTCTATTTCCAATTATATTCGGTTCATATTGATTAAAATAATACTACATCTGTCTCAAAATTATTGTCTACGGACAAAAGACACACAGTTTTAGAAAAACATCACTTTTTCAGCTTTATCTCTCTTATTTTTTGCAGAATGACAGTTTTAACCTTAACCAATTAATTTTATAATTCTTTATTGTTTGTAATAATAACCTCAAGTGCGGGTAATAAGGTAAACTCAGACAAAATTATTTATCTAATTTTGGAAGTTTTGGAAGTAGACAATAATTTTAAAACAACCCAAAATGGAATAATGGACAATAATATTGAGACGGTGGTAGTAATTCTATATTTCAAGTTGACAACAATGTGTAGTAGTATCATGAGTGAAATATGAGACAAATACATTGTATAGGTGATGCTTCTATAACTTTTAGATACAAAAATGTAAGCCAGTTAATGTCCCTATGTTAGTTCATATCATTTTGATGCGAATGGGTCGTTTTGAGTGAATCATAAACAAAATTGTTGATATTTTGATCTGACCGAATCAAACTGAGTCCAAAACATTGGGTACAAGTATATAAACATTATGATTTTGTCGACTATTAACTTTCATTTTAATTTCAGATCGTTACCGTAAATGAAAATATTACGATAAATTGAAAATATCAACAATTTTGTTTACTTTTTTCATTTTTTCATATTATAATTGCGACGAAAACGTCAAGATCACTAATCACGCAACAGGATGTGTTAAAAAACCCATATAATATTACATGTTCTTATTAACCTTTTGTTCTACATATAAATGAAAATATCAAAATCACTAATCATGCAACAGGCTGTGTTAGAAAATACTTCATCAAACTACGTTAAACAAGTCACTAAACTACATGTTTAAAGAGAGGAAAATACTACCTCCGACACTGTACAAATTATTAACGGAACAAATTTCAGAAAAAAAAGTTATCATACAAAGGTGTTGAGAATTCCTCTCTCCGACAAGTGTTTATGTTAAGAACGTCCAAATATAGTTCCTTATTTCAGTTTCATTTGCAAGGACCATTTACGAAATTCAAGGCCAACCGCTTATAAGAATAGGTTTCTTATGTCCTGTTTTCACTCATGAAAAATTATACGTAGTTGTTTTAAGCATGAAAAGAAAGAAAAGATTGAAGGTTGTAGTTTCTGATCCGGATAGGTCTAAAAAGACAACAAATGTGGTTTACAAAAAAAGTGACACATGGTATAGGAACAAGGTTCTAATGATATGAACAATATACTTTTTCAAATGTTTTCTAATATTATGTAATTTATATATACATCTAAATCATTGTTCACAATTTCATTTTAATTACTTTTTTATTCATCTATTAGGTGTTTATAGAATGAGCATTGGTTGTTGACTTTATCCACTCTCAAGTCTCATCTACGTCCATGTTGAAGACAAAAATGCATGAAACTATATTATTGTGATTGTTAAAAATAAATACTTATCGAATAATTCATGTATCTTTATGTTGGTATTTTTATTTATTATCGAAATCTGTTTATGTTTTTTTAATGTTAACATCTGTTTGTTACTTTATACAAAAATCTTCTGTATAACATGAATGATCTTTTATATTTCTATGGAAGAGCAATTCTTTCGCCAACTAATGAAGTTGTAATATATATTTTTAAATGTTTTTTCAAATATTTTGTAATTATATCTGAGTTATTGTTCAAACTTTTCTTTTAATTACTTTTACACTTAACTTTTAAGTGTTCACGAAATGGACATTGGTTGTTCACTTTATTAGTTTCATCTATTACCAAAACTCGATTAATTTCTTTAATATTAATATCTATTTTTTTTAAATCACCCATTAAACTATACCCGACGTTAGACGGGTCTTTAAGCTAGTTAATAATAAAGTGCATGGTTTTTCTTAGAATTATTAATTAATAAAACAACATGATAATTTAATAAACTTAACATTAGCTAGATGATAATATAATTAAATTAAGGTACGGTTATTAATTTAATAACGTAGATAAATACTTAGGTTAATTTCGTTAACTAAATATAACCCAAGTCACATGATTAATTTAATTATAATTTGCATAAAATAATTAAATTAACAACTTAATCATAACATATTCGTGTGTACCCGAGCCTACCGAGACACCCATGTCTCGGTCGTACTAAACAAAACAAACTAACAAAACAACCAAAACAGTGATGTCCAACATATCTATATAGTTCTGTCCAACATACTTATTTAGTTCTGTCCAATAAACATTTTCCTAGTTCTGTCCAATATCTATCCTGCAGTGTCGTCCAATATATGAACAAACCCACAGTTCTGGTCCTGCTGCTGCCATTAACTACCCCCTGGTTTCATAAGCTACATGCTGTTAATAATTACTTCCTACTTGCTTATATTCGTTCCTACTGCCAGTTACTTCTACCCACTCTTTTTAGTATATTTCTGATGCCCGTTATTTACCCAACACTAATGTTGGGTGTGTTTGGGTTACTACTGCCCGACTAAGACCCACGCCGACATCCCTACAGGCTACGACTGGTGGAATAAATGCACCACCGAGACACATAAGTGTCTCGGTTTGTGTGTAATCCGATTCTAAAAACCACAAAATGATTACTCCTTTCATCTAACTTGTTTTACTCACGTTCTATCAACACGATCCTGATCCTTTAATGGATTCTTGATTTATTAAACCAACGGAAAAAGAAAAAGAATAAAAAAAAACGAGATTCAACGTTACCTAGTTTTCGTGTTAGGATTTCAGGAAGTACGAACAATCACAAACCTTGATTCCTGAATTTAAAACCCACGTGATTTTTCTTGGTTCTTGATGTTCAAGCGACGACAACCAGGAAAAAGAAGGAACGATCGGATGTTTTATTATTTTAGGGTTTTATAGATCATTGTCAAAAATAAACATGTACTCCCCGTCTTTTATTATTACTCGGACTGTGATAAGATATGGGCCCTAGGCCCAACTTTTGGCCCTCTAACTGTCTACAATAAATAGCCCAACACCCTTTCGTTTTAATTTTCATTCCTTGTTATTTCTTACATGTAATCGTGTTTTAATTGTCGTGAACGTTTATTGTTATCCATATACATGTTATACGTAAATATTAATTACGTAATTACTTATCGTATATATAATTAATATACCTAACAATCATGTTAAATGTTCGTGTCGAGTGCCGTATATTAATAAGTCACAAAGTTTTAAATATACATATTTTCAAGTAATAAGTGTTCTACGGATTTTAAAGCGGGTTTTATAACTCCTCCCCTCTAAAAAGAATAATTCTTCCTCGAATTAGAGATATGATAATATGGGAAGGACCTGGACGTAACATGACTGTAAAGGACATGGAACGTGACGTTACTGAGGGAACACATCCGACTTATGGACATAAAAGAGGATAAGAATTCCAGATGGACTCCTCCGTTTCCAAGTGGCCTCCCGCTCGGAACGGTCCTCTAAAAGATCTTGGCGAAAATAATAATATTGGTCTTCATGATTCTGTCTTGACGATACATAAAAGTTTATGTTTTATCATCGTAAGATGTATAATCACGAATCTGATTGACTGGATAAGAAATAACATGTAAGGATACATGAAATGATATGATACGAAATGACATACTTACTGGTATAAGCACACTCCTAGCATTGATGCACGAGACATATTGAGACGTAGTACGTGAACATTTGTGAACGTGATACGTGGAGGTATGATGCCTGAAATATGTCGTGAACGTAAGATAACTGAGGAGGTAACGATGAACGATACGAGCTGAGACGTGAAATATGACGTGAAACGTCTGTCTGAGGATGGCAAGTCATACTCAACTTTAGTCTGGTCTCCCAAGCTTTCTGCATCTCTTTCCAAAATGAAATATAAAACGTACATCGTGAGCTAGGAGACTATCATGATCGTGAACGATGTCATGAACGTGGAAATGAAAACCCAATGATAAAAACGAAAAAGGAATATAAACGTGAACAAAGTTGTGAACGCTAACGTGGGACGTAACTAGTGAGCTGAAATCGTCATATGGACATGAGCCTAGATAATGAACGCGAACCTGAACCTTTATCCGATTTGGGAGCTGATAGAGTGCCGTGTAATCATACGATAAGGCTGAAAGATATCTGAGAATCTGCTACTACGTACTCTTTACGGATGAAAGAAAACGTGTAGTCTAGGTTAAATGGTCGAACGAAAATCCCAAAATTTCTAAGCGTTGAAATGTCTGCAAGCATGTTGGTGTTCTATCTTAACCTGCTGATAAGTCAGGCATTTAGATATGAACGTAACTACATCTTGTTTCGTGCCTCTCCACCAAAATGTGGTTAAGATCATGATACATCTTGTAGGACCTGGGTACATAGCAATTAGAAAGCTATGAATTTGGTTAAAATTATACTTCTCTTAGCATAGGGTTTTCAGGAACACATAAGTTAGTGTAGGATTTTCTCCTTTACGCGTAGGATTAGTCATGGCAAAAATTACCGTAGGAACAATGCGATTCAGCGTGTCACTGAAATCAACAAAATATGTGCATGAAAAGTTTCAGTGTGAATTTCTCCTGCTGTAAACCTTGTAATAGAGGGAAGATAGTCTTCGTGTTTTCTCTGGACTCAAGAAAGTCAAAATGTTAGCAATGAACAGAATGACGAACTTGTCCAGAGTTCATGAAAAGTTGTTTCATCGCGTCCATAATTACTATTGGGAATTCGTGGACAAAAAGGCACAAACATGGATTCATAATGACCATAACGTGTGCGAAGAACAGTCACAAAAGCATCCTGCCCTTTCACTCGCAATAATAATAGCCTGGTCGAAAATCGCTCTTGGAAAGTGTTTAAAGTGTGGTAGTTGGTCGGATAGACCAATTAATACTTAGAAGGTAAAATACAGGTATGAATGGTGGTATGATTGGTAGTTCCTTCTGGTAATATATCTAGGAAAATTCTGAAGAAATCGACTGATGATAAATAAAAGGTGTGACAATCCGTCAATTTATGGTTGATATTTGTATTCTCAATATTTATTTGAAAATATTATTTTAATGTTATATTATGAACTCACTTATTTTTGGGAAGTAATTTGGATTTACGTCTTGAAGTAGCGTTGACTACGTCTAAACCGGAGGATTCAACGTTACGTGCTTACGTTTACATACACCGTCTTTGGTGACAGTCCGACATTTCAGAAAATAAATTTATCCGTGAATATTATTTTGGAAGTTTAAATTTGTGTTGGTTCATAAACTCACAAATTTGCGAGAAGAGATTAGGACTTACGATTTTAATTTAACGTCCTTTACGACTAAACCGGAAACCCTAGGATTACGTATTTACGTTTTTGAACTCCGTTTTTGATGAGACAATGTTTATTAGATTCGTTTTGTGCCGTTGATTCATAATTTATTAGAACGTTTTTCGTAAAACGACCCAAGGGCACGCAAATCGAGGAAACTAGAATCGAGGAATACCCGTAAATTAGTGCGATGGGACAAACTAATTTATCCCACCCCACTATACATATGGGACGGCCACCAAGCACCAACACACCAAATAGGTGTCAAATTACAAGCTTAATGCTTACACTTGTAAGCTAAGCTTACAAGTTAAGCTACCACTACATCAAAACTAGCAAAACTAAAACCATTTGTTCATTATTCAACATGCAAACCACACACATTTTCTCTCTTCTCCTCTCTTTGTGCCGTCCCTATTGCCACCACCACCACCATGTTCACCAAATTTTCCACCATAAATCTTATGTTTAACTTGCATAAGATGGAAACCTATATAAGACTTGAAGATTGGAGGTGATTATAACATCCAAGGAGGAGTTTCCATAGAGTCTTGGGGCTGATTTTCCACAAGGAGTTCTTGAAGAATGATGGTCTTGAAGATGGTCTTGGTTATTCACAAGTTTCTTCATCAAAATCCATGTTTTGATCACAACCTACATCATCATGGTGGTATAAAGAATGTTCTCCCCATCCTCTTGTTATTTTGATTATGTAATCTTGTATTTCTTTTACTTATGTATATTTATATGATGATGATTGATGATTAAAAATGTTATGTGGGGATTTGGTGTTGATAGATTGGATAAACATGGGTAAAAAGATGGACAAACTACATGTAAATTGGGTAAATCTTGTTTAAATGGTAGGCTGTATAAAAACAGTAACTAACCACATGTTAGACTGATAAAATGATGAATTAGAATCCATTTACAGTAAGTAATTTGTCTTGTACACATGTTAGAGTTGGCCATGCAATGGAATCATTAGGATGAGTGAGATATGACTAAAACAAGTTTAGAGTACAAATATGAGTTCACTGTTTTGGACGATTTTTAGAAAATACTTAGAGGCTGATTCAACAATAGCTATAAGAGAGTTAAATGGAGCACATATCATGTAGTTTATGTCATAAAAATTTGAGCTTCTATCTCCATATAGAACTCTAGATATGGCAGTTTTGGTGAACATGAAAATAAAAATCAGATTTTGAAAATTAAAGTATAATAGTATTATATAAGCACTCAAGTTAAATAAGTATAAAATGTGAATTAAAACCCACTAACTTATATAATACATTTATATAAACATGTATAAGGATAAATAAATGGACATTTTATAAAAATGGTAATTTGATATGTTTTATAAGTTATAAAACTATAAACATGATTTTTACGACTTTTTCGGTTATTACCGTAAAATTAACGTTTTTGTTAAATAAAACTTAGACGGTTGGACCCGTCTAATGTAAACTTTTATAAACTCATATACTGATATATAAATATGTATATAACAAGTAAAAACCGATAAAACCCGAACTATATAACATACGGACATTAACGGACTAAGTTAACATGATTGGACTAATAATACAACAAAATGGGCTAAAACACTTATAAACTTATTTATTGGGCTTAACCCATTTGGGCCCAACATGTAAAGTGTAAATACTGATAATACAAGTATAAAGTGGAATAATACAAGTTAAAGAACTTATAATAAGTTTATTGGACCTAAAACACGTAAATAGGTAAAACTAGTAAACTAGTAAGAAGTTACCAATACGTAAACACTAAAATGAGTAAGCGAGAATATGTAAACCCACTTGATCATCATATATATATAATCATCATATGTATACATAATTGTTATTTTATAAAGTCATTGGACAAGAGTCTAAGACGAGTATTATTTGTCTAGGTTTCCGTGATTGAAGCACGTACCGTACATCCAAATCGCCAATAATCGCCTTCCCACATCAACGTGAGTTCATAGCCTCGCACTCTTTTAAATGTTTTTATAAATGTTTTATAAACCCGCGAGGGAGATAACATGTTAGTTTTTATAAAATAGGACACCATTTGTCCCGATTGTTTGTTTATTGATTTGGACCCGAATGATTGTATGACCCGATTGTATGACCCGATAAATGATTAAATGACCCGATAGATGAAAATAAATGGATTATTAAAGTTAGGTTATGTCACTAAAAGTCCCATTAGCATGAATTGTGAACTACCAGGATTTGGTAGACGCTTATGCATATAATAGTACTATTTGGGGACGATCACCCCAGTTCGCGCCTTGACGGTTGATCCCCGTCGTGCCACATTGATTGGTAAGCGAATTTATGTATGAGAAGATTTCCATAGCGTGACCTTTGTGACGACACGCTAATTTAGATGGGCAAATTGAGTTTCGGGCTAGCTACCCATTGTTTGTTTTAGTAAGGTAACAATGTCATGCGGCTTATAATAATCCAATTAACGAAATACTGCTATACGCACCGAATTACGATGTATTGCCTGACTAGCAATACGGGGTCATACTATTGATATTATGTTCGTGTTTTGGTTTTATATACCCATATTCATATAACTGTTTTTTATTTAATCTATACAACGTTATAAAACGTATTGTATGATGTTTTTACGACATTGGCTCGTATAATGATTTTTACGGCAAATGCCTATATTATGATTTTCGATAAGGATTTGTATAAAAATGACTTTGGCTATTTTATGGCCTATTACAATGATTTGTACGAAATGATTTTTGGTAATAATATTATACCAAAGTTATATTGATGGAATTTATTAAACTCTATGAATTCACTCGGCGTTATCGCTGACCTTTTCTTTTAACATGTTTTGTCTCAGGTACTTGAAGGTAATTCTCGGGAAGACAACAAGAATTCATGGCCCGCACTTTAATGACAATTTCCATTCAAATGCTTTGTAAAACCTGTATGGAATAAAATGACTTGGGACCTATGTAAATTTGATATTTAGGAATGGAAATGCTTTATTAATAAACGACGCGATTTTTAAGTGTTGTCTATGATGTGAGTAATGTGCTATCCCGTAACATCAACGAGTCTTCTGCTGTATTGAGTTGTATAAATTTGGGGGTGTTACAGTTTGGTACCAGAGCTCTCGTTATAGAGAACGAAAGATTTTTAAAATCATGGTTTTGAATAAAACATTTCAAAATCTTTTAACTATAAACATTTTTCTAAAAATGTCTAAAAATCTTTTGACTATAACGGTGCCGAAGAATTCCCGAGTTACCGACAAGGCCAGACTGAGAAGTGTTATTTTAATATATATATAACTTAGATTATATATATATATATGATGTAATTTGATTACATGATTGTTTGACGATTATTTTGGTATTTATACGAGGTATTTATACGACGTAGATTGTCACAAGGAACCCTAAATCCCCTAGTAAATTAATCGAAGCTATTCTCGTAGGAATTATAGCTATCCCAGATCTAAACCAAGTTGTGGATATTTATGATCCCAACAAATGGTTGATACTCGTAGAAATGTTAATATTAGTTGATTGTGATATTGAAGAAGAATTGGCGAGATTAAAACTGATATCGATGTCATGACGATCTATCCTTATAGAGTGGAGTTTGACAAAACGTTACCACCTAGAAAGATGTCATCTGATTCGTTGTCACCCAATTCTTAAATTGAAATCGAAAGGGTGAATGTTGCACTTGAGGATGTCATTGGAACCATTACCCAAAAGCCTCATGCCACTAGTACCTTTCCGAGAAGTCTAGTTGAATGATCAAGTCATTTCATACTAGAGACTCATTTAATAACTGTTGTTGTACGAGCTATAGGATTGGAATTAAGTGTTGATTCATATCGAGCTTTTATTGCCCTATTAAGGTCTAAAAATAAGGATGAAAGAATTGGAGAATGAGTTAGGATATCGAATTGAGTATAAGTTGATTGAAACTTGAATAAAGTAAAATTTAACCCGTATGGAATATGAGATTGTTAAAAGGAAGTCATTAAGTTCTGTGATTGAATTATAAGGTTTTAAATGATTGTAGGTTCGTGTTAAGTGTTGTTCCTAGGCCATTGTCCAATGACGAGGATGCCCAGTGTCCAAGAAATAAATTTAAGAAATCTTCTTCTGAATTGGGACCGATGGATCTTCCGGGACATGTGGAACACCTAATGACTCTTGTAGATTAGTATTCATTGTGGTATCTTTTAAAAATCCCTAACTTAACTGAGACATCAGTTGGTAGGATGAGTTCTGAGAATTGTATGACATAGTGACACGTAATGTGTTACGGTACAATTCTAACTTGTTTGTAATTAATGAAAAGACTACCTTTGATTGCTAAATTCTACATGTATCGATGTTATCTATCCTTTATTGCTTCATCCTAATGTTCACATTAGTGATGCCACCATTGAACAAGTACTCATCTCGAATTGAGTTACGTTGTGGATTATTCATTTTGAGTGCCATCGAGGTCATGAACCTCATGATTATTTGGCTAAGCTCATTTCCTACCGTATTGTAGTTAGTTCTTGGTGAATAACTTTTCATCACTCTTTTGCAGATCACACATTGTTTTTATAAGATAAAACAATATCCCTAGAGAAAAATTGAATTTTCATCACTATAAGGATTATTCAAAGTGAGATTTATAAGTGATCGTTATCAAAATGAAGTTGTTTATGAAACACCTTGGAGAACTTAATTGTTTTCATAACAAAGAACATCTTTGTAAATTTATTTTTGATTCTTATTTAAGAATTAAGCATGAAAATGTTTTTATTATAAACATGATGATAAAATTTTGACGAACTGAGTATTGCATCATTAATCTTGAAATTGTATATAGTTGCGCGCCTACATACAATTTGGAAGGGACCATGCAAGGCTGATTAGTAGTCACCATGAAATTATTAATAAACACTATATTTTCTTTGAAGATTGTGAAAGATTAAATTTTATGAGAACTACAAGAAGTGAAAAATAGGGACATAGTGTTAGGGACACCTACATATGTGCCTGTAGCATCTATTCTTCTGAGTTGAATTTACTCATCTGTGGAATTTGTCTTATTTGACAATTGATATTCCCTTCTTGTCCAATTCTCCCGTAGCGAGATTCTTAGGAAAAGTATCTGATTATCGAGTGTTGATACCCGACTGGATGTATCGACATTCCTATCATTTCTTATGATTTGATTTCATTTGAATGACCTGGGTAACGATCCGAGGAGCTTTCTAATGCGTACTCAATTCATGAAAACATGGGATATACTCATATTCGTTAATGTTTTCGTCTGTATCTGATTTGAAATTATCTCGTGTAGATTATGCGTTAACCTTACTCTTTTAAGGTTAGTTATGTCTCCATATATCCTTGAATTTGTGAAGGACTATGAATTATTATTAGGTCTTTTGAGAAGTTCACATCTTATCGACGGCAATAAAACTGAAAAGTTGATAGTGCCAGTAGAATGGATTGATTGATTATGACATGACGACATTGTCTTAATCGATGGGAACTCGAGTAGAAATCCCCTAAAAGATAAGATGTTGATTATCAAAAGTGATCTAAATAATTCCTGATGGATGTCCATATCCTGTATTTAGACTTGAAATTATACCGTGAATGGTTATGAATTAGTCATAGATATTATAATCTAGAAAGAACTTAAAATAAATGCATTAAAAGATGTTTATGTTATCTGAAACTTTAGGAGGTATTTGCTGGTGAATTACCTAGACTTTCGCCATTAAGGCAAGTTGAATTTGGTATTGATTATATTCCCGGTGTTGCACCTGTGGCTTGTGCATTGTACGTCAGCATCATCTGAATTAAAGGAATTACCGTACAACTGAAAGAGTTGTTGGAGAAAGATTTTATTCTTCCGAGCTCGTCATCATGAAGAGCTATGGTGTCATCATTCCTTATATTTATAGATTACTGTGAAGTGAGTAAATTGACAATCGAAAATGATATCCATAACTCGAAATGGAAGATTTGTTCGTTAATTTACAAGGTTCTAGCGTATGTTTTAGAGATTTGATCCATGGCATGGTTATCATCAACTTCGCATCTGCGAAAAAGATTACCTATTCCAATCACTACATCCGGTACTTGTAATGAACATTATGAGTTTCACGTGATGTCGTTTGGATTGACTAATGCACATGCAGTATTTATAAATTTGGTGAATCTCGTGTGTAGGCTGTAATTTGATAAAATTCATGCTTGTTATCATTAAGGACCATTTGTTTGTTTATAAGTATAAGAAGGAGTTAGTAATTATTTATAGATTGCCCTGAATTGACCAAACAATAAAAACTTGTACCTTAAATATTTAACATGTGATGAAAGACTTAATCCTTTACATTATTTGACCGTGTGATTAATAGAAAATGGAATATATTGACTCTTTAAAAATTAAGAGCCCTTTTAAGACTTTTGGCTTTACCAAAAAGAAAATGGAAATATGTTTTGACAAATGTTTTAACAAAGGATTTTTAAAAGATTATTTCCTTATACACAAATCATTTAACTAAACTACTGTTTAGGGGTAAATGTTCGTGTATACCTCAAGACAACCTAAGAGGGATTGAGGAAACCATTAAACCATGACTTAAAAATTTGAAATGACAATTTTTGCTTTTCAACTAAGAAAATTTCTACCAAAGAATAAACGAAGGTTTTTCGAACATTTACGGATCTTACTAATTATTTCCGATAAATCAACAAAAATTTTGTTAATTAAATTCAAATTTATTTTGAACAATTTTTTTTATATAATTAGACAAACTAAGAAAACTTAAAAACTTTTTGTGTTTACGTTTCATAAAAATTAAATATTTATTATTTAATTACTTGTAATAACTATCGACGCTTTAAACGTCAGATTAAGCAAAACTGATAAAAATAGTAGTTGAGACGAAACTACAACTTAGAAAATATGAAGAAAGAATATCTGAGTGAATTGTGGACATGATAATTATATCATCAGGAAAGGTGAATGTAGATATCGACACATAATATAGAAAGGATAAAGAATCAATTAGGACATGTTCCTTAATAATGAAGGTGCAAAATAAATTGCCGAACGATATAAAAATAACTATTGTTTGTAAGAAGGATAATATAGATAATAAAAGTGGTTCGTGGCTAATGTGAACCATTAGAATTGAGAAGCCGATAGCGTTAAATGTTTTGAAGTCCACTTGTGATTGTCTAAATATGGAGATTTAGAGATATAGTTATGTTGGAATCTTGTAAGTATAAGTATTCTATTTATGTCATTTCTGACTAAAAGTATCTTTGTCTGAAGAAGTTGTACTAATGGAAAATTATGAAGGCAGACATCGCCTCATACCTTAGTAAACGTCTAACTATTGCAAAGGTCATCATCTGAATTTGATTCGATTTGGGTCATCGTCGACAGACTGACCAAATCTACTAATATCATTCCTGTTAATGATAGATTCTTGATGTAGAAATTGACTCTTTTGTATTTAAAAGACTTGTGTAAACATGGTGTGCCTGTATCGAACATCTCTATCAAGATCCTCGCTTCGCATTGAATTTCTAGAGATTTGCTCAGAAGTCATTAAGAACGAATATTGATGAGAGTACTATGTACCACCCCAATCGAAGGGAAGAGGTAAAGTAACGATACAAAATACTATAAGTGTTGTTCTATGTTTGAATGATTGATCTTTGGTAAAGAACCGTATAATCGTTTTCCTTTGGAGAGATTATCATTGATAATTATCGTGTTAGGATCGAGATCGAATCTTGTGAGGATATATTAGAGCATCTGTAAGCAGGAGTTGAGATGAAGACACCCGACATACACCCACTGTGAGTTGGACATGTCTTTTAGGTTTAAGGTTTCCTATGATGGCGAACCTAACCTTGCAAAATATTCGACCCACGAGACCTGAAATGATTGTTGAAATTAGGATTTGATTATTGACTGCCGATAGTGGGCAGGAGGTTATGTGAATATGAAATGTAGATCTTGAAGTGCCAGATGGGTAGCGAAGTTATGCCAAAATTTTTATCCTTGGAAAAATGAATTAATGATCTGACAAATCATGGGATATAAGTCCCCGTTGTATGGGACCATTTAGATGATGTAAAAGATTGGTTTGAAAGGCATATAAGCTGGATCTACCCTAGGACTTCAAGAACTGCGTGAATTATGTTTCGTAAATCGAACTTGATGGAATGTCTATCAAGTGAGAATCTGACCACTTCTTAATAAAGCTTAGATCGGCGAAAAGTTGCATTCATCAGAAACCCGTGAACATCATGGATAGAGAAAGTAAGTCAACATTTAGCCTGATCTTATTCCCGTAGTTATGTTTGATGAAACTCGCGTATTGTAATGGATTACACTTATGAGAAAAGACCGAATGTGGAGGAAATACCCACATGGCTTTAACTCTATAAGAAGCGAGTAGTAAGATGATCTTTGAGGACAAAGATCATGTTTAGGGGTAAATGTTGTGACAATCCGTCAATTTATGGTTGATATTTTATTCCCAATATTTATTTGAAAATATTATTTTAATGTTATATTATGAACTCACTTATTTTTGGGAAGTAATTTGGATTTACGTCTTGAAGTAGCGTCGACTACGTCTAAACCGGAGGATTCAACGTTACGTGATTACGTTTACATACACCGTCTTTGGTGACAGTCTGACATTTTAGAAAATAAATTTATCCGTGAATATTATTTTGGAAGTTTAAATTTGTGTTGGTTCATAAACTCACAAATTTGCGAGAAGAGATTAGGACTTACGATTTTAATTTAACGTCCTTTACGACTAAAGAAACCTTAGGATTACGTATTTACGTTTTTGAACTCCGTTTTTAATGAGACAATTTTTATTAGATTCGTTTTGTGTCGTTGATTCATAATTTATAAAAACGTTTTTCGTAAAACGACCCGAGGGCACGCAAATCGAGGAAACTAGAATCGAGGAATACCCGTAAATTAGTGGGATGGGAAAAACTAATTTATCCCACCCACTATACACATGGGACGGCCACCAAGCACCAACACACCAAATAGGTGTCAAATTACAAGCTTAATGCTTACACTTGTAAGCTAAGCTTACAAGTTAAGCTACCACTACATCAAAACTAGCAAAACTAAAACCATTTGTTCATTATTCAACATGCAAACCACACACATTTTCTCTCTTCTCCTCTCTTTGTGTCGTCCCTATTGCCACCACCACCACCATGTTCACCAAATTTTCCACCATAAATCTTATGTTTAACTTGCATAAGATGGAAACCTATATAAGACTTGAAGATTGGAGGTGATTATAACATCCAAGGAGGAGTTTCCATGGAGTCTTGGGGCTGATTTTCCACAAGGAGTTCTTGAAGAATGATGGTCTTGGTTATTCACAAGTTTCTTCATCAAAATCCATGTTTTGATCACAACCTACATCATCATGGTGGTATAAAGAATGTTCTCCCCATCCTCTTGTTATTTTGATTATGTAATCTTGTATTTCTTTTACTTATGTATATGTATATGATGATGAATGATGATTAAAAATGTTATGTGGGGATTTGGTGTTGATAGATTGGATAAACATGGGTAAAAAGATGGACAAACTACATGTAAATTAGGTAAATCTTGTTTAAATGGTAGGCTGTATAAAAATAGTAACTAACCACATGTTAGACTGATAAAATGATGAAGTAGAATCCATTTACAGTAAGTAATATGTCTTGTACACATGTGAGAGTTGGCCATGCAATGGAATCATTAGGATGAGTGAGATATGACTAAAACAAGTTTAGAGTACAAATCTGAGTTTACTGTTTTGGAAGATTTTTAGAAAATACTTAGAGGCTGATTCAACAGTAGCTATAATAGAGTTAAATGGATAACATATCATTTAGTTTATGTCATAAAAATTTGAGCTTCTATCTCCATACAGAACTCTAGATATGGCAGTTTTGGTGAACATGAAAATAAAAATCAGATTTTGGAAATTAAAGTATAATAGTATTATATAAGCACCCAAGTAAAATATAGTATAAAATGTGAATTAAAACCCACTAACTTATATAATACATTTATATAAACATGTATAAGGATAAATAAATGGACATTTTATAAAAATGGTAATTTGATAAGTTTTATAAGTTATAAAACTATAAACATGATTTTTACGACTTTTTCGGCTATTACCGTAAAATTAACGTTTTTGTTAAATAAATCTTAGAAGGTTGGACCCGTCTAATGTAAACTTTTATAAACTCATATAATGATATATAAACATATATAACAAGTAAAAACCGATAAAACCCAAACTATATAACATACGGACATTAACGGACTAAGTTAACATTATTGGACTAATAATACAACAAAATGGGCTAAAACACTTATAAACTTATTTATTGGGCTTAACCTATTTGGGTCCAACATGTAAAGTGTAAATAATGATAATACAAGTATAAAGTGGAATAATACAAGTTAAATAACTTATAATAAGTTTATTGGACCTAAAATACGTAAATAGGTAAAACTAGTAAACTAGTAAGAAGTTACCAATACGTAAACACTAAAATGAGTAAGCGAGAATATGTAAACCCACTTGATCGTCATATATATATAATCATCATATGTATACATAATTGTTATTTTATAAAGTCATTGGACAAGAGTCTAAGACGAGTATTATTTGTCTAGGTTTCCGTGATTGAAGCACGTGCCGTACATCCAAATCGCTGATAATCGCCTTCCCACATCAACGTGAGTTCATAGCCTCGCACTCTTTTAAATGTCTTATAAATGTTTTATAAACCCGCGAGGGAGATAACATGTTAGTTTTTATAAAATAGGACACTGTAGAAACTAGAAGGGGGGGTTGAATAGTTTCTTAAAATTTACTTGTTAAAATATGGTTTCCAAAAATCCTTTTTCAAAAAACTTAGGCTTGAGGAAATATGTGAAATCTTCTTATGCATAAATATGAACAATGATAGTGTAGCTAAACTAATACTAACAAAAATATATCCACAAAGAATAAAGAATGATAGTGTAGCTAATCTAATATTAACACATGTATATGCAAAAAGTAATAAGGAATGTAAAGAGTTAAGGGTAAAGAAAGATCAAACCGAACACCGAGGATTTATAGTGGTTCGGCAACGAAGCTCACTCCTCGTTCCTACTCCACTCCTCGAGTACTCCTTACTCGAGAGTTCACTACACAACAAGCTCCTTATGGTGGAGAAAACCGTACACGTCGCTTAACCAATTTCCGACTCTAAGCTAAAAGTCGAGCCCTAATCATAGCTAGGACCAATCTACACAACTATACTTAGTACATACACAAATTCCAAATAGACACAACTACTTGGATCTTCACAACTATGACACAACTACAAGTATATAAAAACTGATCTTCAATGGATCTTTGGTGGTGGACTCAACACTTCACTAGGATAGTGTTTTTCTCTTTGCACTTGGAGAGGAAGAGATGGAATAACAAGATTCACTTCTTAAACAAGTAATAATCAAACAAATGATCAAAGATTTGAGTGATTAAAGAAGGGGTTTGAATCTGGAAATGAATGTGCAAAAGAGGTGAGGTGAAAAGCTGAGAATGGCCAACTATTTAAAGGACAAAGGAGCCAACGGCTAGTTCTGCCCGCGGTACCTTATCACAGCCCACGGTACCTTATCGATAAGGTACCGCCTAGGCGCTAAGGTACCGTCGGACTAGACTCCGCTCCTTTTTGTCCTTTATTGGTGGAGGTCTTATCTAGGTATAAAAATATCCTGAAAGGATATTCTTAACAGAATAAGAATATGCCATTTTTAAATTTCAAATAATTAATTTAATAAAACATTTTCTTAAAAATAAAGTTTAATAAAAACTTGTCACATTTAATAAAAAGTGAGTTTTAAGAAAAGATTAAATCACTTAATCACTTGATCAAGGTTAGTACTTGTTTATCCATACCTTAAGTGAAAATGGGTAAAATGAAAAATACTTGAACTCAAGAATTCGTTTTTCGTTGTTTTCGTAAATGCTTGTTTTTATATATTGTCGTAATAAAAACTAAGCGAGACCGAAAAATGCCAGTAACGTTTTTAGTCATTATTGCATTAACAATCTCCCCCTTTTTGATTCCGACAATACATAAAATCAATCACACAAAAAAAAACAAGATTTTCGAAGACGAGTTTATTCATTTCTCCCCCTTTATCGAAGCAAAAAGGTTGCGTAAGCCGGTGTTGAAGAAACGGACTTTGCAAAGACCCCCTTGGTGCTTACTCCCCCTAGCTTGGGGAACCGGGGAATCGAGATATGATGACAAGCTACATAGAAGGGTTAGTTGAACAAAAGAAACAACCAACAATATATAGCAATAGGTCACAAAAAAAAATTAAAAGAGAAGAAAACACAATGACAAAGATCCAAGATAGGTTACTAAAGAAACATCATACAAGGAAGTATGCAAAGAAAAAAAAAGAAACAAGCCAAAACATAAATCTAATCCTAGTTATTCTAGAATTCTAAGATTTGCTTGAATTTGGTGTCTTGAGAATAAGCAACCAATGCTTATATGAAAGACAAGGTAATAGCGGAGGGTGGTGGTGGTGGCTTGTTGGAGATCTCATAATCAAAATGAAGAGGAGGCTTGATTAAGAGACTCTTAATGTAGCTCAACTCCTCATAGATGTGTGCCATATCAAGATGTTGATATTGACAACAATGACAATATGTTCCATGATGCATGACATTATCATGAGAAGGAGGAAGAACACTAAAGGGTGGTGGTGGAAGGAAGGAAGTTCCACAATCAACATTCTTGGTAGGAGAAATGTGATTAAGAGTGTTCTTGGGTGGGTTTGGATTGAAAGCAATTGGAGAAAATGGAGGAGATTCAAGGCTTTCATTTGGAGAAAAAGACATTTTGGATGTGAAGAATGCAAAATGCTTATGGTTTAAATAGGGAAGGCTTAGGGTATTTTTGGGGTGGTCAAAGGGTTTGAAACAAAGATTCTCAAAAAGCTTGGAGCAAATCAGGAGTTTCAGACAAAAACCCGAAAAGGAAGGCCACTGTAGGCGGTTCCTTATCTATGGTGGCGGTACCGTATCAATAAGGTACCGCGGCTCACTTATGGAACCGCCTTCAGAAGCAGGGTTTGGTGTTTGGAGAAGGATTTTTCAGCAAATCTTATTTTTCTAGTCTAACTTATCATAGGGATGTGCTTAAAAGCTAAGATAGACAAGAAAAGTATATGCAAACTTACCAAATAGAGATTTGACAAAAAAAATAAAATCAATGTAGGAGGTGTGTAAGACAAGACCTTATGACACAATGATCCTCCATGATTCAATCTTGTTCTTGCTATGTTTGAGAGAATCATACATATGAATTATGTAAGATCTATATTAATAGCGAGAATCTATGAAAAATCGTTTTTAGATTGAATAACAATGTTAAACGAGTTTCTCAACCGTTTTCGAAAGAGACTTTGAGAGTTTTGAAAAGAAGATGAGAAGATTTTTCAAAAGAATCTTAAAAGACTCAAGGACTCAAGGTGGTAGGAGAAAACACACAAGAAGAAAAGAATTTAAGAAAGATGTTCCATTAATCCTAGACCTAGACGCAAGTAATAAAAAGGTTCCCTCTTAAATGGCTTAGTGAAGATATCGGCTAAGTTGTCCTCGGAGGGCACCTTTTCGATAGTAATGTTACCCTTTTGAACATTATCTCTAAGGAAATGGTGTCTAATTTCTATATGTTTGGTTCGCGAATGTTGCACGGGATTCTTGCTTAGCTCTATAGCGCCTTTATTATCGCACATGATGGGAACATCATCAAGAGAAATCCCGTAATCAACAAGCGCTTGCTTCATCCATAGAGCTTGTTGGCATGCTTTACCGGCACTCACATACTCGGCTTCCGTGGTGGATATCGCAAGAGTGGTTTGTTTCTTGGAGAACCAAGAAGTTAAACAACAACCCATGAAGGTACAAACTCCACTAGTGCTTTTCCGGTCCACATAGTCTCCCGCATGATCCGAGTCCGCGTAGACAATGGTTTCTACGCCGGTCCCTTTAGGATACCATAATCCTAAATGTATAGTGCCTTTAATGTATCGGAAGATACGCTTAACCGCTTCAAGGTGAGAGGTTTTGGGAGCCTCTTTGAAGCGAGCACAAAGGCAAACACTAAACATGATATCCGGTTGACTTGCCGTTAGGTACAACAAACAACCAATCATCCCTCTATATTTGGTGTTGTCTACCGACTCACAATCATCATCTACGGTGAGTTTAGTATCCGAGGCCATATGGGTCTTCATTGGTCTAGATTCTTCTAATCCAAATTTCTTTAGCATTTCTTTAGCGTACTTAGATTGACTAAAGAAAATACCATCGTCCATTTGTTTAATTTGGAGTCCTAAAAAGAAGTTAAGTTCTCCCATCATACTCATTTCAAACTCATCATGCATGATTTTGGCAAAGTCATCACACAATTCTTGACAAGTTGAGCCAAATATAATGTCATCAACATATATTTGTACGATTATGAGGTGAGGACCTTTCTTCTTTGTAAAGAGTGTATTGTCTACCATACCCATGGTATACTCATGTTTAACAAGAAACGCTTTAAGTCTATCATACCAAGCTTTGGGTGCTTGTTTGAGTCCATAAAGTGCTTTCTTAAGCTTGTAAACATGGTCCGGTTTCTCAAAATCAATGAAGCCGGGAGGTTGAGCCACATATACCTCCTCATTGATCAAACCGTTAAGAATTGCACTCTTTACATCCATTTGTTGAAGCTTAATATCTAAGGCACAAGCTTAGGCTAAAAGGATTCTAATTGATTCTAATCTAGCTACCGGTGCATATGTCTCGTCATAATCAATCCCTTCTTGTTGATTATAGCCTTGAGCTACAAGTCTAGCCTTGTTACGAGACACAACACCATTCTCATCTAGCTTATTCCTAAATACCCATTTGGTTCCTATAATGGTAGAACTTCTAGGTGGAGGAACAAGTTCCCAAACATCATTAGCAACGAATTGATTCAATTCTTCTTGCAACGCAATGACCCAACTCTCATCCGTCAAGGCTTCTTTAACATTCTTAAGTTCAATCAAGGAGACAAAACAAAAGAAGTTGCTTTGGTTTTGGACTTGAGATCTTAGGGTCCTTTGATTTAAGTCACCAATGACATTATTGAGAGTATGATCCCTAGACTCCTTAATGTTTACTTCCTTTTCAACACTAAGGTCTTCAACTCCTATTTTTCTAACCTCTTTGGCTTTAACTACTTCTAATTCATCCAAGTCATCATCAACCAATGGTGGTGTCTTGGGTGAAGGAGGGGTTTCATCAAAGGTTACGTTGAGTGATTCTTCAATAACCCCTGAGGTTCTATTTAGGACTATGTAGGCCTTACTAGTTTGGGAATAACCTAAAAGGATACCTTCGTAAGACTTTGGGTCAAACTTGGTAAGGTAGTCTTTGGTGTTGAGGATAAAGAACTTGCTTCCAAACACCCTAAAGTATTCTAATGAGGGTTTCTTACCTTTAAGAATCTCATAGGGGGTCTTTCCTAGGAAAGGTCGAATAAGAATTCGGTTGAGAATATAAGTCGATGTATCTACGGCATTGCACCAAAACTTTTGAGGCAACGATTGCTCATTTAACATGGTCCTACTCATCTATTAGAGAGTCCTATTCTTCCTTTCAACTACCCCATTTAATTGTGGAGTGCGAGGAGCCGATAAGTTATGGGTAATACCATGAGCTTCACAAAAGGCACCAAATTGCACTTCATTATCAAATTCCCTACCATGATCCGTCCTAATAGAAACAATTGAACATCCTAGTTGATTTTGAATTCTCCGACTAAAGATTTCGAAGTGATCGAAAGCTTCATTCTTAGATGCCAAAAATCTAGTCCAAGTGAATCTAGAATAGTCGTCAACTATAACTAGGGTATAAAGGTTACCTCCATAACTCCGTATGGCGGAAGGTCCAAAGAGATCCATATGTAGGAGCTCTAAGCACCGAGAGGTCGAAACCAAATTCTTGGCTTTATGACTTGAGTGAACTTGCTTTCCAACTTTGCAAGCATCATAAAAGTGACTATCAAACTTAATCTTGGGGAGGTGTCTTACCAACTCCTTAGAGACTAAAGATTGAATTAAACGCATACTAGCGTGACCTAATCTCCTATGCCAAAGAGTAGAACTATCATCTATAGTCGCAAGACATATGTTGTCTTTTGACTTCTTATTAACCTGCATGACATAAAGCCCATGCTTTCTAACACCTTTTCCAATGACTTTTCCATCTTTTACGATTTCACTATCATGTTCCGAAAAGATGACCTTACACTTATTATCACAAATTTGACCTATACTTAAAAGGTTAAAACCTAATTTATCTACGTGCTCAACATTTTCAATGGTCATGGAGTCAAGAGAAACCGTACCTTTGCCAATGATATTACCACGTAGACTACTAGCGAATGTGACGTTACCTCCATCATATGCTTTGTAATGCGAGAACAAACTTCGATTACCCGTCATGTGTTTAGAACATCCACTATCCTTAATCCACTCATCGGGCTCCAAATCAATTCCCAAGCATATCTAGGTAACAATACACAAGATCAAACATTTGGTCTTCAATATCTCATGGGTCCAAAATTGTTAGTTCCACACATCCCTTGCATTTGGTTGGGATGAATGAATGAGGTGGGGATTCCCCATGGAGAGCAAAATGGAGGAGGGTAGTAATTCATGTAACCATTTTGTTGTTTATTACTTCTCCTAGGTGTGTTTGATCTAGGTTTAGAGTTATTATTATTGTTTCTAGGTGTTGGAGTTTTACTTCTAGTTCGTGAATTGTTTTGATTATCTCTTGTAGGCGTTGTCGTTCTACTTCTAGGCTTAGACTCATTCCGTACTTTAGGTGGAGTAGAAGATAGTCTAGATAAACTTCTATTTCCCATGAGAGGTTTACTTAGCGGCTTATAGAACTTACTAATAGCATTGTCTTCAAGTATGGGTAATTGAACCTTATTAACAGTAAGATGCTTTGGTTTTTCATTTAACTTAAATTTTTTAGAAAGTTCAGAGTTTTCACAAAAATCAACTTCTGGCCGTGGTACCTTATCTATGGTCGCGGTTCCATAGTGATAAGGAACCGCGCCATACAATGTGGAACCGCGTCCAGAAGGTGTTTTCTGTGAAAACCTGACTTGTTTTGGTTCACTAGTTGAGGCTTCATTTGAGTTAAAAACTAGACCAAGTTTTTCCTTAGAATGAACTTGTTTGTTTAACATATCATCAAGAGCACTAGTACCTTTCATGAACTTTTCCAATTTAATGGAGGTGCTCTTGAGATCATCATTCTCTAATCTAAGTTTCTCACAACTTAAGCAACCTAAATCAACCTCTTTGTTTTTCTCAAGTTTAGCCAATTTCTCCCTAAGTTCATTGATCTCATTTTCAAGCTTAGTTTTGGTTGATTTCAAGGTTTTATTATTTTCTATGAATTTAAGACTAAGTTTGTGTAAGCTATCATATTTGCCTTCAAATTCAATATCATCTAAAGTGGAACTATCATTGCTATAATATTCGGTTTCGGAATGTACCTCTTTAGAAGTGTGAGCCATAAGACATTTCTCCTCTTTGGGGTTTTCATCATCATCTTCACCGCTATCGCTCCAAGCGCCACTAACGAATGCCGTGTGGTTCTTATCACGAGCGGGCTTTGGACAATCACCAATGAAGTGATTTGGATTACCACATCTAAAGCAACTCCTAAAACCTTTTTCGTTCTTGACAAACTGATTCTTTGACAATGGTTTCTTGTCATAGTTTGGTTGCCTAACGCGTTGACCTCGTCTCTTGAAGAACTTCTTGAAATCTCTCACCGCCAATGCATACTCCTCGTCATCACTTTCCGAGGAACTATCATGGTCACTTTGTGCCTTCTTGGCCTTAAGTGCAAGAGATTTCCTATCACTCTTGGTTTTTACTAATTCTGAGTCCTTCAAAATTATCATCTCATGAACTTTCAAGTTTCCTATGAGTTCATCGAGTGATAAAGTTGAGAGATCTTTCGACTCTTCAATAGCCGTGACTTTTGCTCTCCACTTTGGATGTAAGGCCCTTAGAAACTTCCTAACATTGTTCTTGCTAGAAAAACCTTCATCAAGTGCTTTTAGACTAGTAATATGGTGTTAAACCTAGCAAATGCACTATCAATAGTTTCATCTTCTAAGATGACAAATTGTTCATATTGTTTGACAAGAAGATCGATTTTACTTTCTTTGACTTGGCTATTACCTTGGTGGGTTACTAAAAGAGTGTTCCAAATATCTTTAGCGGTTTCACACATAAAAATCCTTTCATACTCTTTCTTAGGCAAAGCATTATAAATCACCATTTTAGCCTCACTATTTTTTGAAAGTTTCTTTTTAGTATCATCATTAGCTTTGTCAAAAGTGACTAATTCTTTTGTTTTAGAAACTTCATTAAATTGAAAGGGTAAAAAATCACCATTGGTAATAACATGCCAAAGATCTAAATCTTTTGATTTCACATAAGTTTCAAATCTATTTTTCCAATAAATAAAACTATCGGTTTCAAAAAGTGGTGGTCTTTGCATAGATTGCCCTTCTAGGTACTTGTTGGAATCCATAGATCGATTCAAGTTTTAAAATACAATATACTTTAAAAATTCTTGAGCAACCCGCTCTGATACCAATTGTAGAAACTAGAAGGGGGGGGGGGGTTGAATAGTTTCTTAAAATTTACTTGTTAAAATATGGTTTCCAAAAATCCTTTTTCAAAAAACTTAGGCTTGAGGAAATATGTGAAATCTTCTTATGCACAAATATGAACAATGATAGTGTAGCTAAACTAGTACTAACAAAAATATATCCACAAAGAATAAAGAATGATAGTGTAGCTAATCTAATATTAACACATGTATATGCAAAAAGTAATAAGGAATGTAAAGAGTTAAGGGTAAAGAAAGATCAAACCGAACACCAAGGATTTATAGTGGTTCGGCAACGAAGCTCACTCCTCGTTCCTACTCCACTCCTCGAGTACTCCTTACTCGAGAGTTCACTACACAACAAGCTCCTTATGGTGGAGAAAACCGTACACGTCGCTTAACCAATTTTCGACTCTAAGCTAAAAGTCGAGCCCTAATCGTAGCTAGGACCAATCTACACAACTATACTTAGTACATACACAACTTCCAAATAGACACAACTACTTGGATCTTCACAACTATGACACAACTACAAGTATATAAAAATTTATCTTCAATGGATCCTTGGTGGTGGACTCAACACTTCACTAGGATAGTGTTCTTCTCTTTGCACTTGGAGAGGAAGAGATGGAATAACAAGATTCACTTCTTAAACAAGTAATAATCAAACAAATGATCAAAGATTTGAGTGATTAAAGAAGGGGTTTGAATCTGGAAATGAATGTGCAAAAGAGGTGAGGTGAAAAGCTGAGAATGGCCAACTATTTAAAGGACAAAGGAGCCAACGGCTAGTTCTGCCCGCGGTACCTTATCACAGCCCGCGGTACCTTATCGATAAGGTACCGCCTAGGCGCTAAGGTACCGCCGGACTAGACTCCGCTCCTTTTTGTCCTTTAGTGGAGGAGGTCTTATCTGGGTATAAAAATATCCTGAAAGGATATTCTTAACAGAATAAGAATATGCCATTTTCAAATTTCAAATAATTAATTTAATAAAACATTTTCTTAAAAATAAAGTTTAATAAAAACTTGTCACATTTAATAAAAAGTGAGTTTTAAGAAAAGATTAAATCACTTGATCACTTGATTAAGGTTAGTACTTGTTTATCCATACCTTAAGTGAAAATGGGTAAAATGAAAAATACTTGAACTCAAGAATTCGTTTTTCGTTGTTTTCGTAAATGCTTGTTTTTACATATTGTCGTAATCAAAACTAAGCGAGACCGAAAAATGCCAGTAACGTTTTTAGTCATTATTGCATTAACAGACACCATTTGTCCCGATTGTTTGTTTATTGATTTGGACCCGAATGATTGTATGACCCGATTGTATGACCCGATAAATGATTAAATGACCCGATAGATGAAATTAAATGGATTATAAAAGTTAGGTTATGTCACTAAAAGTCCCATTAGCATGAATTGTGAACTACCGGGATTTGGTAGACGCTTATGCATATAATAGTACTATTTGGGGACGATCACCCCAGTTCGCGCCTTAACGGTTGATCCCCGTCGTGCCACATTGATTGGTAAGCGAATTTATGTATGAGAAGATTTCCATAGCGTGACCTTTGTGACGACACACTAATTTAGATGGGCAAATTGAGTTTCGGGCTAGTTACACGTTGTTTGTTTTAGTAAGGTAACAATGTCATGCGGCTTATAATAATCCAATTAACGAAATACTGCTATACGCACCGAATTATGATGTATTGCCTGACCAGCAATACGGGGTCATACTATTGATATTATGTTCGTGTTTTGGTTTTATATAACCATATTCATATAACGGTTTTTTATTTAATCTATACAACGTTATAAAACGTATTGTATGATGTTTTTACGACATTGGCTCGTATAATGATTTTTACGGCAAATGCCTATATTATGATTTTCGATAAGGATTTGTATAAAAATGACTTTGGCTATTTTATGGGCTATTACAATAATTTGTACGAAATGATTTTTGGTAATAATATTATACCAAAGTTATATTGATGGAACTTATTAAACTCTATGAATTCACTCGGCGTTATCGCTGACCTTTTCTTTTAACATGTTTTGTCTCAGGTATTTGAAGGTAATTCTCGGGAAGACAACAAGAATTCATGGCCCGCACTTAAATGACAATTTCCATTCAAATGCTTTGTAAAACCTGTATGGAATAAAATGACTTGGGACCTATGTAAATTTGATATTTAGGAATGGAAATGCTTTATTAATAAACGACGCGATTTTTAAGCGTTGTCTATGATGTGAGTAATGTGTTATCCCGTAACACCAACGAGTCTTCCGCTGTATTGAGTTGTATAAATTTGGGGGTGTTACAAAAGGAACTTCAGAAGTCGTGTCATGATTGATATATAGGAACCATCGAAGGCAATAACACATGCTTGTAAGGCAGAAGAAAATTTTTAACCGATTTTCATGGTGAAAACCCTGATGAATGTATTCAGGAATCTGAACATTGCTGAATATAATCTGGTACGAATAATGATCCATTGTAGAACTGAAAGATCTTGTCATCAAACTGAAATGAAAGCCTTTATATACATGGTGATACAACAGCGTCTTAGATAGACATGATATACAAATATGAAATAGAGAGATGAAATTGTCATGTCAGCACACGAAGCAAACGTGGCAGATCTCACTGAATGTGTTTCGTCTGTCTCACATGAAACGAACACTGCGTGACCAACCATGAACAATAAGTCAGAGATGGTACTGAAATTTTAGTGTCTTGATTTGTTCATGACAAAGAGCATAAGTATACCCTTGGAAAGGTACCTTGAATCATTAAGGCTAAGTTGAGAA
Organism: Glebionis coronaria; assembly: GCA_025667525.1. NCBI lineage: Eukaryota > Viridiplantae > Streptophyta > Magnoliopsida > Asterales > Asteraceae > Glebionis > Glebionis coronaria. The sequence continues at coordinate 540,086 of JANFOE010000491.1, forward strand.
ATTATGCCTGAGTCGTGTGTCTTGACTCATGTGCTGGGATATATACGTGTGACATGTGTCTTGACTGGTGTCTGGACATGTGTCTTTAGTACATATACATGAGAAGATGTGTCTTGACGAATGTCTTGACATATGAATAGAAATCATAATGAAAATGGTGGTTAAAATGCCAGAGTTAGCGGATCTGCTGGACTGCTGACCTTTGTGTTTCTGGTCCGATCGCTTTGATCTAACGCCTTTGTCTTCGTCTTGTAGGATCTCCAGGTTGTGAACAGCATCAGCATCTCGTAGCGTCTCCAAATAATCAGCAGCATCAACATTTAGTAACATTCATAAGCTATGAGCGACATCAGCATCTTGTAGAGTATCAACAAGTGGAGTACGCCTGAGATGATTTAGAATCGACTAACGAATACTCATGGAGTATTGTAGATGAAATACACATGGGATATGGTACATGGAGTACACGTGGATTATGTTACATGGAGTACAAATGGAATACACATGAAATGATCGGTATGGGGTCGATCACCTGACATGATTTAAAGGAAAATAATTGGTTAAACGGTTAGAAAAACCGAGCTGGAATGAGCATCATGATAGCCTAGCAATTCCAGCATAGACATCAATTTGGTTGCATAGAGAAAACACTGAAAGTGTGGTTAAACGAAACTCAACGATGATTTGCATGAAAACATGATTAATGAAAACCAACCATGACTATCATGAAAGCATGATTAAATGAAATCCATCAATTTCTTGCATGAAAACATCATCAACATGATGACATCATAATCAACATGAAGACGATGTCATCATGAAGAAACATGGAACAAAATTAACATGAAGGAGCATAAAACATAATCAGCATGAAAACGAAGTTAACCATGATAGTATGAAAACATACTTGACATAAGGAGACATAACAATTAAATGAGGGAACATGAAAAGTTATGACTGTAATGAGATAAGTTTTGAAAGTTAATAGTGTGGACGACTAGGAGTCGTTTCACAATGCAAAACAATGCAACTTAAATGATACGTATGACTCAATATAATACGACATAAACATGAAAGATGCGTGAAATAGTTTATAATGCATGAAACAATTTGTAAAACCCGCATGCTGTTACCATGAATAGTACCCTTAAGATCGTACGTACTAGATTAAAACTTTCCTTTTATAGTATGATTACGTTCACGTGTTAGAATTTTACGTATTACGTACGTGTTAGAACACGATAAGTATTTATTACGTACGAACACACAGTAATTATTTAAACAATAATTAATCACGAACATGCGATCATAAAATCATGAACGTAATTTAATCACGAGCTAATATTAAGTACGTATATATATTTATTACGAACACGAATAAATATATTAAGTCACGGTTAATATTTAACGAGAACACATAAAACACGAACACGACTAAACACGAACGAACACTTAAATAATTAGACTCGGAAAATGGTACGGGTACCTCATGTGGGGCCCCTTACCCGCGGCTACACCAAGGAGATGGGCCAAGCCCATCTAATTTTTACTAACATGGGGTTAAGGTAAAATTTGTTGTCACTTTTTCACTTTACAGTAAACATCAAAAACCATAAGAAGAGTTTTTCTCCTTCCTTCTTGCTCTCTCTTGGCCACCGCATATAACAACACACAAGGGGGTGTTCGTTTGATTTTGATCTTGAATTTTGTGCAAGTGTTCGTGTGTGTTCATCCTCGTTTGATCCACACATTCGGTATACCTTTTTAATCCTTTTTCTTTTTGTTTTGATTTAATAAATTAAATAAGAACATGATGTTTTTAAAAAGCTAATTAAAAACATAAATCAAACATGTAAATGGTTATGGGGTAAATCAAAACAGAGGATTTAGGGGTGTTTCTTGTGGCCGACGCCTAAACCGAACCCCAAGGGGGTCTCGGCTTGGCATTTGGACCACCACCGAGACCTCAAGGTCTCGGTTTTGTGGTGTGGGTCCCACGACAGCAGCAAACAAGGGAGAACCCCGAAGTGGTTCGGGGTATGGAGTTGATTACGGGTCCGGTTCATGGTTTCTAGTCACGATCCGGTTCATGGTTTATGTTAATGTTTATGATTTTAATAATTATATGTTAAGATTAAATTAATAAAACATGACATATTAATTTAATAAAATATGACTTAGGTTATAAATTAATTATTAGATCATGGATTTTTAACCTAAGTATTTATATTTTTCTAGGCTTTATAATTAATTAATTATTAAAAACTATGGTTATAATTAATTAATTAACATGACTTAGGTTATATTATTAATAGTTAATAATACATGTTTTAACCTAAGTATTTAACTTTATTTAATTAAAAACATGATATATTTAATTAAATACTTTTAACCTATAGTTTATTTAAATTACATGTAATAATTAATAAACTATACCTTATATCAATATGACTTAGAAAAATAATCAGAAAAAACTTAAGCTTATATACTTAGCTTATTTAACCAGCTTATATCTATTTATGGAAACTTTCTATTTTTAGAAAATTATTTAATTAAGGCAGCTAATCTATTTATGGAAACTTCTATTTTTAGAAACTTATCTATTTTAAGCAGTAATTCTATTTTTGGAAACTTTCGATTTTTGGAAACTTTCTATTTTTGGAAACTTTCTATTATTGGAAACTTTCTATTTTTGGTAACTTTCTATTTTTGGAAACTTTCTTTTTTAGAAAACCTGCTATTTTTAGAAAGTTACTTATTATTACACAGTGAGTATAATAATACATGAAATACAAGTAATACTTAATCAGAATAGACAGGATATAAGATAAACACAGGAGAGAAGTGCAAAAATCATCCCTGTGGTATATCGAAAAATCGAATTACATCCTTCGTTAACTTTGTGGACAACAGCCATCCCTCCGTTAGTGCGCGGGGCACAATACATCCCTCATGGACTAACGGTGCAAATGTTTTCTCGTTAAAAATTAACAAAGTTTAAAAGAGAGGGTATTCTTGTCTTTTTCCTTTCCCAGTGATGTATTGCGAACCTTATCATAAATAGTTTCAAAAAAAAATTACTTTCAGAAAAAATAAGTTTTATTTTCTCGAAAAAAAATTTATTTTCGAAAAAAAAAATTATTTTCGGAAAAAAAGTTTTATTTTCTAAAAAATAAGTTCTATTTTCGAAAAAAAAAGTTTTTTTTTTGAAAAAATATGTTTTATTTTCGAAAAAATATGTTTTATTTTCGGGAAAAAAATTAAACAAAAATTCTGAAAAAATAATTCTATTTTTTTGAAAAAGAAGTTTAATTTTTTGAAAAAATGTTTGTTTCGAAAAAAATAAACTTTCTTTTTAAAATTTTTTGTTTCGAAATATTTTATTAATTTTTTAAAAATAAAATTTTTTCAAAACAAAATAAATTTTTTTAGAAAATAAAACTTTTTTTCCGAAAATAGTTTTTTTTCGAAAATAAAATATTTTTCGAAAAAAAATAAAATATTTTTAGAAAATAAAAATTCTTTTCCGAAAATATTTTTTTTTTCGAAAATAATTTTTTTTTCGAGAAAATAAAACTTATTTTTTCTGAAAATAATTTTTTTTTTCAAAAATATTTTTTTTTGAAACTATTTATGATAAGGTTCACAATACATCATTGGGAAAGGAAAAAGATAAGAATACCCTCTCTTTTGAACTTTGTTAATTTTTAACGAGAAAACATTTGCACCGTTAGTCCACGAGGGATGTATTATGCCCCGCGCACTAACGGAGGGATGACTGTTGTCCAAAAAGTTAACGAAGGATGTAATTCGATTTTTCGACATACCACAGGGATGATTTTTGCACTTCTCTCTAAACACAGTTTAAATCTTAAAACAGTAAAACATGACATGAACGTATAAAATAAGCTAAGACATGACATAAAACCAGTTACGTATTTAGTTAGCAGATACTTATACACGTATGTATTTATGTAGCGTTAGTAATACCGAAGTAGGACTCTCTTCAGTTCGTCTTCTCGTTCACTGGACATAAGGTACAGATTCCCGTCCTTTCAGTATGGACATTCTTTCCTTATTAGGATTCCCCGTATGTAGCCAACTGTTTTCCCGTAGTGTAAGTTTATATGTTTGATTTGCTTATGTTTAATTTAGAATACCTATAGCCATATACATGCATGACCAGTTTCACCTAGTTATGGAGGTACCATAACCATAACATTAGAGGCACTGGTGTTATGACTTCCCCACGGCGGAGTGATTGCTCGTGGCGTCCCTTCAGCTATTGGCCATATTATTATATTTATCATGTGGGGCGTATGGGTGCATCCTAGTTACATGTTTTCAGCAGATTACTCAGTGTGAATGTGGTGTGTGCCTTGCATCCTTCACAAGGAGCTGATCCTCCTACCCAAACCAGTATATTAAATTAGAGGCAGCCCCTCTAATTTGCATGATGAGGTCACCCATCCAAGTATTCATGCACGGTGGATTTTCATGACCTATATTGGCTAATGGTAGAATATGTTAAACAGTTTTTATAAGATAAACATAAGGCTTTTCAAACTATAAAACCAGTTTTACCAAGACTTAACCGGGTTATTTGGGACTTAGTTTCTTCCGTTGTTATATGCTTATATGCTTATACTATTCATGCTTTATTGTACATCCGTGCACTGAGCATATTGCTCAGCCGTTTTCCTTTTCTATGTTCCCAAAACGGCAGGTACTCAGGGACGCTCGTAGACTTTAAGCATACGTGCATATGGACTGGAAGCTTTCTAGCCTTTCTTTACTTTATGCATTATCTTTACGTTGATACTCTTGCCATGGAAATTGTTTAGTCCTTTCTTTTATAGTACTAATGTTTGTGTGTGATGAGCTTTACTTTTGGACTACCGATGTCTGATTCCGGTATTTTCCTTTTATGTTCATGTAATGTTTAGACATTTATCCTTGTATGCTTTGATGACACGCCATAATTACGTGTGACATTCCATTATCAAAATCTGGTGTTACACAATTTATAATGCATAAAACAGTTTAAAATGCATGGTTAATATCTATGATGATATGTACATGAGTGAACGCCTATGGGTCGGTTCACAAAACAAAAGGCATGTGTGGACGCCTATGGGTCGGTCCACTAATCAAACAAAAAGTTTCGATAAAAGCACATGCGACTAAATAGAGCCAGTCTTGTACCAACCATTATTTAGTCAAAAATTTTGCGACAATGAGATGCATGCATGAATGAATACATGAAATGAAAATAAAATGAATGCGTGAAAACCAACTGTCTAAACGTAACAGAAAATGTATGACCAAGTATGAACTACGGTAGTTCAGTCCATATTAGCCAAAGTTCTCAAGGAACATCATGCATAAAACAATGACATGTAACTAAGTATGGATGACGGTTGTTCAATCCATATTAGTAAAAACAATTCTGAGAAAACATCATGGTTAAAACATCAAGGTGCTAAAATATCAATGCGTAGAATATCAGATGTCGGCTTAGGAAGCTCCTAGTGACTACCCACTAGTCATAGGCCAAGTTTTTAGAGCCTACAGGTCGAAACCTTGGCTCTTATACCATAATTGTAACACCCCATTTGGATAAATGGACCGTTACAGGATAATTATGGTGTGACATCAAAGCATACAAGGTAAATGTCCTAAAACATTACATGACCATAGGGATAACCGGAATCAAACATTGGCTCCCAAACATAAACTCATAAACAAAGCATAAAGTAAATGTAATGCAAAAGGAATAGAAACATAAGGTAGCTCTCATCCTATGCACAACCTCTCCATGCTCCTGTCTGACCTTGGGTACCTGCCGTTTGGGGACATGAAAAGAGAAAACGGGTGAGCGATACGCTCAATGCGCGGATATGTGACATAATATGGAATAGCATAAACGTAAGTAAAGACTAAAATGAAAACATGACAATGAAAGTGCAGTGGAATAATGTAAGTCCTGGAAACCTGGTGACATGTAATAAACTGGTTTATTCTAAAAAGTCTGTTGTACATGTTTATACTGACAACCTGGTGTTTTATCATGAAACTGTAATTTAAATGCCAAAGAGCTCGTATAGTTAATGAAATATATCAACGTGCATGAATACATAGAGGGGTGACCTCGTCATGCAATTAGAGATTATAATAGTCTGGGTAGGAGGGATCAACTCCTTGTGAAGGATGCACGGCACACACCACATTCACCATGAAAACTTGTCTGAAACATGTAACTAGGATGCACCCATTCGCCCCATATGATAATAGTAACATAGGCCAAAATAATATAAAGGGACGCTGCGAGGAGTCACTCTCACCGCAGAAGAGTCATAACACCGGTGCCTCTAGTGCTATGGTTACGGTACCTCCGTAACTAGGTGAAACAAGGCATGCTTGTATATAGTAATGGTTGGTACAGGACTGGCCCTATTTAGTCGCATGTGTTCTATCGAAACTTTTAAATTTGGGACCGACCCATAGGCGTCCCCTCGCCATGTCTTTTATTTTGGGTGAACTGACCATAGGCGTTCACTCTCGAGCATACAAAAGTTTCATAAAACAGCATCATGCATTCATACACAAATTTTCTTGCATAAAATTTTTCTCTAGATTTATTGGTATAAATTTTTTTCATGTATATATATTTTATGTTTTGATCTGTTAATCATATATTTTATGTTATACTGTCAGATGGTTCTCACACGTGAACAGGAACAACTCAATGCTGCAATCCAAGCTGCAATGCAAGCTTTGCTTCCTCAACTGAGGAACGACATCAGGGCTGAGGTTCAAGCTACCAACAATTAGCAGCATAACCAAGCACCTCCTTCTCCTCCTCCTCTAGCTACATTGACAGTATGGCTGGAGAGATTCAACAAGCTCCGTCCTCGAGCTTTTGAGGAAACAGATAGCCCCAGTGATGCTGAAAGCTGGTTGGCTCATATCGAGAAGATTTTCAATGCTATGGGTTGTGACCCCGTGTTCAAGGCGAGGTTGGCATGTTACCGGTTCGAAGGCGATGTGTTAAATTGGTAGTTAGCATTGATGCAATCTGAGGGAGGTGACGATTGGGTTGCTGGTTTGACTTGGGCTCAGTTCAAAGATAGGGTCATGGAGCAGTTCTTTCCCAAGGCTGAGCAAGACAAGCTCAAGAGGGAGTACCCTGGGATCCGACAGAGAGCTGGGGAGAATAGCAATGAGTTTATGCAGCGATTTATTCGCTTAGCTGGTTTCCTTGGTGCAGCAGCAGGTACTCCTGAAGAGCAGGCACACCACTTTAGGTGGGCTCTTCGCACACCGATCGCAAACAATCTGGTGTGTGCTACGTTCACCACTGTAGCACAAGTGGCCAATGCGGCACGTAAGCTGGAGATGTTGCATGAGAGAGATGAGTTCGGGGAAGCTGAGAAACCCGACAAGAGGTAAAAATTCATATTCAAGCGGTGACCAATCCGTATTCTTTCCATATATGTCAATTATTCATCTCTTTAAAATTGTATCTTCCAAGAAGAAAACTGGGGACCGGTCTAAGCCGGCTACCCAGCATCAGCCTCATCAGCCCAAGGGAAATGGTCAGACTAACGACCGTTCTGCTATGGATAGGCGTGGCAGTAATGATAATTACCGTAACAACGCTGGACACTCCAACGGCAGCAGGTCCTAATACTTACGCATTTTTTTTCTTTCTTTCTTCTTATGATTTCATGTTATAACTTACATTCTGACACTTTAGCAAAACTTCTACCAGGAACCATGGAAACGGTAGGGACCAGAACCAGAGAGGTTCACAGCCTAGCCGTCCAGCTATCACTGGTATTCAATCTTACGATTATCCGCACTGTCCTTTATACCCTATTATCATGTCTTACGTAAAATGTTTTATCAGGTCCTCAGCCAGCCAGAGCACCTGCTGGAGGATATACTCATCCTCTTTGCTCTACTTGCCACCGTAGGCACCCAGGGCCATGTCGTCGTAACACTGACGCATGCTTCAAGTGTGGTCTTCCTGGCCATATCATGAAGGATTGCCGTAAGGGCGAGATGGAGGGCACATCGGGACATGCTGATACCAAGCCGCCTCCTACCACTGGGCGTGTCTACACGACATCTCGAGACCAGGCCAACAAGTCTACAGGTACCATCACTGGAATCTTGTATATGTATGGTCAAGCTGCGTGTGTTCTTTTCGATACGGGTGCTACTCACTCGGTTATTTCTACTGCTTATGCTAAGAACATTAGGATGCTCCCCGTGCCACTAGAGAATAGACTTACTATTTCCACGCCTTTGAGGGACTCTATATTAATCACCCATGTATACAAGAGTCTTCCCTTATAATTTGACGATAAGGTTCGTCCTATTGACGCACTTGCGCTAGACATGAATGACTTCGACATGATTTTGGGCATGGATTGGCTATCAAGCATCATGCTACCATAGACTGCCATTCATATCGAGTTATCTTCGGTGATGTTAATGCACCGGAGTACATTCATAACGGGTTCGTACCCGGACGGTGTGCACAAATCATATCTACCCTGCAAGCGCGTGCACTACTGTCACATGGCTGCGAGGGTTATCTAGCTACGGTTCACGACATGGATGCTGAATCTCCATCAATTCAGGATCAACCAATAGTGTCGGAATTCCAAGATGTATTTCCAGCAGAACTTCCGGGCATACCACCTGCACGAGAAGTGGAATTCAATATCGAGCTTATTCTAGGAGCTGAACCGATCTCCAAGGCTCCTTATCGCATGGCTCCCATAGAGCTGAAGGAGCCGAAGGATCAACTGCAAGAACTTCTAGAACGAGGTTTCATTCGACCGAGCGCATCTCCATGGGGTGCACCGGTCTTATTTGTTAAGAAGAAGGACGACAATATGCGTCTTTGCATAGACTATCGTGAGCTCAACAAGATTACTATCCGGAATAGGTATCCACTGCCGCGTATAGACGATCTGTTTGACCAACTCCAAGGGGCCAAACACTTCTCCAAGATTGATCTTAGGTCAGGCTATCACCAGCTACGGGTTAAGGAGAAGGACATCGCCAAGACTGATTTTCGTACCCACTATGGCCACTACAAGTTTGTAGTTATGCCATTCGGCCTGAAAAATGCTCCAGCAGTGTTCATGGACTTGATGAATAGAATCTTCAATGAATTTCTGGACAAGTTCGTCATTGTCTTCATCGATGACATCCTGATTTTCTCAAAGTCCAAGGAGGAACACGAAGACCATCTTCGTACAGTACTACAGATTCTTCGCCAGAAGCAGCTGTATGCTAAATTCTCCAAATGTGAGTTCTGGTTAGACAAGGTGGCATTCCTAGGTCACATTGTATCAGAAGAAGGAATCACTATGGATCCAGGGAAGGTTGAGGCCATTACTAAGTGGCCAAGGCCGACATCAGCGACGGAAGACCGCAGTTTCTTAGGCTTAGCTGGCTATTACCGTAGGTTCATGGAGAACTTTTCCCGCTTAGCATTCCCATTGACCAAATTGATGCGGAAAGGGGAGAAATTTGTCTGGACTGAAGAACGAGAGAAGAGCTTTGAAGACCTGAAGCAGAAGCTAGTATCTGCACCTATTCTTACTCTCCCATCTGGTACGGGTGGATTTTAAATCTACAGTGATGCATCAGGGAAGGGACTTGGCTGTGTTCTCATGCAACATGGGAAAGTGATCGCGTACGCTTCACGACAGCTTAAGCCTTATGAAGAAAACTACCCTACGCATGACTTGGAACTTGCTGCAGTCGTGTTTGCATTGAAGATATGGAGGCACTACTTATATGGAGAATCATGTGACATTTTCACGGACCACAAGAGTTTGAAGTATATCTTCACTCAACGTGAATTGAACATGAGACAGAGGAGATGATTAGAGATGTTGAAGGATTATGACATTAATCTACAGTATCATCCCGGAAAGGCGAATGTAGTAGCAGATGCACTTAGCACGAAGTTCGGAATGATCAACGACATTAAAATTGAGGAGGAAATCATAAGAGACTTGGAGCGACTAGACGTTGAGATCATGGTACGTGGACAGCACGGTTACTGGGCTAATCTTAGAGTAGAACCCGAGTTACTCTCTAAGATCAAGGAAGCTCAGAAAGATGATGGAGAAATCTGGGCGATAGTACATAATTTGGAGAAACAGACGGAATTCAGAGTAGATGCAGATGGTATCGTATGGCAGGGCACGAGACTTTGTGTTCCTTATGACCAAGCACTCCGGGAAGCCTTGTTAGCTGAAGCTCATAGCTCCCCATTCTCTATACATCCTGGTTCGACTAAGATGTACCATGACATCAAGCAATACTTTTGGTAGAGTGGTATGAAACAGGATGTGGCCACTTACGTCTCCAAATGTCTTACCTGCCAGCAGGTTAAGATCGAGCATCAGCGATTTGGCGGTCTCTTTCAACCGTTAGATATCCTAGAGTGGAAGTGGGACAAAATCACCATGGATTTTGTTACTGGTCTTCCGCCTACCAAGAGGAAGCACGATGCATTTTGGGTTATCGTAGATCGACTTACCAAATCAGCTCATTTCTTACCGATCCGCAAGGAAGATCCGGTAAGTAAACTCGCCGATACGTATAGAAGAGAGATCATGAGACTCCACGGTGCTCCATCCAGCATCGTCTCAGACAGAGATCCTCGTTTCACTTCGCGATTTTGGAAGAGTCTGCAAAAAGCTTGGGGTACACAACTTAAGCTTAGCACGGCTTTTCATCCTCAAACAGACGGACAGTCGGAGCGAACGATTCAGACATTGGAAGACATGTTGAGGTCATGTGCGTTGGAATGGACGGGTGATTGGGAAAATTACATCTGTTTGGTAGAGTTTGCATACAACAACAGTTGGCACGCAAGTATCAAGTGTGCTCCTTTCGAGATGTTGTATGGCAGAAAGTGTCGCGCCCCAATCTGCTGGGATCAGGTTGGTGAGTGAACACTTGAAGAACCAGAAATCATAGAGATGACCAACGAAAGGATCGCAGTAGCTAAGCAGAAACTTCAGGAAGCACGGTCACGTCAGAAGAGTTACGCTGATAAGCATCGTAGGGACATACATTTTAACATAGGAGATCACGTCTTCCTTAAGGTTTCGCCGGCACGTGGTGTTAGATGCTTCGGGATTAAAGGGAAGCTAAGTCCTCGTTTCATCGGACCGTTTGATATCATTGAACGATTCGGTGAAGTATCTTAACGGTTAGCGTTACCTCCGCAGCTTTCGCATGTACACAATGTGTTTCATGTGTCCTTACTCAGAGGGTACCAGTATCATCCCCTTCACATGGTTCAGTATCCACTGGAACAGATACGTGAAGATCTCACCTTCATAGAAGAACCCGAACGAGTTCTTGACAGACAAGAACGAGTCATGAGAAGGAAGACGATTCCATTCGTCAAAATCCTTTGGAGGGATCATACCGAGCGAGAAGCCACTTGGGAAACAGAGGAGTCTATCCGGGCTTCTTACCCTCATTTCATATTTTGAGTTCGGGTATGTTCTTCTTTTTCAGTTTACTTTATCTATAATTCGGGGATGAATTATTCTTTTTAGGGGGGAAGAGTTGTAAAACCTGCATGCTTTTACCATGAATAGTACCCTTAAGATCGTACGTACTAGATTAAAACTTTCCTTTTATAGTATGATTACGTTCACGTGCTAGAATTTTACGTATTACGTACGTGTTAGAACACGATAAGTATTTATTACGTACGAACACACAATAATTATTTAAACAATAATTAATCACGAACATGCGATCATGAAATCATGAACGTAATTTAATCACGAGCTAATATTAAGTACGTATATATATTTATTACGAACACGAATAAATATATTAAGTCACAGTTAATATTTAACGAGAACACATAAAACACGAACACGACTAAACACGAACGAACACTTAAATAATTAGACTCGGAAAACGGTACGGGTACCCCATGTGGGGCCCCTTACCCGCGGCTACACCAAGGAGATGGGCCAAGCCCATCTAATTTTTACTAACATGGGGTTAAGGTAAAATCTATTGTCACTTTTTCACTTTACAGTAAACATCAAAAACCCTAAAAAGAGTTTTTCTCCTTCCTTCTTGCTCTCTCTTGGCTGCCGCATATAACAACACACAAAGGGGTGTTCGTTTGATTTTGATCTTGAATTTTGTGCAAGTGTTCGTGTGTGTTCATCCTCGTTTGATCCACACTTTCGGTATACCTTTTTAATCCTTTTTCTTTTTGTTTTGATTAAATAAATTAAATAAGAACATGATGTTTTTAAAAAGCTAATTAAAAACATAAATCAAACATGTAAATGGTTATGGGGTAAATCAAAACAGAGGATTTAGGGGTGTTTGTTGTGGCCGGCGCCTAAACCGAACCCCAAGGGGGTCTCGGCTTGGCATATGGACCACCACCGAGACCTCAAGGTCTCGGTTTGGTGGTGTGGGTCCCACGACAGCAGCAAACAAGGGAGAAACCCGAAGTGGTTCGGGGTATGGAGTTGATTACGGGTCCAGTTCATGGTTTCTAGTCACGATCCGGTTCATGGTTTATGTTAAGGTTTATAATTTTAATAATTATATGATAAGATTAAATTAATAAAACATGACATATTAATTTAATAAAACATGACTTAGGTTATAAATTAATTATTAGATCATGGATTTTTAACCTAAGTATTTATATTTTTCTGGACTTTATAATTAATTAATTATTAAAAACCATGGTTATAATTAATTAATTAACATGACATAGGTTATTTTATTAATAGTTAATAATACATGTTTTAACCTAAGTATTTAGCTTTATTTAATTAAAAACATGATATATTTAATTAAATACTTTTAACCTATAGTTTCTTTAAATTACATGTAATAATTAATAGACTATACCTTATATCAATATGACTTAGAAAAATAATCAGAAAACACTTAAGCTTATATACTTAGCTTATTTAACCAGCTTATATCTATTTATGGAAACTTTCTATTCTTAGAAACTTATTTAATTAAGGCAGCTAATCTATTTATGGACACTTCTAGTTTTAGAAACTTATCTATTTTAAGCAGTAATTTTATTTTTGGAAACTTTCTATTTTTGGAAACTTTCTATTTTTAGAAACTTTCTATTTTTGAAAACTTTCTATTTTTGGTAACTTTCTATTTTTGGAAACTTTCTATTTTAGGAAACCTGCTATTTTTAGAAAGTTACTTATTATTACACAGTGAGTATAATAATACATAAAATACAAGTAATACTTAATTAGAATAGACAGGATATAAGATAAACACAGTTTAAAGCTTAAAACAGTAAAACATGACATGCACGTATAAAATAAGCTAAGACATGACATAAAACCAGATACGTATTTAGTTAGCAGATACTTATACACGTATGTATTTATGTAGCGTTAGGGATACCGAAGTAGGACTCTCTTCATTTCGTCTTCTCGTTCACTGGACATAAGGTACGGATTCCCGTCCTTTCAGTATGGACATTCTTTCCTTATTAGGATTCCCCGTATGCAGCCAACTGTTTTCTCGTAGTATAAGTTTATATGTTTGATTTGCTTATGTTTAATTTAGAATACCTATAGCCATATACATGCATGACCAGTTTCACCTAGTTATGGAGGTACCATAACCATAACATTAGAGGCACTGGTGTTATGACTTCCCCACGACGGAGTGATTGCTCGTGGCGTCCCTTCAGCTTTTGACCATATTATTATATTTATCATGTGGGGCGTATGGGTGCATCCTAGTTACATGTTTTTAGCAGATTACTCAGTGTGAATGTGGTGTGTGCCTTGCATCCTTCACAAGGAGCTGATCCCTCCTACCCAAAACAGTATATTAAATTAGAGGCAACCCCTCTAATTTGCATGATGAGGTCACCCCTCCAAGTATTCATGCACGGTGGATTTTCATGACCTATATTGGCTAATGGTAGAATATGTTAAACAGTTTTTATAAGATAAACATAAGGCTTTTCAAACTATAAAACCAGTTTTACCAAGACTTAACCGGGTTATTCGGGACTTAGTTTCTTTCGCTGTTATATGCTTATATGCTTATACTATTCATGCTTTATTATACATCCGTGCACTGAGCGTATTGCTCAGCCGTTTTTCTTTTCTATGTTCCCAAAACGGTAGGTACTCAGGGACGCTCGTAGACTTTAAGCGTACGTGCATATGGACTGGAAGCTTTCTAACCTTTCTTTACTTTATGCATTATCTTTACTTTGATACTCTTCCCATGGACATTGTTTAGTCCTTTATTTTACATTACTTATGTTTGTGTGTGATGAGCTTTACTTTTGGACCGATGTCTGATTTCGGTATTTTCCTTTTATGGTCATGTAATGTTTAGACATTTATCCTTGTATGCTTTGATGACACGCCATAATTACGTATGACATTCTATTATCAAAATGGGGTGTTACACAATTTATAATGCATAAAACAGTTTAAAATGCATGGTTAATATCTATGATGATATGTACATGAGTGAACGCCTATGGGTCGGTTCACAAAACAAAAGGCAAGTGTGGACGCCTATGGGTCGGTCCACTAATCAAACAAAAAGTTTCGATAAAAGCACATGCGACTAAATAGAGCCAGTCCTGTACCAACCATTATTTAGTCAAAATTCTTGTGATAATGAGATGCATGCATTAATGAATACATGAAATGAAAATAAAATGAATGCGTGAAAACCAACTGTCTAAACGTAACAGAAAATGTATGACCAAGTATGAACTACGGTAGTTCAGTCAATATTAGCCAAAGTTCTCAAGGAACATCATGCATAAAACAATGACATGTAACTAAGTATGGATGACGGTTGTTAAATCCATATTAGTAAAACAATTCTGAGAAAACATCATGGTTAAAACATCAAGGTGCTAAAAATATCAATGCGTGGAATATAAGATGTCGGCTTAGGAAGCTCCTGGTGACTACCCACTAGTCATAGGCCAAGTTTTTAGAGCCTACAGTTCGAAACCTTGACTCTTATACCATAAGTGTAACACCCCATTTGGATAAATGGACCGTTACAGGATAATTATGGTGTGACATCAAAGCATACAAGGTAAATGTCCTAAACATTACATGACCATAGGGATAACCGGCATCAAACATTGGCTCCCAAACATAAACTCATAAACAAAGCATAAAGTAAATGTAATGCAAAAGGAATAGAAACATAAGGTAGCTCTCATCCTATGCACAACCTCTCCATGCTCCTGTCTGACCTTGGGTACCTGCCGTTTGGGGACATGAAAAGAGAAAATGACTGAGCGATACGCTCAGTGCACGTATATGTGACATAATATGGAATATCATAAACGTCAGTAAAGACTAAAATGAAAACATGACAATGAAAGTGCAGCAGAATAATGTAAGTCCTGGAAACCTGGTGACATGTAATAAACTGGTTTATTCTAAAAAGTCTGTTGTACATGTTTATATTGAAAACCTGGTGTTTTATCATGAAACTGTAATTTAAATGCCAAAGAGCTCATATAGTTAATGAAATATATCAACGTGCATGAATACATAGAGGGGTGACCTCATCATGCAATTAGAGGGGATGCCTTTAATTATAATAGTCTGGGTAGGAGGGATCAACTCCTTCTGAAGGATGCACGATACACACCACATTCACCATGAAAACTTGTCTGAAACATGTAACTAGGATGCACCCATTCGCTCCATATGTTAATAGTAACATAGGCCAAAATACTATAAAGGGACGCTGCGAGGAGTCACTCTCACCGCAGAAGAGTCATAACACCGGTGCCTCAAGTGCTATGGTTACGGTACCTCCTTAACTAGGTAAAACATGGCATGCTTGTATATAGCTCAGGCAATTAAATAAACATAACATTTCCTGACGTGTTTAAGACACATGACTACAGGGAAAACAGATGGCATAGCAAACGGGAAAACCTAATCAAACATTCAAAGGGAATTGTCCATACTGAAGGACGAAATATCCGTACCTTGTATCCAGTGATGTGAACGAAGACAACGCGAAGAATCCTACTTCGAATCCATAGGTGCTACATAATAAGGAGGGACGTGTATGAGTTGTCTGATTAACTTATACTGAACTGATTATTAGTTTACTTGACATGTTATTACTTGTTTACTTGTTCCCGTCTGGTTTTAAGTGTTCTTACTTATATTATTGATTCATGTTAAAGCATGTATTCTGATTAGTGTATTTCCATGTTCTTAATTGTTAACATACTTGTTAGACTATAATAAGTAACTTTCTAAAATAGCAGGTTTCCTAAAATAGTAAGTTTCTAAAAAGAAAGTTTCCATATTTAGAAATAAACTTGATTTATAATGTAAAATATAATCTATAATGAGACTATGCATAAATATATATTTCATGATTATACAATAATGTTTATTGAATACATACTTAAAGCTAAAAATAATTATTAATTAATAATAAAGTGCATGGTTTTTCTTAGAATTATTAACTAATAAAACGACATGATAATTTAATAAACTTAACATTAGCTAGATGATAATATAATTAAATTAAGGTACGTTTATTAATTTAATAACGTGGATAAATACTTAGGTTAATTTTGTTAACTAAATATAACCCAAGTCACATGATTAATTTAATTATAATTTGCATTAAATAATTAAATTAACAACTTATCATAACATATTCGTGTGTACCCGAGCCTACCGAGACACCCATGTCTCGGTCGTACTAAACAAAACAAACTAACAAAACAACCAAAATAGTGTTGTCCAACATATCTATATAGTTCTGTCCAACATACTTATTTAGTTCTGTCCAATAAACATTTTCCTAGTTCTGTCCAATATCTATCCTGTAGTGTCGTCCAATATATGAACAAACCCACAGTTCTTGTTCTGTTGTTGCCTATTAACTACCCCCTGGTTTCATAAGCTACCTGCTGTTAATAATTACTTCCTACTTGCTTATATTCGTTCCTGCTGCCAGTTACTTCTACCCACTGTTTTTAGTATATTCCTGCTGCCCGTTATTAACCCAACACTACTGTTGGGTGTGTTTGGGTTGCTACTGCCCGACCAAGACCCGACACCCCTACAGGCTGCGGCTGGTGGAATAAATGCACAACAGAGACACATAAGTGTCTCGTTTTGTGTGTAATCCAATTCTAAACACCACAAAACGATTACTCCTTTCATCTAACTTGTTTTACTCACGTTCTATCAACATGATCCTGATCCTTTAAAGGATTCTTGATTTATTACACCAACGGAAAAAGAAAAAGAATAAAAAAACGAGATTTAACGTTACCTAGTTTTCGTGTTAGGGTTTCAGGAAGTACAAATAATCACAAACCTTGATTCCTGAATTTAAAACCCACATGATTTTCCTGGTTCTTGATGTTCAAGTGACGAAAGCCAGGAAAAATAAGGAACGATCGGATGTTTTATTATTTTAGGGTTTTATAGATCATTGTCAAAAATAAACATGTACTCCCCATCTTTAATTATTACTCGGACTGTGATAAGATATGGGCCCTAGGCCCAACTTTTCTTTTTCCTTTTTTTGGCCCTCTAACTGTCTACAATAAATAGCCCAACACCCTTTCGTTTTAATTTTATTACCTTGTTATTTCTTACATGTAATCGTGTTTTAATTGTCGTAAACTTTTATTGTTATCCATATACATGTTATACGTAAATATTAATTACGTAATTACTTATCGTATATAATTAATATACGTAACAATCATGTTAAATGTTCGTGTCGAGTGCCGTATATTAATAAGTCACAAAGTTTTAAATTATACATAATTTCAAGTAATAAGTGTTTTAGGGATTTTAATGTGGGTTTTACAGTTTCTTAGTTCTAGAATATTCTATCCATTATATAAATGGGACGACTTGTGTCCCATTTTCATTGTTCCAGATTTTATGTTTTGTAGACTTTTTAATTTAAATAATTAAAGAAATTTTTGAACCTTGCAAAATATAATCTAAGTTCCATTTCTACTTTCATGTTTTGTAGTTAAATGATTTCCTTTTCCTGTTATTAATTTAGTTCATCAAGTTTTTTTTGTTCAAGAAAATATTTTGGCAAAAATTTTTGAGATCCAAGTATTCTCATTCTATGTACAAGAGGAAGTGACAGCCTAATCTTGTGAGTAGTGTGAGTTTCTTGTTATATTCTTGTTGAAAAACTTTTTCAAAAGTTTGGTGGTTCAAAATCCGTTTTCAAAGATTTTCACAAAATCTTTTGTCACCTTTACTGTTAATAGCTTAAGGTTATAAGTTCATCAATAAGCTCACTGACACTGAGCTTATTGGTTAACTTATTGGCCTGGTTTCTTTTCTTATGGTTTGCTTGTGGTGAATGTGCAGGTACAACCAACAAGACATCTCCCTTCCTTTTCATTTGTGAAGATATTGTACCCTGGTTCAGTTGTTGAACCACAACAGGGCTCTCTACTCACTTCCACATCCCTCATAAGCTCACAAAAGTGGACATAGGGAAGGCATTCAGCTGGTAAAAGGCTTGAACCCCTATTTCAATTTTTTGCTAGTTTATTGATTTTTTGGATTTGTGTGTTTATAGGTTTAGGTGTTGGATTATTGGTTTGTTCATGCTTATTTAGTGAGTATAAATGTTTTTTAGTTATTTACAAGTGAGTTTAAGATGATTTGCCTGCTAATGCTTTGAAATTTTTTGTTAATAAGAATTAAGGGGGTGTTTGGATCTACTATATTCTAGGCTTGGTGACACAAGAGTGTGATGGAATCAGTTTAAACATGCTCAATAGGTCTTGTTAGGTGTGATTTTAAGTTTGGGTTAAGGTAATATAGGATAATATAAAGTTTGTACATGAAAGAGTTTGGTAAAAATCTGCTTAGATAATCAGTTGGCTAGAACTAGTTGGTTTTAGTAATTTATGGTTTCAAATCTTGTTAGCTGTTAGGTTAATTGTTAATCTAGGACTTGGGATTAGTTAAGTATAGTTTGGTTGTGTTTTGAGTGAGATTTGGCCTGTTGAAATTCGTCCAAAGATCAATTGCATCAGCAAGTCCTACCAGACCTGCCCTAGTTCATCAGTAACATTAAATTGCCATTTTGTGTGCTTTATTTGTATTGGACTTGTGCTTTTTCTTGCTTAACCTAACTCCCTACATTCCCCTGAGTGTAGGGGTGCCTCTTGTTCCAAAAGAAACCAAGAAACAAGCTAGTTATAAGCCCTAGACGTTTTTCTGATAAGCATCAATGGGAAAAACTTCCCACTGTTAGTAGAGTTCTTCCCACTGCTGGGGATAAGGACAAAGAACCCTCATCTGTCACTTTCACTCAACACTGATTTTTGTCTTATTAGGAAAAAGTCAGTGTTTTCCACATTTTTTATTTTTCCTTGTTTAGTTTTATTATTCTAAGATTCTTTAGCAAGTTTATTTTCACTTTACTGTTCATTTGTTATTTTTTTACATTTTATTTGAAGTTTCAAATAGTTTTTATTAAACTGTTTTTGTCTTTTAGTGCAAAAAGTTAATATTTTTTAGTTATTCCAATTTTCATAGTTTCAGTAATATAAATTAAGATTTTTAGAATTAAAACTTCACTGTTCACTTTATTTATTTAATTTTTAGATTTAATTTAAGTTTAATTAGGTTTTAATTCAAACTGTTTTGTCTTTTAGTGGTAAAATTTACTTTTTTCAACTTTTTAAATTTTTCTACTGTTTAGTTAAGTGAAATAGGATTTTTCAAAATGTAAAATTATTTTTAGCATTATGTTATTATTTTTTAATCATTATTTAGGTTTAAAAATTGTTTTTAGCATTTAAAAAATAGAAAAATAGTTTCTAAAATTTAGGAAAAATACTTTTTAGTGTTTAAATAATATATGTGAGATATTAGTTTGATAAAATAATATTTTGGGCTTTTTATTAATTATATTTAATTTTAGGGCTTTAATTAGCATTTAAAATTGAATGTTTAATTAATAAAAGGTTTTAAAATATATTTATTGAACTTTTATTCTTATTTATATTATTTTAGAGTTAGTTTTAATTTTAATTAATTTTTATCTTAAAATTTAATTTCGTCGCGTTTTACGTATTTACGTCATCGTTTTACGTTTTACGTCGTAGTGTAACTCGTCTTTTAATTTTCTTCTCAAAACCAAAAACGACACTAATCCAAACTTGATTTTATATTATTGGCACACATCATACACACCTTCGCCGAGAACGAACTCGCATTTATCGGTTTAACGGTTTTCATAAATCGTAAGACTTAATACTTTCCGATTAATACAAGAAGTTTTCTCGTATGAAAGTTCGTTGATTCCAGTGTTTTCGAATTGATTACTAGTTATTAGTGCGACTCAGTCGTTCTTGATGGAAAGTAAATGGATTGATTGTCTATTTTAAACTAAAAGCAAATATGAAAATGTCGTTGAGTAAAATAAAAGCTTTAAAAATTAAACTAAAAATAACGAGTTAAAAATAAATGATTAAAAACTTAAAAACTTAAAAGTGAATTTAAAACATAAATATTTGTAAAAATAAAAACTTAATTCCATCGGAACAGCCCATCGGAATCCCGTCGTCGGAAAAACACGTCGGAATGTAACAAATGAATTTCTGTCAGAATAATCACAAAAGTATCGGAATAATACAAAGCAAAACTATCGGAATGTCATCTGTCGGAAAGCACTTCTATCGGAATGTAAGAATGAACACTACTGTCGGAATGTTAGTCGAAATAACGGTCGGAATCTAGAAACCCTAATCCGATACAAAGTATCGGAATGCTGGTCGGAATCCAAAGCCCTAATCCGATGAAGGCGTCGGAATAACCCGTCGGAAAAGGGTTTACCTTTCCGATGGGATGTAATCCGTAATAAGAAAATCAATAAGCTTCCCTTTTTTAATAAGCACAATCCGAAACTTAACCAACTTTATAAAGAAAATAACTAAATAAGCACAAATAAGAACTTTCAAAACTCTAAATAAGCAAACCTTTTTAAAACAAACTTTTAAAAAGACGAACTTTTTAGAAAACTTAAAAGTAATAAGCTAAATACAAAATAAGACAATAAGCATGATAAGCTCAAAGCTCCAACCGTATAAAAACTTAGATATGAATAAAAAGATAAACTTTTTAATCAATCAAACATCAAGATTAAACAAGATCAAAGATTAATTCGGATCAAAGATAAACAAAATTAAGAAAGGTAGAAAGAGATTAAATGATGAAAAGCTTAAACTTGAACTTGTAGATTAATGATTCCAAAATACAAGATTAAATCAAGCTTAAACATGAAAGAAAGAAAAGATTAAATTCTAGTGAGAGAAAGTTAAACACTTTCTCTCTCTAAAAATAAAAAACTACTAAAAGAAAAAATGAACTAGCTAACAATTAACTAACACCCTCCTAATGACACATTAGGAGGGTATATATAGGAGGTGGGGAGATGAATGTGTTGCTTCCTTTTCTTTCTTTTCGTCTCGACTCGATTTAAATTCTTTGTCTTTCTCGACGCCGTCTCGGGATTTGTCGATATAAATTGAACTTGTTTTATAATTTTCTTCTTCTATTAGACTTGAGTTCTTCGACTTCATTAAACTTCCGTCTTTATACTTTTTCTTCGATAAATCTTCAGAATAGGCCTTGGACTTCCGTTCTTTTTACACTCTTGATCTTTTGACTTCGTCTTTTCTCGTTTTCTTCGATAAAGCCCGTGATAGCTCGTGTTTTCTTCCTTTTTCATATTTTTCATAAAGCCTTGGACTTCCGTTCTTTTTACGACATAAAATACACGGTTTGGTCTTGTTATTATTGGAAATAAGTGGAAAAAGGATAAGTGTTTTCACACTTATTAAATCCCCTACACTTGACCATTGCAATGCCCTCATGCAATGCATTAATTTCAAAGCACAGATTACATTTCTCATCATAAATAACCCACCTTGGCCTTTATTAAATACTAAACTTTAAGGAAACTAAAAAGATAGAAATATGTACAAAACAAGTAAAGAAATCAAAGATTTACATTTGGGTTTTGGTTGTCATGAATGATCATCATCCTCAAGTTTCACGTTCCCCATACAAAGCTTAAAAATGAGATCATTGTTATTATAAGTTAGCAAACTAACACGAACTCATGTGGCCCAATTATTTACTTAGAATCCCTTATTCCTAGGTGTATCTCTTATATTTTAATTTGTCTTTAATGATCACGATGATGCATTGTTCGACTTATTTAGATAGTTTATTTAGGCTGAATATAAAGTGGGACGATTTAAGCAATAGTTAGCTAAAGGACAAAATCTTTTAAAACTGCTTCTCGTGACCTCTTAAAGTTCATATCTTGGCATAACTCGCTTCGCGATTTGACACCTTTCTCTGACCGATATTTGGCAGCGACTTCATACTTCGAATCTTGAGAGACATTCTTGAAATTATGGTCTTCTCTTCATAATAGGAATTTCTTCACTTGAAGTTTTGAGAGATTCTTCATACTTGGACCACGACTTCTTCATTTTTCTCCAATGTTTATTTTGGACTTTGATATACAACGATCCGCCTCATTTTAGGACTTGGATCTATTTATCCTCATACCTTGCTAGGGTCTTTTTGGATATAATTCACCATGATCTTTAGGGGAGTTTTGCTTTTCGTCGTGTGTCTCGATCCTTCATATTGATTTTTTATAAATGATTCTTCACATCACTTGGGATCTTTAGCAACAAAATGTAGCCCTCATGCCTTGTTAGGGCCTTTTCGGACTCGCCAATCTTCGCATCCCGCTTCAATAAGTTATGCCTTGGCTATGAACTCTAATTAATACCGAGCAACTTTTAAACGATCTTGTGCTAGAAGCTAAGTAACTTTTCAAATCGTACAACCTTATTTATTGCAAATATATTTATTAACAAACGATGGGGGAAAAAGCTCATAATTAACTCACATAAATTCATGAAAGAATTCCAAACTTATAATTGACTCTATCATCTCTCGTTCTCCACAATTTAAAATCTCAAGGAATGAGACTCGTGGATGCTTAGCCAATTAAATCAAACATTTGGGTTTTCAAGTCATCTATAGGATCTTGCAAATTCTTAGACTCTTTCAAGTTTAGAATTCGCATTTTAAAGTTCCCTTGATAAACGACTTTCTAGGATCAATTATAGGAACTTGCGAAAAGTTCTTGATATTAACCCGTAAGAGTTTAGACTTTCGCGTTTTAAAGTTCCCTATATAAAAGCCTAGCAAAACTCGACTTAAACACGTTAAGGATACTAGCTAGAGTAAACTTGGATAAGTAAACTCGGGTTGAGTCAAAATATTCACGACTTTGAAAAATTTAAAACCACTTTATTAAACTTTATTTTTAGCAAAGAAAGTAAATAACTCTAACAAAGGAAAATACTACTATACAACTAGGCCAAAATAGATTAAAAATTTTGAAAAATGTCGAAAAATTAGATTTTCTGGTTAAAATGAGGACAAATTCATGGAAAAGCCCACTTACTTCGATAGAAGTCCCCCTACACTTGATATAAACATTGTTCTCAATGTTTAAGCATGTGGGAGTAAACTTCCCTACACTTAGGACATTGTGCACGTTGTTTAAATCTTGCTAACGAAAGGACAACTATAGTGATTTCAATGTGAACATATAAGATATGAAATATTGAATCACGACAGTTTAGGATAGAACCAGGAAGACGGGTACACGGGATCACGGTTCGTCAAATGTCATCAAAAGTGGATCTTTGAAGCTTTAATCCCTGCACATCATAAGAAACAAGACAACAAACTCATACGGGGCTCCCCCTAAACTTATTATGAAAACGGTAAAGGATATATCAACGGGTTGCCTCCCGAGAAGCGCTTGTTTTTGTTAACCGAGTCACGAGCCTGACTCGACCCGGAACTAATTCAAGGGTAACCTGTTGAGGGATGAAATCATCTCATGAGAGATGTCCTCACCAAAGTACAACTTCACACGCTAGCCATTCACTTTAAAATTAGGCCCATTTGGCTGAGAAAGCTCAATGGTGCCATAAGGGAAGACTTTGGCGACGGTGAATAGACCAGACCAACGGCTCTTCAACTTGCCGGAGAAGGTATTCAACCAAGAGTTATAGAGTAAAACTTGATCACCAACATGAAACTCTCGGTTCTTAATCTTTGCATCATGAATGATCTTGGTCTTATCCTTGTAGATCAATGAATTCTCATAAGCTTCATTCCTCAGTTCATTGAGCTCGTTGAGTTGAATCTTCCGAAGATCACCAGCTTTGTTGATATCAAAATTGGCCCACTTCAAGGCCCAGTACGCCTTATGTTCCAATTCAATAGGGAGGTGTCATGCCTTCCCGTACACAAGACGATATGGGGTGCAACCAATCGGTGTCTTATATGCGGTACGGAAAGCCCACAAACCATCATCTAACTTATCAGCCCACGAGGCACGATGCTCTCCCACAGTTCGCTCTAAAATTCTCTTCAATCCACGGTTAGAAATCTCGGCTTGACCATTAGTTTGGGGATGATAAGCGGTGGAAAGACGGTGATTGAAACCGTACTTAGCCATGACTCGAGCAAATTAATCATTGTAAAAACGAGTCCCGCGGTCACTGATGATAACACGAGGAACACCGAATCCAGCAAAAAGCTGCTTCAAAAAGTTCATAATGTGACAATCCATCAATTTATGATCGATATTTTATTCTCAAGTATTATTTAAAAACATTATTTTAATGTTATAATATGAACCCACTCATTTTTGGGAAGAAATTTGGGTTACGTCTTGAAGTAGCATCGACTACTTCTAAACCGGAGAATTCTACGTTATGTGCTTACGTTTACATACACCATCTTTGGTGACAGTCCGACACTTCAGGAAATAAATTTATCCGTGAATATTATTTTGGGATTTTAAATTTGTGTTGGTTCATAAACTCACAAATTTACGAGAAGAGATTAGGACTTACGTTCATAATTTAACGTCCTTTACGACTAAACCGGAAACCCTAGGTTTACGTATTTACGTTTTTGAACTCCGTTTTTGATGAGACAATTTTTATTAGATTCGTTTTGTGACGTTGATTCATAATTTATAAAAACATTTTTTGTAAAACGACCCGAGGGCACGCAAATCGAGGAAACTAGAATCGAGGAATACCCGTAAACTAGTGGGATGAGACAAAACAAGTTTTTCCTCACCCCACACATGGGACGGCCAAAGTAGCTCCACCACACCATGAGGTGTCAACTTGTAAGTTACAAGTATAACACTTGTCTTACTTAGCTTAATAAGCCACCAAAAACCACAAAACCACTAAACACTAAACCATTTCTCATTTCCTCTCATGAAATACCGCACATAATCTCTCTTTCCCTCTCTTCCTTGCCGTCTAAACACAAGAACAAACACCCTCATTTGATAAAATTTAACCATAAATCATGTGTTATTCACACATATGATGAGGTCCTTTTGAAGAGTTGTTGATTGGAGGTGATTTTAACAACTAGCAAGGAGTTTCCATGAAGATCAAGGGCTGATTTTTGGAGAAGTCTACAAATATTTGGTGATCTTAGAAGTGGTGTTGATATCTCATAAGATTGGTTACCCAAAACCAAGCCTTGTTCATCATCAATCCCATATTTTCATCAATTTTGTGGTATAGAGATTGTTCTTGCTATCCTTTTTATTATTTTGAATATGTAATCTTGTATTTTCTTTATTTATGTATATGTATATGATGATGAATGATGATAAAAATGTTGTGTGGGGATCATGTGTTGATAAACATGGTTAAAAAGATGGAAAACTATATGTAAAAGTGGTAAATCTTTCTTAATTTAGTAGGCTGTATAAAAACAGTAAAAAACCATATGTTAAACTGATAAAATGGTATAGTTGAATCAATATACAGTAATTATTAGGACTTTTACACATGTGAGAGTTGGCCATGCAATGGAATCATTATAATGAGTGAGATATGATCAAAACAAAATTGATGTACCAATCTGAATAGTCTGTTTTGTGAGGACTGTTAGGGACAGTTAGACTTGGATTGAGCAGTAGCTAAAACTAAGTTAAATGTAGAACATAATATGAAGTATATGTCATCCAAAAATTAGCTTCTATATCCTTGTAGAACTCAAGATATAATAAAAATGATGAACGTGAAAGTAAAAATCAGATTTGTGAAAATTAAAGTATATAGTATTATAATAGCACTCAAGTAAATAATATATAAAATGTAAACTTAAACCCACTAACTTATATATAACTTTATATAAGTATGTAAAATAATAAATAAATGATAAATTTTATAAAAATAGCAAGTTGGTAAGTTTTGTAAGTTATAAAACTATAAATATGACTTTTACGTCTTTTCGGCTAAAACCGTAAAATTAACGTTTTCGTCAATTAAAACTTAGATGGTCGGAACCGTCTAATGTAAACTTTTTATAACTCATATACTAATATATAAGTACATATTAAAAGTAAAAACCGATAAAACCCGAGCTTTATAACATACGGACATTAACGAGCCAAGTTAGCCTTATTGGACTATTAATCCAACTAATTTGGCTAAACACTTATGAACCTACTTATTGGGATTAACACACTTGGGCCTAACATGTAAGTATAATACTAATAATAAAAGTATAATATGGACTAATATAAGGTAATGGGCCTATAATGGGCTTATTGGGTCTTGACAAGTAAAGAAGATAAACTAGTGAAACTAGTATAAAAATTTGACTAACACATAACACTATAATGTATATGAAGAGATAAAAATCCCACTTGATCATCATCATATTTATAATATCATCATATATATATATATATACATAGTAATTGTTTTTGCAAAGTCATTGGACAAGAGTCTAAGACGAGTATTTATTGTCTAGGTTTCCGTGATTGAAGCACGTAACGTACATCCAAATCGCCGATAACCGCCTTCCCACATCAACGTGAGTTCTTAGCCTCGCACTCTTATAAATGTTTTTATGAAATGTTCTATAAACCCGAGAGGGAGATAACATGTTAGTTTTGATAAAATAGGACACCATTTGTCCCGATTGTTTGTTAATTGATTTGGACCCGAATGATTGTATGACCCGATGAATGATTATATGACCCGATGTATGAAATAAAATGGATTATTAAAGTTAGGTTATGTCACTAAAAGTCCCATTAGCATAAATTGTGAACTATCGGGATTTGGTAGACGCTTATGCATAGAATAGTACTATTTGGGGACGATCACCCCAGTTCGCGCCTTGACGGTTGATCCCCGTCGTGCCATATTGATTGGTAAGCGAATTTATGTATGAGAATATTTCCATAGCGTGATTTTTGTGACGACACGCTAATTTAGATGGGCAAATTGAGTTTCAAGTTAGCTACCCGTTGTTTGTTATATTAAGGTAGCAATGTCATGCGGCTTATAATAATCCAAAAATAACGAAAATATTGCTATACGCATTGAATTACAAAATATTGCCTGACTAGAAATACGGGGTCTTATTGTTGATATTATGTTCGTGTTATGGTTTTACATAACCATATTCATATAACGGTTTTTATTTAACTCTATACAACGTTATAAAACGTATTGTATGATGTTTTTACGACATTGGTTCGTGTAATAGTTTTGAAGGCAAAAGCCTATATTATGATTTTGACAAAGATTTGTATAAAATGTTTTTGGCTTATTTTATGGCCTACAACAAAGGATTGTACAAAATGATTTTCGGTAATAATTTTATACCGATGATATATTAATGGATTTCATTAAACTCAATGAATTCACTCGGCGTTTTCGCTGACCTTTTCTTTTAACATGTTTTATCTCAGGTACTTGAAGGTAATTCTCGGGAAGACGACAAGAATTCATGGCCCGCACTTGAATAATAATTTCCATTCAAATGCTTTGTAAAAATTGTATGAAATACTATGACTTGGGACCTATGTAAATTTTATATTTATGAATGGAAATTCTTTATTATTAAACGACGCGATTTTTAAGCGCTGTCTATGATGTGTAATGTGCTATCCCGTAACACCAACGACTCTTCCGCTGTTTTGAATTGTGTAAATTTGGGGGTGTTACAGTTTGGTACCAGAGCTCTCGTTATAGAGAACGAAATATTTTTAAAACAAAGGTTTTGAATAAAACATTTCAAAATCTTTTAACTATAAACATTTTTCTCAAAATGTCTAAAAATCTTTTGACTATAACGGTGCCGAAGAATTCTTGAGTTACCGACAAGGCCAGACTGAGAAGTGTTATTTTAATATATATATATAACTTGGATTATATATATATATATATATATATATATATATATATATATATATATATATTGTAATTTGATTACATGTTTGTTTGATGATTATTTTAGTTATACGAGGTATTTATACGACGTAGATTGTCACAAGGAACCCTAAACCCCCTAGTAAATTAATCGAAGCTATTCCTGTAGGAAATACTAGCTATTCCAGATCTAAACCAAGTTGTGGATATTTATGATCTCAACAAAATGGTTGATATTCGTAGAAATGTAGATATTAGTTGATTGTGATATTAAAGAAGAATTGGCGAGATTAAATCTGACATCGATGTCATGACGATCTTTCCTTATAGAGTGGAGTTTGACAAAATGTTACCACCTGGGAAGGTGTCATCTGATTTGTTGTCACCCAATTCTAAAATTGAAATCGAAAGGGTGAATGTTGCAGTTGAGGATGTCATTGGAGCCTTTCCCCAAAAGCCTCATGCCACTAGTACCTTTTCAAGAAGTCTAATTGAATATGTGAGTCATTTCATACTAGTGACTCATTTGATAACTATTGTTGTAAAGCTATAGGATTGGAAATTAAGTGTTGTTTATATTGAGCTTTTATTGCCCTTTTAAGGTCTAAGAATAAGGTTGAAATTATTGGAGAATGAGGTAGGATATCGTATTGAGTATGATTTGGTTGAAACTTGAATAAAGTAAAATTTAATTCGTATGGAATATGAAATTGTTAAGAGGAAGTTGTTTAGTCCTGTGATTGAATTATAAGGTTTAAATGATTGTTGGTTCGTGTTAAGGGTTGTTCCTAGGCCATTGTCCAATGAAGAGGATGCCCAGTGTCCAATAAATAAATTGAAGAAATATTCTTCTGAATTGGGACCGATGGATCTTTCGGGACATGTGGAACACCTAATGACTCTTGTAGATTAGTATTCATTGTGGTATCTTTAAAAAAAATCCCTAACTTAACTGAGACATCAGTTGGTAGGATGAGTTCTTGGAATTGTATGACATAGTGACACGTAATGTGTTACGGTACAATTTTGACTTGTTTGTGATTAATGAAAAGATTACCTTTGATTGCTAAATCCTACATGTATCGATGTTATCTATCTTTTATTGCTTCATCCTAATGTTCGCATTAGTGATGCAACCATTGAACAAGTACTCATCTCGAATTGAGTTACGTTGTGGATTATCCTTTTGAGTGCCATCGAGGTCATGAACCTCATGATTATTTGGCTAAGCTCATTTCCTGATAGTTAGTTCTTGGTGAAAAACTCTTCATCACTCTTTTGCAGATCACCCATTGTTTTTATAAGATAAAACAGTATCCTTTGAGAAAATTGAATTTTCATCACTGTAAGGATTATTCAAAGTGAGATTTATAAGTAATCGTTATCGAAATGAAATTGTATATGAAACACCTTGGAAAACTTAATTGTTTCCATAACAAAGAACATCTTTGTAAATTTATTTTTGATTCTTATTCAAGAACTAAGCATGAAAATATTTTTATCGTAAACACGATGACAAAGTTTTGACGAACTGAGTATTGCATCGTTAATCCTAAAATTGTATATAGTTGCGCGCCTACATACAATTTGGAAGGGACCATGCAAGGCAGATTAGTAGTCACCATGAAACTATTAATAAACACTAAATTTTCCTTGAAGATAAAGATTAAATTTTATGAGATCTGCAAGAAGTGCAAAATAGGGACATATTGTTAAAGACACCTACATATGTGCCCGTACCATTTATTCTTCTGAGTCGAATTCACTCATCTGTGGATATTGTCTTATTTGACAATTGACAACTCTTTCTTGTCCAATTCTCTCATGATGAGACTCTTTGGAAAATTATTTGATTACCGAATGTTGATACCCGAATGGATGTATTGACGTTCCTATCATTTCTTTTGATTAGATTTCATTTGAATGACCTGGGTAACGGTCCGAGGAGCTTTCGAATGCGTACTCAATTCATGAAAACATGGGATATACTCATATACGTTAATGTTTTCGTCTGTATCTGATTTGAAATTCTCTCGCGTAAATCATGCGTTGACCATACTCTTTTATGATATTTGTGTCTCCATATATCCTTGAATTTGTGAAGGATTATGAGTTATTATTAGTCTTTTGAGAAGTTCACATCTTATCAACGATAATGAAACTGGAAAGTTGGTAGTGCCAGTAGAATAGATTGATTGATTATGACATGATGACATTGTCTTAATTGATGGGAACTCGAGTAGAATTCCCTTAAAAGATAAGATGTTGATTATCAAAAGTGATTTAAATAATTCTTGATGGATGACCATATCCTGCATTTAGACCTGAAAGTATACCGTGAATAGTTATGAACTAGTCATAGATATTATAATCTAGAAAGAACTTAAAGTAAACTTATTAAAAGATGTTTTCATTATCTAAAACTTTAGGAGGTATTTGCTGGTGAATTACCTAGACTTTCGCCATTAAGTCAAGTTGAATTTGGTATTGATTATATTTCCGGTGTTGCACCTGTGGCATGTGCAATGTACGCCAGCACCATCTGAATTAAAATAATTACCATACAACTGAGGGAGTTGTCGGAAAAATATTTTATTCTACCAAGCTCGTCCTCATGAAGAGCTATGGTGTTATCTTTCCTTATATTTATTGATTATTGTGAACTAAGTAAATTGACGATCGAAAACGATATCCATTACTTAGGACGAAAGATTTGTTCGATCATTTACAAGGTTCTAGCAAATGTTCTTAATATTTGATCCACGGCATGGTCATCATCAAATTCGCATCCGCGAAAAAGATTATCTATTCCAATCACTACATTCAGAACTCGTAATGAACGTTATGAGTTTCATGTTATGTCGTTTGGATCGACCAATGCACATGTAGCATTCATAACTTTTGTGAGTCACGTATGTAGGCTGTAATTTGATAAATCCATGCTTGTGATCATTAAGGACCATCTATTTTTTCTAAGAATAAGAAGGAGTTAATAATCATTTATAGACCGCCCTGAATTGGCCGAGCAATAAAAACCTGTACCTTGAATATTTAACATATGATTTAAGGCTTAATCCTTTACATTATTGGACCGTGTGATTAATAGATAATGGAGTATATTGACTCTTCAAAAATTAGAGCCATTTGAGACTTTGGGTTTTACCAAAAAGAATGTGCAAATATGTTTTGACAAATGTTTTATCAAAGGAATTTTTTTAAGAAATCATTCCCTTATACCCAAATCATTTAACTAAACTCATGTTTAGGGGTAAATGTTTGTGTATACCTCAAGACAACCTAAGAGGGATTGAGGAAACCATTTAAACCATGACTTGAAATTTGAAACGACAATATTTGCTTGTCAACTAAGAAAATTTTGACCAAAGTATAACCAAAGATTTTTCAAACATTTACCAATCTTATTAATTATTTTCAATAAAAAAAACGTGTTATCTAAATTCAAATTTTATTTTGAAAATTTTTCTATAACTAAGAAATTTAAATTTTTTTACGTTGACGTTTCATAAAACTTAAATATTTATTATTTAATTACTTATAATAATTATCGACACTTTAAACGTCGGATTGAGTAAAAACTGATAAAAATGATAATAATTGAGACGAAACTAAAACTTAGAAAATATGAAGAAAGAATTTCCGAGTGAATTGTGTTCATGATAATTATTTCATCAGGGAAGGTGAATGTAGATACTGACACATTATATAGAAAAGAATAAAGAATCAATTAGAATGTGTTCCTTGATAATGACTATGCAAAATAAATTACCGAGTAATTTAAAATATACTGATGCTTGTAAAAAGGATAATATAGATATAAGAAGGGGTTCGCGGCTAATGTGAACCATTAGAATTGAGAAGCCGATGGCTTTAAATGTATAAAAGGCCGCTTGTGGTTGCCTAAATACGGAGGATTTCGAGATTTAGTCATGTTGAAATCTCGTAAGTATAAGTATTCTATTCATGTCATTTCTGACTAAATGTATCTTTATCTGAAGAAGTTGTACTGATGGCAAATTATGAAGGCAGACATTGCCTCATACATTAGTAAACGTCTAACTATTACAAAGGTCATCATCTGAATTTGATTCGATTTGGGTCATCATCGACAGACTGACCAAATCTGCTAATATCATTCCTGTTAATGATAGATTCTCGATGAAGAAATTGACTCTTTGTATTTACAGGAGTTGTGTAAACATAGTGTGCCTGTATCGATCATCTCTATCAAGATCCTCGCTTCGCATCGAATTTTTGGAGACTTGCTCAGAAGTTATTAGGAACGAACCTTGATGAGAGTACTCTTTACCACCCCAATCGAAGGGACAAGGTAAAGTAACGACACAAAATATTAGAAGTACTGTATTATGCTTGAATGATTGACCTTTGGTAATAAACAGTATAATCGCTTTCCTTTGGAGAGATTATCATTGATAATTATCATATTAAGATCGAGATCGAATCTCGTTAGGATCTAAACATGAGAGCATCTATAAGCAGGAGTTGGGATGAAGACACCCGACATACACCCATTGTGAGTTGGACATGTCTTTTAGGTTTAAGGTTGCCTATGATGACAAACCTAACATTACAAAATACCCGACCCGTGAAACCTGAAATGATTGTTGAAATTAGGATCTGATTATTGACTGCCGGTAGTGGGCATGAGGTTATGTGAATATGAAGTGTAGATCTTGAAGTACCGGATGGGTAGCGAAGTTATGCCAAAAATTTTCACCTTGGAAAAATGAATTGATGATCCGAAAGATCATGGGAAATAAGTCCCCGTTGTATGGGACCATTGAGATAATGTGAAAGATTGGTTTGAAAGGCATATAAGCTGGCTCTACCCTAGGACTTCAAGGGCTACATAAATTATGATTCGTATATCTAACTTGATAAAATGTCTATCAAGTGAAAATCTGATTACTTCTTGATAAAGTTTAGATCGGCAAAAAGTTGCATTCGTCGAAAACCCGTGAACATCATGGATAGAGAAAGTAAGTCAACATTAAGCCTGATCGTATTCCTGTAGTTATGTTTGATGAAACTAGCGTATGGTAATGAATTACACTTGTGAGAAAGGACCGAATGTGGAGGAAATACCCACATGGCTTTAACTCTATAAGAAGCGAGTAGTAAGATAAATCGATCTTTGAGGATAAAGATCCTGTTTAGGGGTAAATGCTGTGACAATCCGTCAATTTATGATCGATATTTTATTCTCAAGTATTATTTAAAAACATTATTTTAATGTTATAATATGAACTCACTCATTTTTGGGAAGAAATTTGGGTTACGTCTTGAAGTAGCATCGACTACGTCTAAACCGGGGAATTCTACGTTATGTGCTTACGTTTATATACACCGTCTTTGGTGACAGTCAGACACTTAGGAAATAAATTTATTCATGAATATTATTTTGGGATTTTAAATTTGTGTTGGTTCATAAACTCACAAATTTACGAGAAGAGATTAAGACTTACGTTCATAATTTAACGTCCTTTACGACTAAACCGGAAACCCTAGGTTTACGTAATTTCGTTTTTGAACTCTGTTTTTTATGAGACAATTTTTATTAGATTCGTTTTGTGCCGTTGATTCATAATTTATAAAAACGTTTTTCGTAAAACGACCTGAGGGTACGCAAATCGAGGAAACTAGAATCGAGGAATACCCGTAAATTAGTGGGATGGGACAAAACAAGTTTTGCCTCACCCCACACATGGGACGACCAAAGTAGCTCCACCACACCATGAGGTGTCAACTTGTAAGTTACAAGTATAACACTTGCCTTACTTAGCTTAACAAGCCACCAAAAACCACAAAACCACTAAACATTAAACCATTTCTCATTTCCTCTCATGCAATACCACACATACTATCTATTTCCCTCTCTTCCTTGCCGTCTAAACACAAGAACAAACACCCTCATTTGATAAAATTTAACCATAAATCATGTGTTATTCACACGTATGATGAGGTCCTTTTGAAGACTTGTTGATTAGAGGTGATTTTAACAACTAACAAGGAGTTTCCATGAAGATCAAGGGCTGATTTTTAGAGAAGTCTACAAATATTTGGTGATCCTAGAAGTGGTGTTGATATCTCATAAGATTGGTTACCCAAAACCAAGCCTTGTTCATCATCAATCCCATATTTTCATCAATTTGGTGGTACAGAGATTGTTCTTCCTATCCTTTTTGTTATTTTGAATATGTAATCTTGTATTTTCTTTATTTATGTATATGCATATGATGATGAATGACGATAAAAATATTGTGTGGGGATCATGTGTTGATAAACATGGTTAAAAAGATGGAAAACTATATGTAAAAGTGGTAAATCTTTCTTAATTTAGTAGGCTGTATAAAAACAGTAAACAACCATATGTTAAACTGATAAAATGATATAGTTGATTCAATATACAGTAAGTATTAGGACTTGTACACATGTGAGAGTTGGCCATGCAATGGAATCATTATAATGACTGAGATATGATCAAAACAAAATTGATGTACCAATCTGAATAGTCTGTTTTGTGAGGACTGTTAGGGACACTTAGACTTAGATTGAGAAGTAGCTAAAACTAAGTTAATTGTAGCACATAATATGAAGTTTATGTCATCCAAAAATTAGCTTCTATCTTCTTGTAGAACTCAAGATATAGTAAAAATGGTGAAAGTGAAAGTAAAAATCAGATTTGTGAAAATTAAAGTATATAGTATTATAATAGCACTCAAGTAAATAATATATAAAATGTCAACTTAAAACCCACTAACTTATACAATAATAAATAAATGAGACATTTTTATAAAAATGTCCATTTGATAAGTTTTATAAGTTATAAAACTATAAACATGATTTTTATGTCTTTTCGGCTAAAACCGTAAAATTAACGTTTTCGTCAATAAAAACTTAGATGGTCGGACCCGTCTAATGTAAACTTTTTATAACTCATATACTGATATATAAGTACATATTACAAGTAAAAACCGATAAAACCCGAGCTTTATAACATACGGACATTAACGGGTCAAGTTAGCCTTGTTGGACTATTAATCCAACTAATTTGGCTAAACACTTATGAACCTACTTATTGGGCTTAACCCACTTGGGCCTAACATGTAAGTATAATACTGATATTAAAAGTATAAGATGGACTAATATAAGGTAATGGTCCTATAATGGGCTTATTGGGCCTTGACAAGTAAAGAAGATAAACTAGTGAAACTAGTATAGAAATTTGACTAACACATAACACTATAATGTATATGAAGAGATAAAAATCCCACTTGATCATCATCATATTTATAATATCATTATATATATATACATAGTCCTTGTTTTTACAAAGTCATTGGACAAGAGTCTAAGACGAGTATTAATTGTCTAGGTTTCCGTGATTGAAGCACGTACCGTACATCCAAATCGCCGATAACCGCCTTCCCACATCAACGTGAGTTCATAGCCTCACACTCTTTTAAATGTTTTTATGAAATGTTTTATAAACCCGCGAGGGAGATAACATGTTAGTTTTGATAAAATAGGACACCATTTGTCCCGATTGTTTGTTTATTGATTTGGACCCGAATGATTGTATGACCTGATGAATGATTATATGACCCGATGTATGAAATAAAATGGATTATTAAAGTTAGGTTATGTCACTAAAAGTCCCATTAGCATGAAGTGTGAACTACCGGGATTTGGTAGACGCTTATGCATATAATAGTACTATTTGGGGACGATCACCCCAGTTCGCGCCTTGACGATTGATCACCGTCATGCCACAATGATTGGTAAGCGAATTTATGTATGAGAAGATTTCCATAGCGTGATTTTTGTGACGATACGCTAATTTAGACGGACAAATTGAGTTTCGGGTTAGCTATCCGTTGTTTGTTATAGTAAGGTAGCAATGTCATGCGGCTTTTAATAATCCAAAAATAACGAAAATATTGCTATACGCATTGAATTACAAAATATTGCCTGACTAGCAATACGGGGTCTTATTATTGATATTATGTTCGTATTTTGGTTTTACATAACCATATTCATATAACGGTTTTTATTTAGTTCTATACAACGTTATAAAACGTATTGTATGATGTTTTTACGACATTGGTTCGTATAATGGTTTTGAAGGCAAAAGCCTATATTATGATTTTGACAAAGATTTGTATCAAATGTTTTTGGCTTATTTTTTGGCCTACAACAAAGGATTGTACAAAATGATTTTCGGTAATAATTTTGTACCGATGATATATTAATGGATTTAATTAAACTCAATGAATTCACTCGGCGTTTTTGCTGACCTTTTCTTTTAACATGTTTTATCTCAGGTACTTGAAGGTAATTCTCGGGAATAAGACAAGAATTCATGGCCCGCACTTAAATAATAATTTCCATTCAAATGCTTTGTAAAAATTATATGAAATACTATGACTTGGGACCTATGTAAATTTGATATTTATGAATGGAAATGCTTTATTATTAAACGACGCGATTTTTAAGCGTTGTCTATAATGTGATTAATGTGTTATCCCATAACACCAACGACTCTTTTGCTATATTGAATTGTGTAAATTTGGGGGTGTTACACACAACCACCCTCGCATCGTTTGTAGGGAGAGCCTTCGCTTCAACCCATTTGGATACGTAGTAAACGTCTACGAGGATGTACTTGTTCCCTTTGGATGATGGAAATGGCCCCATAAAGTCGATGCCCCATACGTCAAAGATTTCACATTCTTTGATGACATTTTGAGGCATCTCATCTTTATGTGTGATCTTGCCTTGTATTTGGCAAGAATCACAATGTTTAACCATTTCATGAGCGTCATGATAAATGAAGGGCCAATAGAATCCAGAGTCGAAAACTTTCTTCGCGGTGTAAATGGGACCAAAGTGACCACCGGTGGGTCCTTTATGGCAAGCTTCAAGGATTAATAAAGCCGCCGGCCCATCAATACATCGACGAATGACAAGATCTGCACCTTGTTTGAAAAGGTAAGGGTCGTCCCAAAAATAGTGTTCAACGTCTTTAAATAACTTTTTATTTTGTTGAGACGTTAACCCTTCCTTGAGAATTCCACCGCTAAGTAGTTTGCAAAGTCCGCAAACCACGGGGTGTCATCAAGATTGGAATTGATAGACATTAAGGCCTCAAGGGGAAAAGAGTCATTGATCTCTTGATTCGGATGATCCCCTTGATAAGGATCCTCAAGTCTACTTAGATGATCCGCGGCTAGGTTTTCGGCTCCCTTCTTGTCACGAATTTCGATTTTAAATTTTTGAAGGAGCAAAACCCAACGAAGAAGTCTTGGCTTAGAATCTTGCTTAGTCAACAAGTACTTCAACGCGGAATGATCGGTGTACACGATTGTGGTGGAAAGGACAAGATAGGGGCGAAATTTTTCAAAAGCATACACTACAACTAAAAGCTCTTTTTCGGTAGTGGTATAATGCAATTGAGCCCCCGTCATTGTCTTGCTAGCATAATGGATTGGTTGGAAGTGTTTGTTCACTCTTTGGCCCAAAACCGCTCCAATAGCAAAGTCGCTAGCATCACACATCAATTCAAAAGGTAACTCCAAATTAGGGGTAACCAAGACCGGTGCCTTAGTTAGTTTATCCTTAAGAAGATTTAAGGATTCAATACACTCTTTAGAAAAGATAAAAGGAGTATCTTTTTCCAAGATATGGGTTATCGGGCGAGCGATTTTAGAAAAATCTTAAATGAATCGACGATAGAAGCCCGCATGACCAAGGAAACTTCTCACACCCTTCACGGTTGAAGGTGGAGGTAATTTGGCTATGACATCAACTTTAGCACGATCCACTTAAAGACCGGCTTTGGAGATTTTATGTCCAAGCACAATGCCTTCTTTTACCATGAAATGGCATTTTTCCCAATTAAGAACGAGACGAGTGTCTTCACACCGTTTGAGCATACGTTCTAAATTGGCAAGGCAAGTAGAGAAATAAACACCATAGACCGAGAAATCATCCATGAAGACTTCCATAGTTTCTTCAACCATGTCATGGAAGATATCTATCATACACCTTTAGAATGTCCCGAGAGCATTGCATAAACCGAAAGGCATTCTTTTGTAAGCAAATGTTCCATAGGGACAAGTGAATGTGGTTTTCTCTTGGTCTTTAGGATCGATTTGAATTTGAAAATACCCGGAGAAACCATCTAAAAAGCAATAATAATCATTACCCGCTAGACGTTCAAGCATTTGGTCCATAAAAGGAAGGGGAAAATGATCCTTTCTCGTAGCATCATTGAGTTTGCGTTAGTTTATGCAAACTCTCCACCCTGTAACGAGACGAGTAGGAATCAACTCGTTGTTTTCATTAGGCACAACGGTGATTCCTCCTTTCTTAGGAACACAATGGACCAGACTAACCCATGGTGAATCCGAGATAGGGTAGATCATTCCCGCATCAAGAAGTTTGATAACCTCTTTTTTGATAACGTCATGGATCTTGGGATTCACCCTTCTTTGGTTTTGAATAGTGGGTTTAAAGTCGTCTTCCATGAGAATTTTATGTGTGCAAAAGTGAGGATCAATTCCACGAATATCAGAGATTTTCCAAGCAATCGCTTTCTTATGATTCTTCAGCACGTCGATAAGTCGAGATTTTTCGTCTTCTTTCAAATCGTTTCGATGATGACGGGTAACTTTTTATTTTCTTCAAGTAACACGTATTCGAGATGAGACGGTAGATCCTTAAGCTCTAAATCCGGAGGATTTTTTATGGAAGCCATAGTCAAATTCGGATCATAGATAGAGATTTCCTTAGGAGACGATGGAGAAATATGGTCCTCATTGAGAAGTTTCTCAATGGTACGAATGTCTTCATCCCAATTGGAGGGAGAGTCGTCATATTGTAAGTCCACATCCCCCAAAGTTGCTTCAAATTCTTTCAAAAGCAAATCACTTTCTCTAGATGGAGTTATTGATGGAGCAATAGAGGCAACGACCTCAACAATGGGTAGAGAAGAAGAATCACTTTTACAAGCGTCTTTGAAATGCTCTTCACAAGCCTCATCAAGAACGTCAATGAAATTAACACTCTTGTTTTCAGAAGGCTGCTTAGAAAGTTACCCACGTTGAAGACGATTTTATCGTCACCAACTCTCATGATTAATTCGCCCACGGCTACATCAGTGAGAGTGCGACCGGTCCTCAAGAATGGACGTCCAACGATTAATGGAACACGGGGGTCCATCTCGTAGTCAACAACAATAAAATCCGCCGGAAAGGTGAATTTTTCGACACCGACGAAGACATCTTCGGCTATCCCCACCAGATAAGCAACCGTACGGTTAGCTAATTCCAATGTCATTCGTGTAGGGACTAGCTCGGGTAGAGATAATTGTTTCCAAACACTTAATGGCATTAAGTTTATACTAGCACCTAGATCGGCTAGGGCCATACAATTCTATACCCCGGGGAAGTTGCAAGGAATGAGAAAACGACCCGGATCACCAAGTTTGGTTGGTAATTTCCTTAAGAGAACTGTAGAGCAATTCTCGTTAAGTTGGGTCTGAGCGATATCAAGAAGTTTCTCCTTATCACTGAGAAGATCTTACAAGATTTTAGCATATTTCGGCATGTGAGCGTGTCACACTCCCAAAATATCAGAGTATAATGGCGACAAGGGAGTGGTGACGTCATGATTATCATACGCACATAGTCACAAAGAACGACCTCTAAATGGGACGTTCGGAAAATAGATCACTTGTAATTAATAAAAATAAATAGTTTTAACAAAGTGCGGAAGCATAAACTGAATACGGTTACAAAACATAGTTTTCTCAAATGGTACAAATGATCGTTGTTTCAAAGAAATGACAGCAATGCATGAGACCTCATTTAGCATCTTCCTTCTTAATACCTGAGAAAAACATTGCGAAAGTGTCAACATAAAGTTGGTGAGTTCATAGGTTTAGTTAGTTTGAAATGTTTAATGAACCACAAGATTTTCCCAAATGTGATGACAATATAACAGATACAAAGTCATCCCAAAAGTATTTATTACAGTCTAAGCTCGTGACACCGAAGCGTTAACAACACCGGCAGTATAATCATATAAATGTAGCCCAAACTAGATGCCTAAACCCACGACATCCTATATCAGATTCAAATGAAACTGTGCCCGCTTGTCCCCTTGTTGGAAAGACAGACAGGGACGTCAATCCCGATAGATCTATCCATTACATTCGCGCTTACACAAAGTAATTAACGGTTCACGATTCACGGGCCAAAGCAACTGGGTTTTTAGTGGGACTTAGACTAATATATAAATCAGTAAATGCACTTGTGTTCACACGTTAAAATCAAGCAATGTCTCACCCCAAAAAGCAGTGAAAAATAGTAAAGTATGGGGCTATAAACTCACCTCGTAAATTCAGCAAAGAGAGCGAAGATAAATTAGCTCGAGAGTACGGTTACGCTAGCCGCGACCTAATTAATTATGAGAATCGAGTTACGATACGAATAATTATGTTATTAAAAGACTCGACACCCTAGTTGTGCTTGACGAAACCATACGTTTATGAAAAGTACGATTTATGGAAAAATACGATAAATAAAAGTCGGTTTATTAAATGGTCGGATTTCACGGGTTAAATTATAACTTACACTTACAAAATTTCGTTTTGGGCTTATAACTAAACAAATAAACAAATAAGGCCCAAAAGGGGTCCAAATCCTTTACACACAAACCGGCCCAAGGTCATTAGACCCGACCCGACCCACTGGCGGAATAAACAAGGAAACGGATGGAGTAAATAGTGTGTTTAACACACACAACTTCCCATATCAGAGAGTTAACTCTCTCTCCTCCCTCGATATTAACTCTACCGTCCCAAAACTCTCTCTCTCTTAATCTAGATCGGTTCAATCCTTTTCCATGGCTAATATCTAATCATTTGGGATATAACAATCATATAAGGGTGGTCTGAGGTGTTCTATATCGCGTGAGATGTGGGGTTTAATCCCCACATCAAACCGATTGGGTTTTATGATGTGTTCTTCCTTGCGGTTTCGCGAATCAATGGCCAAGAACCAAAGATAAGTTTGTTCTCCTTGTTTTCTTTTAAAAAGATTAATTAATTTTTGATTTAATAAATAACAGTGGGTTTAATTTATTTGTATATACTTGTTGTAAATCATATGGTTCTCGGATTGAAAATAAATGAATTTAGGGTTTTGAAATATTTGGGGGTTTTCATCAAACTCGGGTTTAAACATAATTAATTGATGTTTTCTATTATAAAATCAAACTAATTTCAATATAAAATCGATTTATAAAAATTAGGGTTTCGGTTAATTTGGGGGTTTTTGCATATCACGTTTTTAATTAAATTAAATATGGGGTTTAGGTTTAGATTAGGTTTAATTAACGTTTTAATTAATAAAAAGTCAATCTAGGGTTTTATAAAAATTGGGGGTTTTTCATATTTGACTGTTACTCATGTTTATGTGATGTTTCTGAAATATGAAAAGTGCTAATTTAATGTTTAAAAAGGTGTTTAAATAATTAGGGTTTCGATTGAAATGGGTTTCTATACCCGTGGCAAGATTAATGGTTTTTTAGAATGTTTCTGTAAAATAACAAGTGGTTAAGACATTTGGATTGGTTGGTAATGATTGATGATAATTTTGGCAGAAAGTAGAACTTGGTCGGTTTGGTTAGGTTCTCGGTTTGGTTCTTGATTGGGTCTCGGTTTGGTTGGACATGGGTCTCGGTTTGGTTCTTGATTGAGGTCTTGATTTGGTTGGACAGCAAAGTAATATCATATACATGTTTGCATTAGTTGTAAAGTTTAACAAATTTTGGTTTTTAGTTAAAATTATAAGACCATTACAATGACTAACCATTGTTTCGTTTATTCGCAGGTTCGTACAAAACAAGCACATCTAGGACTTCATAAAGGAAAGACGAAAAGACAAAAGACTCACAATGGGGATGCTATGTTCGGTTTTGCAGGTTCGGACGGGATGAAGACCTTTCGGTTTTGCAGGTTGGGATGCGACGTGTGGGCTGGACACTACTCTTCACTCTACCCAGAAATTGTATTTAGAAAGGCTTGTGCAGATTTTTGTGTTTGTAATTTTTGGACTGAGATAAACTTGTATTTGGACATTGGATAATACTTTGGGTTTGTATATAAACTTGTATTGTTAGTCTAGGGTTAGTGTAAATCTGAAAATGTTAACTTGTGATATACCCAAAAGGGGTAAACTAGGCATGTGTGCTGTCCTTTAGTGAGGAAATAAACTATGAAGTTTTTATGTAGTTTAGACATGTGAC
Organism: Glebionis coronaria; assembly: GCA_025667525.1. Lineage (NCBI taxonomy): Eukaryota > Viridiplantae > Streptophyta > Magnoliopsida > Asterales > Asteraceae > Glebionis > Glebionis coronaria. The sequence continues at coordinate 582,837 of JANFOE010000491.1, forward strand.
TGATTTTTGAGACCCTTGTAAGGCAAGCTTGGTAATATAAATGAATGAAGGTTTATACTCAGTTATTGTACCTGCTGTGACAGCTTATACACTCGACTCGGGTTCACAATGGTTAAGTTTAGACGCGACTGAATAAACACGATACCAAAACCGTTTGGCATACGATCCCAAAACAAAACAATTGTGCGAGACGTCACGTAATCTTAATAACTATATCCAATAAACGTACGGCAAAATATAAAACGCTCACAAACTTGTGCATTGCATTTAACTTAATACTCGCGAATACTCGAGATGTTACATATGCTCTCCCTAAAAAGGGCTTTGTCCGCAAAGCAAAATGATTAACACATTCAAGTCGACAACTAGTCGGTAAACGATTAAAATACTCGTACTACATGAATAAATTAATGATGGAAATTTGACGAATGTCACAGTATTCCCATGTTTTAGAGATTTCGTCACGAAATCAAGACGTTGTTGTAGTAGGTTGGTTAGCGAAAAGATGAGGATACTTGCTCTTGAATTGATCTTCACGTTCCCACGTGTATTCTGGACCTCTACGCGCGTTCCATCGGATTTTCACAATAGGTATACGGCTTTGCTTGAGTTGTTTGACTTGACGATCCATAACTTCTACGGGTTCTTCTACGAAGTTGAGTTTGCCGTCGAGTTGAATCTCCTCCAAAGGGATAACGAGTGTTTCGTCAGCTAAGCATTTCTTCAGATTGCAAATGTGGAACACATTATGCACTCGGCTAAGTTCTTGGGGTAATTCCAAACGATAGGCTACGGGACCAATCCTCTCTATAATCTTGAAGGGTCCAATGTAACGAGGGTTTAGCTTTCCACGCTTTCCAAAGCGAATCACACCTTTCCAAGGTGAGACCTTCAACATAACTTTATCACCAACCTCAAACTCAAGAGGTTTGCGTCTCATATCAGCATAACTCTTCTGTCGATCCCTTGCGGCTTGCATACGGCTCTTAATCTTAAAGATCTTCTCAGTAGTCTCGTGTATGATCTCAGGTCCAGTGAGTTGCGCTTCACCGACCTCTGCCTAACACACGGGTGAACGACACTTCCTACCATACAGTGCTTCGAACGGCGCTGCCTTAATGCTAGTGTGATAACTATTGTTGTATGAGAATTCCACCAGAGGTAGGTGTCTATCCCATCTATTTCAAAAGTCAATCACACAAGCTCTCAGCATATCTTCTAGGGTTTGAATGGTCCGTTCACTTTGACCGTCAGTTTGGGGATGATACGCAGTGCTCATATCCAACTGCGTTCCCAATGCCTTCTGCAGTGATTTCCAAAACTGCGAAGTAAATCGGCTGTCTCGGTCGGAGATTATAGACACAGGCACACCGTGCTTCGTGACTACTTCCTCCAAGTACGTCCTTGCTAACTTATCCATTCCATCAGTCTCCTTGATGGGTAGGAAATGAGCCGATTTGGTGAGTCGGTCAACGATTACCCAAATCGTGTCGAATCCGGCTGCGGTCTTTGGTAGCTTGGTAATGAAATCCATAGTGATCCTTTCCCACTTCCATTCTGGCAGTTCGGGTTGGACCAATAATCCTGATGGTTTCATATGTTCGGCCTTGACTTTGGTACAAGTCAAACACTTGCTAACGTATGTCACAATATCCGCCTTCATGTTCGGCCACCAATACAACATCTTCAGATCATGATACATTTTATCAGATCCCGGATGTATGGAGTACTTTGACTTATGCGACTCATGCATAATCAAGGATCGTAGGTCACCATGGCATGGTAACCAACTCCTATTATCAAGGCATAACGTTCCATCCGAACGTGCTTCCAACTTCTTTATCATTCCTCCAACATCTTCAGTCTTGAGAATTTCTTCCTCGACTGCTTCTTTCTGAGCCTTGAGAATTAAGGATGGAAGGTCTAAGTCAATGGTCATCATTAAAGCCTTCACCCTAAGAACTCTCTCCTTTCGACTCAAAGCGTCGGCCACGACATTTGCCTTGCCCGGGTGATAACGGATCTCGCAATCGTAATCACTGAGCAACTCTAGCCAACGTCGTTGTCTCATGTTGAGTTCCTTTTGGTTCAAAATATGTTGTAAACTCTTATGATCAGTGAATACAACACACTTAGTACCACAAAGGTAGTGTCTCCAAATCTTCAAGGCAAACACCACTGCTCCCAACTCTAGGTCATGAGTTGTGTAGTTCTTCTCGTACACTTTTAGTTGTCTTGATGCGTAAGCTATGACCTTAGTCCTTTGCATCAGTACTGCACCTAACCCTTTTATGGATGCATCACAATACACCACAAAGTCTTCATTACCTTCAGGTAGGGCTAGTATAGGTGCTTCACACAACATCTGCTTCAACGTCTGGAATGCCAAATCTTGATCTTCCTTCCACTCAAACTTCTTATCCTTTTGAGTCAATTCCGTCATTGGTTTAGCTATCTTGGAGAAACCTTCAATGAATCTCCTATAGTAACCAGCAAGACCTAAAAATTGACGGATCTCCGTGGGTGTTGTTGGAGTCGCCCAATCCTTTACAGCCTCGATCTTAGCAGGATCAACGTGAATACCACTGCTGTCGATCACATGCCCAAGGAATTGCACTGTGTTTATCCAAAACTCACATTTGGAAAACTTTGCATATAACTTCTCCTTCCTTAGCAGCTCCAATATGGTTTTCAAATGCTCCTTGTGTTCCTCTTCATTACGAGAATAGATGAGAATGTCATCGATAAATACAATCACAAACTTGTCCAAGTATGGTTTGCAAACTCGGTTCATGAGATCCATGAATACCGCAGGTGCGTTTGTCAAACCAAAAGGCATAACTTGGAACTCGTAGTGTCCGTACCGGGTTCTAAAAGCCGTTTTATGAACGTCTTCCTCTCTAACCCTTAGTTGATGATATCCTGACCTTAAATCGATCTTCGAGTATATGCTAGATCCTTGCAATTGGTCGAAAAGATCGTCAATCCTCGGCAATGGGTAGCGGTTCTTTATCGTTAGCTTATTCAATTCTCGGTAATCGATACACATTCTAAAGGATCCATCTTTCTTTTTGACAAATAAGACCGGCGCTCCCCAAGGTGAGGAACTTCAGCACAGAGATGATACACTTTGCTAGGTGCCGTGAATCCTCCAGGAGTACTAGTTGTGGCTCGGTTATTCCCTCCTCGGTTCCCTTGATTCTGCTTCTGGTTCCCTTGGTTCTGATTTTGATTCCCTCGAATCTGGTTACTACGACCTTGGTTCCCACTGCTTGGACATTTGTTCTTGTAGTGACCTTTCTCTCCACATCCAAAGCAAGTGACATTTGCTCCTTGGCCACCTTGCGTTCCAGGTCCTCTTTGATTAGTAGAACGAGGTGGTGCTCGGCATTCCTTTGCCTTATGTCCCGCCTTCCCACAATTGTAGCACGTAGGGGGACATGCTCCTTCGTGGTGTCGGCCACATTTTCCGCAGAAAGGTAGTCTTCCAGCGTAGTTCCCAGTATTTCCTTGTCCAGCAGTGAACACTCTTGCTACTTCTTGTCGCTTGTTCTGGTTGTAGTTGTTTGGGTTGTTGTTGTTGTTGGTATTGTTGTTGTAGTGGTTGCCAGACCACTTCCTTTTATCCCCAGTATTTTCTCCCAACTCCTGTACCACTTGGTACATCAGACTCTGAGCCATGTCGATTGCCTCGTGCAAATCAGTCGGCTTGGATGAAGTCACATTCCCTTTGATGCTCAAAGGTAGTCCTTCAATGTATCGCTCCAACAATCGGTCATCGTTGGGCACCATTTCAGGACATAACAAGATCAGCTCTTGAAAGCGCTGATTGTAAGCAGTAAGAGCAGTACCCTTGACCTTCAGGTTCCACAGCTCAACTTCCATCTGCTTGACTTCATTTCGTGGGCAGTATTTCCTCACAAACATAGCTTTAAATTCACTCCAGGGCGTCGTTTGGGCAACGTCAATGGTCACTGCACGAGCATAGACGTTCCACCAAGTCAAAGCACCATCCACTAACGTGCTTGACGCAAACTTCACCTTGTCGGCTTCTGCGACATTGCTAATCCCAAATTGGGATTCTAGATTCTCAAACCATCTGGTTAATCCTACTGCTCCTTCAGTACCGCGGAAACTTACTTGCGTAACTGCACGAAATTCCTTGTAGGTACAAGTCCGTGCAATAGCATTAGTAGCTCCTTGGTTGGTCTCCTCCTGTGTGCTAGCTGTACGGTTTGCTTCAGCGGTCGCGAGTGCCTCGGCCACTCGTTCGGCTATCATTTGGCTTAACATGACGGTGTCGATTCCACCGGTAGCGGCTGGCGGATTCTGCGTTTCGGATCTTCTAACTGGCGCCATAATCTAACAAGGTAATAGGATAATGAGTTTTTGCCAGACATAACATGCATGGCACACACAACACAATTATGAAATGCTCCAGGATATAATACACAATATATAATGATCTCACAATTTTCGCAACTCATAATATCATTCATGGAATCGTTTGATAGTACATCATAGTTTGTCATAACATAATAAGAGAAAATAAAATACCAACTAGCTAAGACAAACTTCAAAGCTTAGTGGTCATAGAGGGATAGGTCGATGGTACAAGATAAATCTAACTAGTGCCCTCACGGCGCTGATGAAGCTCCTTCTCCAACTCTACTAACCTCCTCTCAACCACTAGCTCACGAGCCTGGGAATCTCTCAATCTAACATCGGTGTCATGACAAGCGGCTCTAAACCTCTTATCCAAATCTGCAACAGGGTCATCCACTGGTGCCTCTAGTCCGCCTGTCTCCACCAATGGCTCTACTCCCCAACGGGTCATCAGGCTCTCAATCTCCTCAAGACGAGCGTTTGGCATGGATTCCATCTGATCAAGAACAGTAAGAAGCTGTCCTCGTAGACGAGTCACACATACTGTCAACACTGTCTCATCCCTGACTGGACTCTTCTTCGCCAGTGCCTCCAACTTATCCTGCACTTCATTATACTCTTCACCTAAAGCCTCTACAGCATCCTCCAACCTGTTCAACCGTGTCGTCACACATCCATCTGCCGCCCCAAGCATCACCACCGTCGATGTAGCTCTCCTAGGAATAGGAGTCGTAGCTCTCGGTCCTGTAGAGATACCAGCGTCAGTAAGCATCTCCTGGTACACTGCAGGTACAGTCTCTGGTGGTGGTAGTAGTAATGGTGTCTCTGGGACAGAACTGGCAGGTGTGCGGGCTGCATGCCTGTCAGTGGCAGTGAAAGGTATGAGGGGTCGGTAAGGTGAAAGTGGTGGTCGAGCAGCTCTCCCCCGAAGACGTCGTCTCATATAGTAGAAAGGTAGAGTACCAGGTGCTGGAGCAGGAATAGCAGTCCTTTCTCCTTCGTCTTCAGATGAAGATGAGGAGATGTGTGCTAGGGAAACCTCAGGAGTAGCGGCATATGCAGTAGGAGGGTCCTCAGTGTCTGTGACCTCCATAGGCTCTCCTTCCCCATCTGTAAACTCCATCTCATCATCCTCTGTCTCCTCTACTGTCTCATCTCCAGTCACTGATGTCTGACCTGGTGACTGCACCACGTCAGTGTCTAAGTCATCCTCTCCTCCGCCTTCTAGGCTAAGCACATCGTCAGCTGATGCGTCAGGAATACGGATCGGTGAATGACGAACCTCCTCAGTCTCTCTCTCTGTATCGTCATCTGAAACCATCCGGTACCACGGATATCCTGACGGCGATCCTCTAGGTAGTCCTACTGATGAACTGATGGTCGACTGTAAACTACGGTTGTAGTACGCTCCTGTAGACGTGGAATCATCAGATGAAGACATCGCTGTAATCATAAACAAAAATAAATGTGTGTAAATATCTTATAAAATTAGTCCGTAAAAAGGACATTAGCATAACATAGCAATCATTGTTGAATCCACATGTATCCCATATAACATAATTCAGATTTTGTTGTTGCACATGTAACCCATGTAAATATACCTCGTAATTGTTAATTCACATGTATCCCATTTATTACTTATGTATCTACATATACTTAATACTTACAATCTGTATGATAATCGATTAAACATAGAGCAGTTATAGTCTAGAGTTACTAAATGCAACCTAGTTCTCTATAACTATGGCTCTGATACCAATCTGTCACACTCCCAAAATATCAGAGTATAATGGCGACAAGGGAGTGGTGACGTCATGATTATCATACGCACATAGTCACAAAGAACGACCTCTAAATGGGACGTTCGGAAAATAGATCACTTGTAATTAATAAAAATAAATAGTTTTAACAAAGTGCGGAAGCATAAACTGAATACGGTTACAAAACATAGTTTTCTCAAATGGTACAAATGATCGTTGTTTCAAAGAAATGACGGCAATGCATGAGACCTCATTTAGCATCTTCCTTCTTAATACCTGAGAAAAACATTGCTAAAGTATCAACATAAAGTTGGTGAGTTCATAGGTTTAGTTAGTTTGAAATGTTTAATGAACCACAAGATTTTCCCAAATGTGATGACAATATAACAGATACAAAGTCATCCCAAAAGTATTTATTACAGTCTAAGCTCGTGACACCGAAGCGTTAACAACACCGGCAGTATAATCATATAAATGTAGCCCAAACTAGATGCCTAAACCCACGACATCCTATATCAGATTCAAATGAAACTGTGCCCGCTTGTCCCCTTGTTGGACAAGACAGACAGGGACGTCAATCCCGATAGATCTATCCATTACATTCGCGCTTACACAAAGTAATTAACGGTTCACGATTCACGGGCCAAAGCAACTGGGTTTTTAGTGGGACTTAGACTAATATATAAATCAGTAAATGCACTTGTGTTCACACGTTAAAATCAAGCAATGTCTCACCCCAAAAAGCAGTGAAAAATAGTAAAGTATGGGGCTATAAACTCACCTCGTAAATTCAGCAAAGAGAGCGAAGATAAATTAGCTCGAGAGTACGGTTACGATAGCCGCGACCTAATTAATTATGAGAATCGAGTTACGATACGAATAATTATGTTATTAAAAGACTCGACACCCTAGTTGTGCTTGACGAAACCATACGTTTATGAAAAGTACGATTTACGGAAAAATACGATAAATAAAAGTCGGTTTATTAAATGGTCGGGTTTCACGGGTTAAATTATAACTTACACTTACAAAATTTCGTTCTGGGCTTATAACTAAACAAATAAACAAATAAGGCCCAAAAGGGGTCCAAATCCTTTACACACAAATTGGCCCAAGGTCATTAGACCCGGCCCGGCCCACTGGCGGAATAAACAAGGAAATGGATGGAGTAAATAGTGTGTTTAACACACACAACTTCCCATATCAGAGAGTTAACTCTCTCTCCTCCCTCGATATTAACTCCACCGTCCCAAAACTCTCTCTCTCTTAATCTAGATCGGTTCAATCCTTTTCCATGGCTAATATCTAATCATTTGGGATATAACAACCATATAAGGGTGGTCTGAGGTGTTCTATATCGCGTGAGATGTGGGGTTTAATCCCCACATCAAACCGATTGGGTTTTATGATGTGTTCTTCCTTGCGGTTTCGCGAATCAATGGCCAAGAACCAAAGATAAGTTTGTTCTCCTTGTTTTCTTTTAAAAAGATTAATTAATTTTTGATTTAATAAATAACAGTGGGTTTAATTTATTTGTATATACTTGTTGTAAATCATATGGTTCTCGGATTGAAAATAAATGAATTTAGGGTTTTGAAATATTTGGGGGTTTTCATCAAACTCGGGTTTAAACATAATTAATTGATGTTTTCTATTATAAAATCAAACTAATTTCAATATAAAATCGATTTATAAAAATTAGGGTTTCGGTTAATTTGGGGGTTTTTGCATATCACGTTTTTAATTAAATTAAATATGGGGTTTGGGTTTAGATTAGGTTTAATTAACGTTTTAATTAATAAAAAGTCAATCTAGGGTTTTATAAAAATTGGGGGTTTTTCATATTCGACTGTTACTCATGTTTATGTGATGTTTCTGAAATATGAAAAGTGCTAATTTAATGTTTAAAAAGGTGTTTAAATAATTAGGGTTTCGATTGAAATGGGTTTCTATACCCGCGGCAAGATTAATGGTTTTTTAGAATGTTTCTGTAAAATAACAAGTGGTTAAGACATTTGGATTGGTTGGTAATGATTGATGATAATTTTGGCAGAAAGTAGAACTTGGTCGGTTTGGTTAGGTTCTCGGTTTGGTTCTTGATTGGGTCTCGGTTTGGTTGGACATGGGTCTCGGTTTGGTTCTTGATTGAGGTCTTGATTTGGTTGGACAGCAAAGTAATATCATATACATGTTTGCATTAGTTGTAAAGTTTAACAAATTTTGGTTTTTAGTTAAAAGTATAAGACCATTACAATGACTAACCATTGTTTCGTTTATTCGCAGGTTCGTACAAAACAAGCACATCTAGGACTTCATAAAGGAAAGACGAAAAGACAAAAGACTCACAATGGGGATGCTATGTTCGGTTTTGCAGGTTCGGACGGGATGAAGACCTTTCGGTTTTGCAGGTTGGGATGCGACGTGTGGGCTGGACACTACTCTTCACTCTACCCAGAAATTGTATTTAGAAAGGCTTGTGCAGATTTTTGTGTTTGTAATTTTTGGACTGAGATAAACTTGTATTTGGACATTGGATAATACTTTGGGTTTGTATATAAACTTGTATTGTTAGTCTAGGGTTAGTGTAAATCTGAAAATGTTAACTTGTGATATACCCAAAAGGGGTAAACTAGGCATGTGTGCTGTCCTTTAGTGAGGAAATAAACTATGAAGTTTTTATGTAGTTTAGACATGTGACTGATTTTTGAGACCCTTGTAAGGCAAGCTTGGTAATATAAATGAATGAAGGTTTATACTCAGTTATTGTACCTGCTGTGACAGCTTATACACTCGACTCGGGTTCACAATGGTTAAGTTTAGACGCGACTGAATAAACACGATACCAAAACCGTTTGGCATACGATCCCAAAACAAAACGATTGTGCGAGACGTCACGTAATCTTAATAACTATATCCAATAAACGTACGGCAAAATATAAAACGCTCACAAACTTGTGCATTGCATTTAACTTAATACTCGCGAATACTCGAGATGTTACATATGCTCTCCCTAAAAAGGGCTTTGTCCGCAAAGCAAAATGATTAACACATTCAAGTCGACAACTAGTCGGTAAACGATTAAAATACTCGTACTACATGAATAAATTAATGATGGAAATTTGACGAATGTCACAGAGCGAGAGCCTCGGCAAAGAAGATGTTGAAATTCAGTTGTTTAAACATTTTAAGAAAGTTAGAAACCTGAATATCATCCTTGTTCTTCAACTTCTCTTTCCTCAACCTTGAGGGATAAGGTATATTAGGTTGAGATGAAGGCTTTGGAATGGAATTATCACTCATATCCTTGGGTGGTGGAGGGGTGGAAGTAGAAGGTGGAGGAATTGGAGAAGGGGACTCATTTTCCTTTGTCACAATCACCGGTGTAGGTGTAGGAAGCTCGGGTTCCTTTAAACCTTTTCCACTTCGAGTGGTGATTGCTTTCATCTCCCCTCTTGGATTAGCAATGGTGTTACTCGGAAGATAACCCGAACTAGAGGCTTGATTACTTTGGAAGAAACTAGCCATCATATCCCTTAAGTCATTCGTTTGACTGCTCAAAGAGTTTCACATATCTCCTTTCAAGTTGACGATTTGTCGCTGAAGATTCTGCACTATCGCATAATTAGTCCTCATGTAAGTTTCAACCTCGTGATTAAATGCGGTTGGTTGGTTGTGAGGAAGAGCATGGTAGGCAGGTGGTTGATAAGCGGGTTGTTGGTAAACTTGGTTGTTTCCTTGAGGTGGATATGGGTTTTTTTGGGTTTGATATTGATTTGGAGCTCGTGGTTGGTTTTGATTGTTGCGATTGAGGTTGTTTTGGTTTTGAGGTAGAAAACCGGGTGGTGAAAAGAAGTTGTTTGAACAATAACTGAGCAAATTGCGGTCACCTTGAGGACGTGCTTGATAGCCTCCCATAGAAAAGTTACCGTTAGCGGCATACACATTTTCCGGATTGTTATGAGTCGAAGGACAATCGGTGTATGAATGAGATCCCCCGCATATTTCACATGACTGACTCAAAGCATTAACTTGCACATTAATGTTTTTGGTATTGTTAGCGGTTTGTAGAGCATGTGTTTTAACAATCGAAGTAAGCTTATCAATTCTCTTGTTGGCGTCACTAGTGCTAGTAGTAGCCACATTAGCCCGAACACTCTTAGTTTGCACTCTAGACTTATTCTTAATAATATCCCATGCGGCATTAGAAGACTTAACCAAAATGTTACCCCCCGAGGCACTATTTAGTGAATCTTGGTCATTCATTCTTAAACCATTGTAAAAAGTGTTAATTTGATGTACTTTTGTGAAACCATGTTGTGGACACTTTCTTAAAAGTTCCTTAAAACGGTCCCAAGATTCACTAAATGTCTCACCGTACTTTTGTTCAAAGTTAATAATTTCATTCCGCAAAGCGGTAGTACGTGAGGGTGGGAAAAAGTAGTTGATGAATTTGGTCTCTAAATCCGACCACGTAAGAATACTTTGTGGCGGTTCCTTATCAAGCCAATGCCGGGCTTGTCCCTCTAAGGAGAAAGGAAAAAGTTGCAAGCGAATCACCTCTTGTGAAACCCCATTATACTTGACCGTATTAGTGAGTTGAAGGAACCTTTTGATATGGTCGTGAGGATCATCAAGTGTACGCCCCAAGAATGGTTGAGCAGAGACCAATTGAATGAAGCCGGATTTGAGCTCTAAGTTGTTGGCTCCAATCTCGGGTATGACAATAGCATCGGTGTTGCCCTCCACTTGCGATTGCAAAAGCTCGATCATTGGTCGATTGTCCATGGTGACAATAGGTGGAGTTACAACTTCGGCTTGAGTTGCTTTCTTCGTACGAGCACGGGTATGCATACACACCTACAAAACGAAAGGAAAGATAGACAAGAAATATTTTTAATTTTTTAGGTTTTTCTAATTTTTGAATTTTTTTTTTAATTTTTATGGATTTTTGAAAATGTTTAAGCAAGAAAAATAACGTTAAAAAATGAACGGATCCCAAAATCCAACTCGTCTCTCACAATAAACCGTTAATCTTAACGAAAAGAGCCGGCAGCGGCGCCATTTAATACAAGAGGTTTTCTCGTATGAAAGTTCGTTGATTCCAGTCTTTTTGAAATGATTACTAGTTATTAGTGCGACTCAGTCGTTCTTGGTGGAAAGTAAAATGGATTGATTGTCTATTTTTAACTAAAAGCAAATATGAAAATGTCGTTGAGTAAAATAAAAGCTTTAAAAATTAAACTAAAAATAACGAGTTAAAAATAAATGATTAAAACTTAAAAGTGAATTTAAAACTTAAAACTTTGTAAAAATAAAAACTTAATTCCATCGGAACAACCCATCAGAATCCCGTCAGAATAAAACTGTCGGAAAAACACATCGGAATGTAACAAATGAATTTATGTCGGAATAAACACAAAAGTATCGGAATAATACAAAGTAAAACTATCGGAATGTCATCTGTCGGAAAGCACTTCTATCGGAATGTAAGAATGAACACTATTGTCGGAATGTTGGTCGGAATAACGGTCAGAATCTAGAAACCCTAATCCGATACAAAGTATCGGAATGCTGGTCGGAATCCAATGCCCTAATCCGATGAAGGCGTCGGAATAACCCGTCGGAAAAGGGTTTACCTTTTCGATGGGATGTAATCCGTAATAAGCAAATCAATAAGCTTCCCTTTTTAATAAGCACAATCCGAAACATAACCAACTTTTTAAAGAAAATAACTAAATAAGCACAAATAAGAACTTTCAAAACTCCAAATAAGCAAACCTTTTTAAAACAAACTTTTAGAAAGACGAACTTTTTAGAAAACTTAAAAGTAATAAGCTAAATACAAAATAAGCCAATAAGCATGATAAGCTCAAAGATCCAATCGTATAAAAACTTAGATATGAATAAGAAGATAAACTTTTTAATCAATCAAACATCAAGATTAAACAAGATCAAAGATTAATTCGGATCAAAGATAAACAAAATGAAGAAAGGTAGAAAGAGATTACATGATGAAAAGCTTAAACTTGAACTTGTAGATTAATGATTCCAAAATACAAGATTAAATCAAGCTTAAACATGAAAGAAAGAAAAGATGAAATTCTAGTGAGAGAAAGTTAAACACTTTCTCTCTCTAAAAATAAAAACCTACTAAAAGAAAAAATGAACTACCTAACAATTAACTAACACCCTCCTAATGAAACATTAGGAGGGTATATATAGGAGGTGGGGAGATGCATGTGTTGCTTCCTTTTCTTTCTTTTCGTCTCGACTCGATTTAAATTCTTTGTCTTTCTCGACACCGTCTCGGAATTTTTCGATATAAATTGAACTTGTCTTATAATTTTCTTCTTCTATTAGACTTGATTTCTTCGACTTCAATAAACTTCCGTCTTTAAACTTTTTCTTCGATAAATCTTTAGAATAGGCCTTAGACTTCCGTTCTTTTTACACTCTTGATCTTTTGACTTCGTCTTTTCTCGTTTTCTTCGATAAAAGCCCGTGATAGCTCGTGTTTTCTTCCTTTTACATATTTTATCCTGAAACACAATAAAAACACAAACCACGCATAATTCCGACTTTTACGACATAAAATACACGTTTTGGTCTTGTTATTATTGGAAATAAGTGGTAAATGGATAAGTGTTTTAACACTTATTACCGATTATACGCATTTTTCCTAAAACGTGTACGATTATACCCTACATAAATTTTGGCGCCGCTGCCGGGCAGGGTGTTTTTAGTGCAATTTATACATATCGTGTTTGTGTGAGTAGTGCGTTTTTGCTTTTCAATTTTTGGAAAGCGTAAATAACGTACATACTCATTTTTGTTATTTTTTCTTACTATATTATAATATCCAAATAAATCGTGTTTAATTTTCCTAAATTAAACACACAACAATCTTTTAATATATTGTAGATATATTGGTTTTCATTTTTCTTGTGAATATTATTAATATATTGTATACGTATCACAATAAATTTACAATATCTCCAAAAGGTGAAAACGCAACCTTAATTGGGATTTCATCACTCAATTATTGTATTCGAATCTAAAGCTAAAGTTTAAAGGCAAAATAGATAAATACTTTCGTGAGGCTTAATTTTGATTAGCACAAACTATAAGATGGGTATAAGGCGGTTGTATTTCATGACCTAAGGGAAAAAGGCTCTTATGTGCTTAGCGCCGCCTCGTTTCCCCCGCTTGCTTGTGCGTGTTTTGAGAAAAATGGCTAATCGAGGGTTTGCCGCCCAAGTATTATCTACGTATCATATATATTTGCTTGTTTTCAAGATTAAACCCTCTTGAATGTTTTGGTGTTCCACCAACGTTCTAAAGTCATCGAAGGCGTTCACCCCACGTGATCGTTTTCATTCCTTGAGGCTCCTTTAATCGAGAAATTGATTCAAGGAGAGATTTGTAGATTTGAGTCTACGTAATACACAAAAAATCCAAAAAAAATTTTAAAAACAATCAAAAACCAAAAAAATTGAAAAAACGAAAACCCCCAAAAAGAATCTTCTTTGCTACCCCCATTCTACGCTTATTGCGTGTGCACTCGATCGAAGGATTATTCTAATTCTAGCGACGCTTCGAATCAACACAATCTAAATCGAAGGAATCGACGACGTAGACGAGATTTAGAAACCGACGTTCCTAATATCGTTGTTGAAGAGACCGTAGACGAGATGGCCGACAATCGTTCAATGATGGAATTTCTCCAAGCGCCCACCAAGGATTATGGAGACGCGATCGTAATTCCCGCTATCGAAGTGGAGAATTTTGAGATGAAGAGCGGAATGCTTTCGTTGATACAAGCTACGAAGTTTCAAGGTCGTGAGGCGGATAATCCTCATGATCACATTTGGAATTTTGATCGTCTTTTGGCCACGAGCAAGTTTAAGAACGTCGACACCGATGTCGTCACGCTTATGCTTTTTCCGTACTCGCTCGATGGTTCCGCCAAGGATTGGTACGAGAAAGAGCCACCTAATTCCATAATTACGTGGAAGGATCTCGTTTCCAAATTCGTTAATCATTTTTTCCCACCGTCTAAGACACGTTTTCAAAAACGAGATTACGAAATTTGAGCAAAAACCGAATGAATCATTTAGAGACGTGTGGGATCCTTTTAAGGAATTGCTTAGGAAATGTCCTCACCATGGATTTTCCGAGTTGCACCAAATCGATACGTTTTACAAAGTCTTAGTTTTCAAGAGCAAGATTCGTTGAATTCCGCCGCCGGTGGCAACTTTTTGTGTAAAACTCTGAAAGATGCTTTAATGATTATCGAGAATTGATCCAAGGTTTACCAACTCCGCAACGCACCGAGTGTTGCCAATGTCGCCAATGTTAGTAATTCTAATCGCGACATTGAGAGAGTTGATGCGAAAGTCGACAAGTTGACGAATATGTTTACGTCTTTTCTCATTGAGATGCAAAAGAAAGACGCTCCCGCTACGGTGAAAGCGGTTGAGTCATCATGTACGTTGTGTGGTGGACCTCGTAATTATTACGAAAGTGCGACTACGGATGGCCAAACGTCGAGTGTAAACGCGTTAAACAACAATTTTCAAAATCAAAACAACGCGGGTCCATCACAAGGCAATTATAACCAAGGCAACAATTTTTCGAATCAAAACCGAAACAATTTTCAAGGAAATAATCAACAAGGAAAATTTTCAAATCAAGGATATAATCAACGTCGTAATTTGAGTTGGCAAAATCGAGATAATAACAACAATCCAAACTCGAGTTTTTAAAACAACTATCAAGGAAACAATTTTTCGAATGGTAATCAAGGAAATTTTCAAAGAAACAATCAAAACAAAGGGAACTATAATTCAAATCAAAATAGTTCGTCAAACGATTTTCAAGAATACTTGAAAACGAATGAGGCTAATATGAGACGTTTAGAGGGACAAATTGGTACTTTGAAAAACGACTTTTCCAATACTTGGAAAATTAAAACACGAAGATTGAGCAAGGACAAATCGATATTAAAAAGATGTTTTCGGCTATTATGAACAAGGCCTCGGGTGCGTCATCGAGTTCGTTACCTAGTGACACCGTTGCAAATCCGAAGGAACAATGTAAAGTTGCCTCGTCTCGTGAGAAAAGTCGTGTGATTACCCCTAACCTTGATGGATTTAGAGTTGTTCATTCTTCTCAACCCTCGACTTCTAAGACGCCTTCATGTTCTAAAGTCGATGGGGTGAACGTGGCGACCAAGGAAAAGAGTGCACACCCTCGTGTACCTCGAATTCCATCCACGATTAAAAATAGAGCTTTATCGACCTCACCCAAGTAACCCTTGAAAAAACTTGTGCTTCCATGCTTCTTAAAAAACCCAAAAGGCATATGCCGAGAAAAGAAGAGGATCCGGGCCAATTTTTATTACCTTGTGATTTTTCCGAGATTGAGGGATGTTTACCCCTTGCCGATTTAGGTTCTAGCATTAATCTCATGCCTCATTCTCTTTTGAAATTGATGAGATTGCCTAGTCTTACCCCCACGAACATGACTATCGCGCTAGCAAATTGTACACCTTTAGAACCAATTGGAATAGCCGAGGATGTCTATGTTAGGATTGGAAAGTTTGTTTTTCCCACGGACTTCGTCATATCCGATTATGAGTGTGATCCCTAAATGTCCCATTATTTTAGGTCGACCCTTTTTATCGACGGCTCAAGCCGTAATCGACGTCCACGGTGGGAAACTTACTATGAGATATGGGGAGGAACAAATGGAGTTTTTCACGAATAAATCCCAAGTTTCAAATGATCATGATAAAACCGAGGTTTCAAAACCTAATGTTTCAAATTCTAATGATTTCAAAATGTTAACTTTAGCGGAAAATATGATGCTTGATGCATGTTTTGAAAGAATTGAAATGAACAGTTTTAAAGATGACGATTTAATGATAAAGAATACGTTTACTAAATTCAAAAGGGTATTCGTAGATTTATGGATGAAAAATCATGTTGGGATATATTCAGTGAAACAAGTGAACAACCAATTCCGAAGGGTGATGTTAGCGCCATCATGACAATGACCAAAATGGACTCGTCTTCACCACCTTCGAAGAACCACGTCTTTGAGGCTTCAACTTCTAACTCTATCGAAGTGCCTCCATTTCCTAGCCCAACACCCGTTGAGGCTAAAGGTTTCATCGACATTGATCCTCTCGTCATAGAAAAGTCACCTAAGCATAGTTATTCGACTCGTAAGACCATGGTTGTGAGTGCTCACATCGACTCTTTCTTTGACGATGACGATGGCGATTTTGCCGAGATTGACCACGTGCTTAAAAATCCACATGCAATTTTTGATTCTCCTAAAAAGAATTCAAAGAGTGGTAAGTACGATGATTATGAGTTTGAGCCCGAGATTAAGGAAATTATCGAACGAGAGCTAGCTCTTTTGCCTCCACTTCCACCTATGAGTGAGGTTGATCTTTCCAAAATCGAGGATGAACTTAATGAGTTAGAACGCCTTATTTTTTATGACGAACCAACTCACGTGACCCAAAATCTCATTCTCGAGGAGTTTCCTAATCAACACTCCTCAAATGAGAATGACGTTTATCACAATCATGAGGAGTTACCTAATCAACACTCCTCCCCTATGAATGATGATTTTGTGCTTGATCAAGATCTCTTCGAGAGAATTTCAAATATAATTAATGAGGATTATGAAGAACTTTGGTTCGATAAGCCTATTTACGATGAAGAAATCGATGAGATCGACGTTCATGAGGATGAAGAATATGTTGACCCCGAGGGGGCGGTATTCTTTGTTGATCAAGGTTTTGAGAACTTATACAATCCACCACCCCCTAACCGCGACTTAAATGTGAGAATTTTTAGTGTGCCTAACAACGTCTTAGAAACGCCAAATATTTTCGACATCATCAAATCGTATTTTCATAAAGAGTTTTTAAAAGATGAAAAAGGAAAGGATTTTAAATTTGATTTAAAAGATTTTTCTACATGTTTAACTCTGTCATCGCATCG